>WBNO01023671.1:161910-172904 GCA_013400575.1 Peucedramus taeniatus | reverse complement strand
CCCCATCTTCTTACACGTTTTGATGACCTACCACATAAGAAGTGACAATTACCAATATTTAAATACCAATACTTTTAGAATTAAATATCAAAAAATGAAAATGTTACATACTTACTCGGCATGCAATCTCTCCTCTGTTGGCAATAAGCACTTTTTCAAAAGTCTGGAGGGAAAAGAACATTAAGAGTCTTGAGAAACAAACAGAATACAAGTTTTTCTCCCTCCAGAAACATGTATTTTTTTTCTCCTCCACTTCCACTAAAACCATGGCTTATCCATGAGCTTGTAATTCTGAGATCACCTACTTTTTTAAAATAGTTCCCCTGATCTAAATGATGATACAACAAACAGTATGCTAAACTAGATATACCTAGCACACACACAAATTGAGAAGAAAAAGCCTTTATTCACACCAACATTCCTTGGATCTCCTTGCCAACTAGAACCATACAGCAGCTTCAGAAGTCAGTCAAGCCCAGGGAAGAGGAGCAGTAGGTTTTATGTTGCCTGGAAGCAGCACAGATACATGCTGGTAGTATACAGGTACAATGCTGGCAGGTACAGTGGTCACTACCTGTAACCAGTATAGATGACCTGGAACACAATACTCATCAATTATGGGAGCCCTTTAAAAGGCATTCCAATCATAAGGAAGAGAGGCTCCACCATGCCTAGGTCATGGAGGATATAATACCAAGTTTGACCCTGAACAGGCATACCTGCTGAGTTGTACCAGCCTTGCCCCTTCTCCTATCTGAGCATCACCTTAGGAACTTGGCAAAATCCTGCAGGGCCATCAGGACATTGTTACACACTCAATACTTAGTAGCATCTGCAATGCAACAGAATAGCAAATCAAACTTACTGCTCGCCTGAAATTCACTGTCACCTTTCACATTGGAAGCACTAATGCTGCAAATGTACCTTCAACACTTCTATATCATGCCTGTAAGAAGGGGATAACAAGCTGTTGGAAGTCAACAAGCCTTACACCCTTTCCCATTAAGAAAAGAGTGGCAGAGCAGCACAGTTGCTTCAGCATAAAAAATCTCATTGCTGGGAGTGAGGTTATTGCTGTCATGGGCCTTGCTACTAAACACACAGGTGCACCTTGGAACTGCACCTGCTTGGTTATAAATACAGACTGACACTGAAAGGAATCGTCCTGGCTGACACACTTACCCCCCACTGCTTTCCACACCCCAGACCACAGGGATGCAGCTCCAGGACACATCACAGGTTTAAAACAGTAATTGAACATTCCTACTCTGCCTCCCATGCTCCAAATGAAAAACTTATGATAGGGAACCAGCAGGACTTTCTCCTTCAGGAGCAGTCTGCAGTCATACCACATCAAGTTTATCAAACGATACCCAAAGACACTTGACAGCTATTCTTCCTCCAGTACACCAAACAGCTTGTCTTCATATGGACTAGGGGAAGGGAAGGTATTACCACCACAACAACCAAACAGTTTACTAGCCTCACAGTCATTAGCTAATTTGAGGAGGGGAAGACAGGTGTCAGAGGAGAAGAAGAAACACTGCAAAACCCCAACAGGAACTGCTACTGACAGACTAGAACACATTATTTGCTCTACACTCCAGAGAAACTCAAGGTGCCCTTGATCAAATTTGCTTTTTCAAAGTCAGGGCTAAGCTGACATCACACGACCAGTTTAAAAATACTACCACGTGATAACACCATACAGAAATTAAGTGATAAGAAACCCCTCCAGGTGAGAGCTGCAGCAAGCTTTTACAGTAAATTCAGCCAGATTTGCTGAATACCAGTGCACAGGCACACCTGACTCAGACAGATCTTAAACAAGCTCAATTATCAGAGGTACAAAATACTTTAAGAACACCACAGAAGTGCCAACTTTTTTTAAGAGTTTTTAGCTGGTGATCTGGTCTAAAAAGGTTATCAACATGATTATACAAACTGTCACTGAATCTAAATTTCAGCATTCTAGGTACCTAAAGATTTTTAGGCACACAGTCTTGAGGGGGAATTAAAAAAGTACTCCCAAATACCTGGTATTGAAAAGTGTCATTGAAAGTTGATGACTCAAGTTCACCATCAACCTAGCTCTTGGTACATAAAAGCTGTTTTATTAATCAGCTGTGGTCGCAGTGCAAGACAAGACTTTCAATATCAAAAGAATATTTTACATTCATTTTAATTTTTCAATTCTAGTCTCTGTCTAAAGAGAGATTAGATGCAAGTCCAGCACAATAAAAAAAAATTAAATCATACTGTTTCGGAGTAACATTTTCTTATATCATTTCCACTAATTAGGCTGAAAAGGTGTCACATGAAAATCTTGTCATTACAAGGACAGCTTAAGCGCTTTTCTGGTTTGTTTTGTTCACTGCCCCTTCTGCTGTCTGTAGTAGTCACTGACTAAATGACACAGCTCCTAGTTGAGAGAAACCAAATATCCAAATACTATATGGCCTAAATATAACTATGCATTTAGAAAAGCATGAGGATCTTAATTAAACAAGAACCTTAAGAAAAAGAAATAATCTTATGAAAAAAAACTGTAAAGCCACAGTTCTAGTACACACTGGTTTTCCCCATTTCCTAATATTGTTTCACTTGTAGTTAATTGCTTCTACCAGCGTATAAGGACAAGACTATCAGCCCTGAATTGTTGGCATCTTTGCCCTTGAATATTAGTGTACCTTCAGTCACATTATTTTTCCAAGTGTGTTACTTTAGAGGCCATGCCAAGACAATCCTCCACAAGGAAAGTTTTTCTTGGCTCATAACTGTAAATTGAAACTGCTACTGCACAACCCTCAAGATGAGGATTTGCTATTCTCTGCAGGCCTTAAAGGCCCATCTTTTTCCAAGGTCTGAAGTTCTCACCCCCATGCCAGGTCAGCTACTAATCATGCTGCCACTGTTACAGAGTTTTGTTTCCAGAAACAGCTTTTGGCTAGTCCAGCTCCCAAATGTTTCAACAGGCCCATTATCACCCACACTATGAAAAACATTAACAGTTGTTTCATAATTATAACATGTTCAGGCCAGTATGTGACTTTCCCCAGATCACAATCACTTATTAAGCCTTTTGGGATATGCTTAAAGTAATGTCCAATCTTGCTTGATATGTATCCTGCAAAAGCAACTTCCTTTTTAGTTTAGAAAGAAAAACATGCTATTAAACCAGTGATCGGTTATATCAAGAGAACTATCATTGTTAGTAGCAGCACAAAGAAGTGGGCAGCTTAAAAACCCAAATGTCAGTATTACAGTTAGATGTCAAAAAGAAAACATGCACTGTACTACTTACCTTCTCATTTGGATCGTACACAGATGAATAGAGTTTATGTGAAGTTATAAGGCACCATCTTGAACACAGTGTTTCCCACTACAGAACAAACAGGGAGTTAAGCCTGTTACAGTATGCCATTAAATTAAAAACATTTCATACACTGACATCTTGAGGAAACTTCTACGGTCTTTCATTCCCTCACCAAGTGGGTTAAAGCTCAAAGAGAGCTGCCCTTCTCCAAGCAAACACCCACAAACAGTAACCAGAAAAAATTCAGAAGCTCTAGATATGCGGTCATTAGCTTAAGCATAACATTTTTGTAATATCCTCTCTACTATACCATCTTCTTTCCTTCTTGTTCCAAGAAATACCTACAAGAAATTCTCAAAAGAGCATGCACACATATGTCTGTACACAATGGTGATGGGGAGAGGCCTTTACTGCTGGGGAACTGTTGGGCATACAGCAGGCAGTAGACTGGGCCTGTACAGAAGGGAGAAGTAGAACAGATTTCAGATGTTAGCTAAGCTCTCAGTTTTCCCTATCCCAGGCTCCTGACAGCAGTCTGAGGAAAATAGGTCTTTTTCCCTTAGACTTCTGTTCTGAACTAACTTCTACATAGACAATTTTTGCACAACATAGGAAAATGCTTTTTAGTGTATGTACACATACACTATTTCAAAGAAAACACAATAGATTATACCATAGATTTGTAAGTGAATCAAAAAGGAGATTCAGATGGGTATTACTTAAGCAAGTCATTCCACAACACAATGGCAGCTAGCCATAAATAATAAAATTATAATCAAATATAATTTGATTATAATCAAACAAAAATAATCAAACAGATAAAATGACATCACACCAAAGATGCACCAATACAGACAGCTCTGGCAAAGTCACACCTAATCACCCACTTGGAAACAAAAAGATTATAAAAAGCCTTAATAATAGATATTGTCTAGGAGGAAACACAAAACAGCAGTGACGGGAACTGCCACAACTCAGAATCTGTCAATTCTGTCTTAAAGAACTGTTTTCAAAAGTTGCAGAAATCTGAAGAAGTAGTAGAAAGTAAAGGCTGTCCTGTGAAAAGACTGGGGGAAAAAGATATGGACAAATATGTACTAAATTAGAGAAAAGATCAAAAAATAAGTAAGCATATGTTCACATGAAGAGCTTAATTAGAGAATTTAGTTGCACCTTCCACAAGAGTAGTGAACTTAGCTCAAAAATTGATAAAATTTTAAGTTTACTGTAAGCTCATATTGATTTTGAAGTAACAGTGGCTGTCAGTAACTGGAATGTGAACACTCCCTATACAGCCCTCTAGCCTAATTAAGTTTGAAAATACTTCTCATGTTGCATCACAGGAAGCAGAAACCACTTCAGGATTGAGAAGGCAACCACATTTGTAATACAGCTGATCTTTTAATGTTATAAAGGAAAAACAACATATTTCAACACAAGAAAAGGAAGCCTTAGAGCCATACCATCTCTTGCCAGCTCCAACCAAGCTTCATGAGCAGAAAGCTACTATAGTTACTCAAACTGTTTAGTTGCCAGTCACTAGTGGCAGACATGGCATACACTGTTCCCAGATAATTCACCTATGCTTAATTCTTCTGAACAATTCATGTATGTTTAACTTTTCTAAAACTAACAAAAAGTTAGTGGAAAGCAACCATTCCACCTTGTTTCACAGAGTTGTTTCCCATTCCGTTTTGTTTGTTTTGGTGGGGTTTTTGCTTTTTATTTCTTTCACTCCATTCCCCAAAGATAAAATCCAAACCAACCTGAAACACAAATCATTTGATATGCTAGAACCAAATCCGCTAGAGGGTTCTTTGGTTTTTTGATTTGTTGGTTGGTTTGGTTTTTTTGCAGGAGTATATTATTCTTCATCTGAGGGTGTGACAGTACAATCTGTTTCAGGCATTAAAGAGAGGGAGTAAAGGACAGAATTCCACAAGCTGCGATCACACCTGCCAAGTGGTCATTATCCCAAGTTTACAGCACAGTTGTTACCCCTTCAGCGACTGCACTGTGATCTAGATATCAGAGGGCAAAGGAAGGGTATCTAGAGAAGCAGCCAGAGTACTCTCCTGCTCCAGAACACACATGGTTAAGCAGATTGAGTCCCTCTCCTCGGAAACACTATTAACAGAAGTGCTTGAGAGACCACAAATAGTCTAAAGAAGGTCATACAGGACACACACAAAAACTCTCCACCGAGTTAATATTATTCATTGGAGAAAGTGCTTGTTAAGGGTCAATGGGGATAATCTAAATACTTGCAGTTAGCAAGGGAAAAGGCGACAAATAGACAAGGAAGCAAAAGCTTCTGAACTTTCTTGTAAATACCCTTCATACAAAACTAGTTTTGGATGCCTATGAGAAGCCAGAACAGCTATGCTCAGGAGACTCGAAGGAAAGACTATGATTTGGGAAATTAGCTAGCATTAAGCTGTAGAATCTTAGCCATCTTGGAAAAATAAAAAAAAAGCCCTGTTAAAACTTTTTATGCAGAAAGAATAAAATTACCAAGCATTTAAAAAAACTTGGAAAAACTTTAAACCACACTCAGCTCTGGTTTTACATGACAGAATTGGACAGATTCCACATAAAAATCTTGTAATAGCCTAACCTAACTATGTTCCTATGTTTAAAAATTTAACTGCCTCCTCTCACACACACAAGCAAATGACTTAAAAAGCCAGGTTCAGGCCTGAATTGAGTACTTGTGGGGTAATTTCCTAAAACAAATCAAGTATATTGCCCAACTCAGATGTGAAATTTCAACTATAGGCCACAGCTTTTAAAAGGGTTTCTGTATGTATCTACACCAGTATACACTAAGGTTTAAGAGCTTGCATCCACTTCAAGAAAAATATCTTTAGAGGTCTGCTCCTAGTCACTATGAGCATTTGAATAATTACTTTAAAATAAACAAGCATTTTGTAAATAATGCACATCTAAGGCCACAAAGGAACATTACTAAACTGCCATCTCCAACCCTACAGCTATGCAGGTATCATCAACCCCTAGGCTCCCAAGCTCCTGCCATAGGTAGGTCCTTTAAGAGCTACATCAAACTCCCAAAGACCTCTCAAACCAACAACCCAGCAAAGCCAATCTAAATCTCAAGCTACATCCTTAACTGGCTGCCTCCCCCAAACCACACATGCCCTAGCTATTATACCTTACACAGACATTTCCTCAGAACACAGCCCAGAGAGCTCAGCTTGACCTAAAGACTTCCTTGCATCTTGTAAACCTAGGAGAGGGCAGTGGAGTCATCTGGTATAACCTATTTTTGTCATGATTTGTTACTTCCATTTGATAAAGCTTTTGACTCTTTAAAGCCCAAGAATGCAGGCTATTCATTTATGAGAAATCAATTCTGGCCTTCTGCATTTGGCTTGGAGTTTCCCATGTCTGGCAAATTTTTGGAAAACAGATAGCATCAGTGGTGTATTTTGGAAAAGCATACTGCTTTGTCTGTTATTAATTGCAAAATAGCCAAACTGAGCTACAATAGCTTTAACAGTCATAAAATAATTTCACACTAAAAAAAAAAAAAAAAAAAAATCAAACTACAGAGTACCTTGTAGAACAGTATGCCCGCTACACACTGTCACTTTGAGACCTCACAGACAATCTGCCTCCCCTTGGGCATGCAACCCTAGGAAACCTCCTGAGGTGCTTTCAGGACACAGCACACAACAGCAAAACAGAAAATTAATTTATTATTTAGATATGGCTTATATGTATGTTTTTAAAGGTTTACATGCCCTCATGGAGGAAGGAAATCTCGCTGCCATGCTGGTCAGCTTGTAAATAACTCATTGATACTGAGCTTTACAGGCAGAAAAAGGTCTCAGTGTTGAAATGGAGATGCAGAGTTCCAGATTGCAAGCAGGAAAGGCATCATATATCAATATTTGCTGTAAGTCTACTATGGGAAGGAATGTGTATTTTAGCATTACTAGAAAATACAGTAAGCAATACCCAATAGTAACAGCCAGACTAGCATATTTCTTTTCACTAGACAAATTCTACCTCTCCCAAGATTTTTGCCCCTACACTTTCAAAGACTCAGATGTAAGATAACATAAGAATAACCCCTTTATCTTTGTGGTGTATCTAGTATTAGCCATCAGTATTCCTGAGTAGTTATAAAACTGACTAAAATTATGATTTCTTTTTTGATATTTTGATTACACAGCAAAATATGAAGTTCCCAAATCTTTATTTTAACTCATTTGACAACATAATTTCCTGTGTGTGGAACTCTACTGACGGAGTAGATATAAAGCATATATGAAGCAGACATCTTTATGTGACTGCAAGACTTTTAATCTATGAGACTGAAATGATTGCTTCATAATACAATAATGCACAAATCTCATAAACAGGGAGGGAAACATAACACTTCAATATTTCTCTTTTCTAAGAAAGCACTTTCCCTTCCTTTGTATGCTCAGAGTGCTGAACAGCCAAGCCCTTGTAACTGTGAGTAGATTCTCCTGAAGCCAACTGCAAACACAGCTGTGGTACAAGGTTCTGTAACACACACTGCACTTCACGGTTCCTTCTCTCTGACCAGACTGACAAACACCCATGATTCTAAGAACAGGAAATCTTTCATATTTGCCAACACAGCATACAAACTACAAACAAGGGAATACTCATCCACCTAAGGCTATTTCTTAAGTTAGTCATTCTTGCATCCAGGTAGCTTCTCCTCTGTGCCAGTCCCTAAAGCTTGTATAGTGAACCAGGCATGGGAATTCAACCAGCTGAGAAGCTAATCACAAGAAGTGGGAAAAATATATTCTCAGCCAGATTTCAGTCCAGCTTATCAAAGATATTCATGCAGCAGTGCTGGCACAAGTTGGAGGGAGGCAGGAGCAGCCAGTGATCAAGACCTAGCAGCTGCAGAAAGTTGGAACAGTTTCTAATGGCAGCAGCCTTAAGAGGTCCAGTAAGGCTGGCTGGCACCTGTGAAATAGATCACAGTACTGTAATAATCTGTGCAAGTTGGAGACAGGCAAAATAAATTAAAACACAAAGAGTGTTTCAGAACAAGAGTGACATTTTTTTACCTAACGTAGACTTTAATGAACTCTTTTTTTTTTTTTCCTTTCAAAACTTTTTGTTGTATTTTTTGCCCACAGTACATAGCCCAGCATACCTTCCCTACAAATTCCAAAAAGCTAGTCCTGGAACCAGAAATCTCTACCTGAATTACGCTTTAGGAGTGCTTGCCTGTACTAAAATCTGTAGTTTAAATACTGGAAACAATCACTAAACTCCAAAAGTTTGTGGCTACCTTCATCTCCATAGATTGGCAATCATTTGAACTCCCTTTCCTAGTGGCAAATGATATCCAACCTTGCTATCCCATCAGCCTGATACTCTGCACTTATGAACAAGGGTGAAAATATTTCCCTGGAATAACAGCATGCTAAAAATAACACCAGAGAAGAGAGCAATGAGCTCCCACCGCACAGATAACTTCCATGACTTAAAAATGTTGGGTGCACAGATGGCAGAGAAACTTTCTATACATTTAATTCAATGATTAGAAAACTTACCTACACTGATAAAAACCTCTATCAACTGTTTACTCTTGAAGACAATGCATAGTATTTATCATTTTGTTTTCAATTATTTTAAACAGTCCAGCAGCTCTCTCAAAAGAGTTTCATGACTAAAATACCAAAAGCCATGTCTCACCCTTATTCTCTGATTACAGCCTCCTTTCAACATCAGGTTTTTCTCTCAGCTCTAGAAGTGCAAAGCACTTAAAATGAAATTCTGGTTATATTCTAAGCAGAACCCATTCTGCATAAAACCTAAACAGAAGTGACAGGCACCACATTAGAAACAGAGTGAAGAATCAAATCCCCAGCTCAGTGTTTCTGCACCTTTCTCAGGTCCTTTAATGATTCCCACAGGAAAGCAGCCCGAGAAGTTAAGGACACCTTAGTAGCCACTAGCCCTTGCAAAAATTTTTGGAGTTCTGAGCACAGTCAAGTTTGAAGATGTCAATTTATTATTTTTCTATGTTAGCAAAACATAAAAGAATCTATGAAAGAAATTTCCATGCAAATCCATTTTATTAGAGGTTTCCCAATACGCTTCTGTCTTGATGACAACCTTCAGGGTTAGAAATCACTTCAGTGACATAATTCATGAGTGCTATTAAGGAGCTGTAAAAACATTTAGTTTTACAGAGGTGCCACTAATGCAACATTTTCAATACCGCATGCACTGGCGCTGTCAGACAAGACCCTTAAGATGCCAGAGAGAAGGAAACAAAGTAGGCCTTTTACAGGCTCCAAAGGACTCACATCAAAGTCTTACAGCTACTTACTAGGAAGAGCAGAAGCCTTCCACATCTATATACACATCCTCACGGCTACCAAAAATTAAGCTGTCAAACAGGACGGACCTTCTGTTAATGTGAAGTCATCTCCAATTAAACAACTTTGGTTTTCAAAAAGCTTCTCTTGTGTACACCTTCACAGGAAAACAGGTTTACTACATATATATTTCCTAAGGAAAAATACTTGGGTAAAACATATGCCCTTTTCCTCTTTAATCCCTTTTCAAAATTCCCTGCCCACAGAAACCACCTCTTTTACATGATTACTAGAAACAGGTGAGGAGTTCCTTACAGTATTGCTGTGAGGCAACATTTCTAGAGAGAAGCCCATCCCACACCCTCAGGGGTGCACTGGGCAAAACATTGTCTGTAATTCATTGCACTCTTCTCCACTGGAACGCTACACAAATTTTCCTTTTCAGGAAAAAAAAAATTCCAAACTGCAAATTCTTTCTACAGTAAACAATGAGAAGTATGTTGCACTACTTTTCCCATAAAGAAACTAACTGCAGTGTCATTCAACTGTTACACAACACAATGTGCAAATGCTGTTTGTTCTTATATAAAATAGTATCTTTCTCTTAATACAATCTGTAGAAATAACAGAGGTGAGAACACAGCAGGTGCCTCAGTGAACTTACTCCACAGGCTACAGAATAAGGTTTTCTAGATAATTTAAGGTCTTCATCAAAAACATTGGTATGGCTCTGCAACGAGTTTATTGCGTTTCCAGAAAAAGAAAAAAAAAAAGAGAAAATCACAGAAAAGCTTTAAGTAACAGCTGAAAACACCATAAGTATCTGGGGTAAAGGGGGAGGTGGAGGGGAAGAGAACTCCTTTCTCTGTTAGGTAACACTTTACAACTAAAAATAGCACAAAACTACCCTCTACCCCATAGTTTTCATAAGCCTGTGTTTAACAGAGGGAAAGGACAGAAGGAAACTGAAATCACAGAACCTCAGAATCAATCAGGTCAAAAGAGACCTCTGAGATCATCGAGTCAAACCTATGGCCAAACACCATCACGTCAACCAGACCACGGCACTAAGTGACACGTCCAGTCTTTCAATGAACACCGCCGGGGACGCTGACTCCACCATCCTAAAGTATCACATAACCCGGATCAGCAGAAAATTAATAATTTTTTTTAAAAAAAAATCACGGTCTCCTGGCAACACGCCGACGGGACAGACCAAGGAAGGAAGGGCCTCTTGGCCGCTGGGAGCCCGGAGGCAGAGGCCGGGAGCCAGGCTCCACAGCCCCCGGCAGCCGCCCGCTCCCGGCCGGCACTCGCCGACCACCCCCGGCCGCTCC
>WBNO01023671.1:130674-161633 GCA_013400575.1 Peucedramus taeniatus | reverse complement strand
CCCGCCGCGTCCGTGCGCGCCCGGCGTGTGGGGCTGACCCCGGCGGGACCGCGCCCTGTGCGCGCGCACGGAGCCACGGAACATCCCCAGCTGGAAGGGACCCGCAAGGGTCACCCAAGGCCAACTGGTGGCCCTGCGCAGGGCAGCCCCGAGGCACACCGCGTGCCCGAGAGCATTGTCCAAATGCTTCTTGAACCCTGTCAGCCTGGCGCTGTGACCACTGCCCTGGGGAGCTGTTCCAGGGCCCAGCCATCCTCTGGGTGAAAAAGCTTTTCCTGATATCCAGCCTAAATCTCCCCTGACACAGCCTCGTGCCATTACCCTGAACATCTGGGGCTGCCTGCTCCTGTGCACCTGCCGGGAGCCACCCCAGCACCGGGAGGGATCCATCCCTCCCCTGGGCTTCTGTGGGAGAAGGCGCAAAGCGCAGCTGTGACTGCGTGCCTGATCCAAACTCCTGCCCTGTGAAGCAAGCACGGTTGGCATGAGAGAGATGCTGATCACCCTCTACTTCACGTCATCTGCAGGAAGTACCTGCTGCTTGGCTTCCTAGCACACGAGAAACTCCGAGCCAGCTCCTTCTGAAATGACCTGTGCAGTGGGGTTCGGGTTCTCTGCTGCGGGTGTGCTGGATCTCAGCTGATGGACATGACGGAGCAGTGCCGAGCCCCAAGTAGATCATTCTCCCAGGAAACGCGGTAAAGATTTTACCACGAGGAGGCTGTATAAGAAGTATGATTATTATGGTCTCAGACCTCTGTTAACTGCCCACAGCACTGAAGCATAGAAAAGACACAATCCAAGATGTCCAAACGACTGTTCACAAAGCATAGGAGGTTTTTTTTCCTTTAAATAGCATTATTTCTACCACTTTTTCTCTACAATGGTTATGTGAGAGGTGAGGGTAGACCCGAGCCTCCTCTTCCTCCTTTCTAAAGTAGCAGATCAAGATTTTTTTCTGAGGCTGAAAGACAATTATTCTCAGTTTAAAAAATGGAGTACATCATAGTTTGCAGTTCACCCAAGACATGCTTTACAACAACCTCCCAATAGGGTTAGTAGACAGTAAAAAAAAAAAAATCACATCCATAATGAAAATGTATATGAGCAATACACACATTTAGATTAGGAATAACCCCCTCAAACTTTAGAACAGTCTAGGTCCTTAGGCAGGTAAGAAAGTGTTTCCTATACAGCCAGATGATTATGTAAGTGCAGGTTTTACCAGATTACATCACTGCTTCAATTCACACGCCATTGCATAAAAACCCTTACATTTTATACTTTAATAGTCCTCAGTAAATTCTCTCAGGCTATATATACTATATGTACAATCACATTCTGCATGTTCCCATGCTGCAGGGAGACACCAGAGGAGGGCGGAAGCTCCTGGGCAACAGGGTTCACCCAAACATAGATATTTTCATAGGATACTAGCTGCATGGTCCCCTCAGCAAAGCACAAGTCCCTGCTTGCATTTACCTAGTTTTATTGTTTGACATCACTTTTTAAACCTTTTGTGTCAATATTTACATTCAAACAGAAAGATATGAAAGCTGTGACAAGACAAGACAAAAAAAAAGGTAACGCTAGTATCTGAAGGGAGAGTGTCAAGAGGATGAAGCTAGGATCTTCTCAGTGGTGTTGGTCAATAAGATGAGAGGCAAAAGGAGAAGCTGAAACACAGAAAGTTCCACCTGAACATGAGGAAGGTCTTCTTTACTGTGCGGGTGACTGAACTTTGAAAGAGAATCCCCAGAGAGGTTGCAGAGTCTCCTTCCCTGGAGTTACTCAAAAGCCATCTGAAAACAATCCTGAGTAACATACTGTAGGGGTCCCTGCCTTAGCAAGGAGTTTGGACTAGAAGACATCCAGTTGTCCCTTCTAACCTTAACCATTCTGTGAACTCTGCTGCATGCCAAAGATTTGTGAAATAGCTTCTCTCCTTTTCCTCCCCAGCGAGTAGCAAAAATGAAATCAGCATTGGTTCCTCTCTGCTGCACACTTACACGTTTGCTCTGCTGCATTAACAACGCCTACAACCACACAGGTAGGAGCAATGCAAGAAAACTCTTCTTAACATGTCTAGAGCAGGTCACTGTATTTTCAGCTGATAGTCACAAGCAAACCCTGCAGATTTTTTTTTTCAGTAGACGTGGAGAACCTTGAAAGTAAAAGAGACCAAGAGCAGAAGGGAGGTGGAGTGACCACACTCACCAGAGGCACTGCGTTAGGTGTATCAGATGCACAGAGGCACACACCACAACATGGTGTTACTGCATCAGAACAGTATCCTGAGACGTCAGTTCCTCCTGCGTACATAAAGCAAACAGTCACATGGCATCACCGGGGTGTTTTCTTTCCCTCTACAGAGGAGATTCTGTTTGCCAGCCCCGGCTGAGGGATCGGCAGCCACCTACAGAGGCGCATCAAAGGAGGCCCCCCACAGCTGCAAAGGGAAACTGTCTGGGATTACACACAGATACCGCCAGCTGGGTGCATAAAGAACTTGATGAGAAATGGTCTAATGCAAGCCTGATTCCAAGTGAAGCTAAGGCTCCTCACGAGTCGAAGGGACTGGGGCAAAAAAGGAAAAAAAAAAATGCTAATCTCCCTGCACATGAAGTTTGCTGCTTTCAGTATGATTTGATTCTGACATATTTCTACTAGCAGTCTTTCTGCTTATTCTGTTTTGAAATGGGTAGTGTGCACAAAATATAAAATTTTGTTTCTGTAAGAAAAGGAAGATATGTAGTGGATCAAGATCATACACAATTACTATTGAACATTCAAAAAAAAGAACATACATCATCACTGCTAAAGAAATTGTAGATATAAAAATTAAATTGTGGAACTAAAATGTCTAGAATAATTAAAGGATATATGAGTTTGGATAAAAACAAAAACCTTAGTTTTGCATGCCTGTAAGCACATTTGTAATGCCATAGCTCAATATACACTCCTGTCTCAGTTAGTGAATCTGTTAACATGCAGAAAGTTAAGCAGGTTTATAAGACACTGGAACACTGTGCAATTTATTCTCTCATTATTTTGAGGGGGTCCTAGAGAACTGCAGCTTTGAGTACTGAGAATTTCTTTGATCCTTTCATTAGAGCAGAGAGTTACCTTCATCTTCTAACATAACCCCAAATTCAGACAGAAATCATAAGTTGTTGTATCATCACCTAAATTTTAAGCTGCAGCCCAGGGAGAAAACTGGAGCAATTGCAATCCTTCATCTAATAGAGAATATATTGTATCAGGTTTACTGAACATGAAATGCCTTATGCACAAAAGCCTGTGCCTGAAGAACTCAAAGCTAGAAAAACTCTTTGAAGTATCTGTTATATATTCTGTAAACAGCCTTTTCTTCTATCAGCATTCTGCTCAACACTCTGCAAGAGACGGAAATTCAGCCTTAGAATCAGACTAGTCAATATCTCCCTACATCTCTCTGCTATGCACCTACCTATGAACCTACAAGAAAAACCTTTGACTGTGAGGAAAGATATCTCATGGCAGATTCACCTAAGAGAGTCAAGAGCTGGAGGGGTTTCCAGGCACCCCAGAGAAACCCCAAAGCCCAGCCACAGACACGAAAAGCAGGAGAGGGTGCAAGCTAACAGCTCCTTACCCATCTGGTGCACCCTAATTTCAACCCCGTGCCCAGCTGCCCACGCTCAGGAGTATGGTGTGGTTCTTTGCAGGTGGCAGGAACACCCTTCCCCTTCTACGGCTCCTGAGGGTTGACCCTACCACATAAACACATGCTTCAGAGCTGACTTGATCCTTAAATTGGCCTCCTGGCCTCAGGGGTAGCTTGAAGCTTTGCATGCCATGTGGTCTCTCTCCAGGAATACAAACCACCTAGGCACCATCATTCAACTTCCTCAGCCTTCAGGTCTCCTCAGGAAAGTCCTGAACCTCCCTGGCCTCAGAAGCTCCTCAGAGGCAACTCAAGCACCACTAGTCCATCCTTAGAGGGGCATGACCTCATCCTCTACCTGGCTTCAGGGGTGACATCCCCAAGCCAGCTGGAGGATGGTGAATCCCCAAGCCAGGTTGCCTCATTCTGAGAGCCCCTTGGGCCCCAGGGACAACCTTACCTTCTGCAACAACATAGTTTAAGAGGAGAGTTCAGGGAAATTTGGATTGCCCAACTCTTGCTCAACCCACTGACAGCTTCAGCATCCCAATTTCCTGCTGCTGGTCACACACTCCCACACCCATTCCACCCATACCAGCTATTCAGTCCCTACAACTCTTTGGGGGCAGCATGAACTGGCCCCAGCCACCCCAGAGGCACCTCAAAGCCTAGGCAGGGGTGACTCAGTGAGCCCTCACCTACAGAGCACAGCCCTGAAGGGCCTGAACAGGGTGGGCAGACCTGGGAGCTGGTGTCAAGGTCTATGAACAGTCCCAGACTGCTGAAGGCAGGGCGATGACTTGGGTGGTCTATCCTGGAACTCCTGTCAGGTGGAGCAGCAAAAGGCAAGGCTGAACACAAAGCAGTGACAGTAGAGCAAAGTTCAGCCAGGAGACAGGAACAGAGAGGGGAGACAAATACACCTCCAACAGCATAGCTTGAAGCAAGGCTGAAGGCTCAGCTGAAATGCATGTCCCAGGATGATGGGCAGAGGATGTGGGTGAAGGCCCCAGGTGAGGCTGGTCAGGGACATTAAAGGCAGTTGATGCATTCAGTGCCCCAACAACCTGTCAAAGTTTCTCATTGCAACACAGGCCTGGATGGGGAAAGATGCAGAAAGGAGCTCACACTTTAGCAGAGTGAGAGTCCTTTTGTCTCAGGGACCATGTCTGGCTTCCTCCACTCTGATGATTTGGATCAAACACAACTTTTAACTTGTTCACATCCTCAGGATTTTAGAAGTCCATTGACAGAAGCATGATGTAAAAACCAGGAGTTAAGCTCTGCCTGCTTCAGGCCTAGCTGGAGTCTGCACAGAGCCTGCAGCAGGGAGGGCAGGCAAAGACTGGGAAGCAGAGCACCTATCAGAAAATTCCAAGCAGCTCATAAGGTGCAGCCCTAAATAGCACGTTTTGGGAAGGCATCACACTTGGATGTGATGAAGTGATACCACTTAATGAAATTTCTTACGAGATTAGCACAGGAATCCCAACTGCTTTGACACCAAGAAGTGGTGTCTCTGTGGGAATTGTGTTTTTCCTTTGATTTAGTGGACTGAAGGGCTCTGCAAGACTGCATCAAAGTAGCAGAGATCCAGAGAGTTCTTTAAGGAGGAAAAGGATAAAAATCTGAAATTCACAGAGAGAAGAGAAAAAGAACTGAAAAATGTATTCCAGTGTAGCCTGGAAGTAAATGCCACCTTAATGAAATACTGAAAAAGACTCATAGTCTGGGGAGAATTCAGACTGTGCTAATGTCTTATTTCCTCTTCAGGAGCCTTGGAACCAGGGTGTTACAGAACCAGGATAACCATGATGGCTCTACAAGTCTGAGCAAATATGAACTCAGAGTTATTCAGCCCATTGTATAGAAATTAGCTTTGGCTTGGAACCTTGCTGAACAACTCCTGTAGCCGTCACACTTGTAGGACCAAGGAAAAGTTAACACAATCATATGATTGCTAGGATTGCTGTTTAGCACCTGCATGATGCATCTAGAGGTTCTGCTTGATGGGTGGGTCATCTGTCTGGGAACCAGGGAAGTGACTTTTAAAACCAGAGAGGTCCAGAGCACTTGTTGTGTGTGAAATGCATGAAAGAACTCTAGTTCATGGACAAAAGTTTTGCTGAGTTGCTTGTCTGTGGTTCTCTGTGCTTCTCTGTTCACGTTGAGTGACAATAGACTTGCCTAGTAGTCTGACATTTACTGCCTGCTTATAATGTGAATACAGTTTTAAACAGCTTTGGATCCTTTCTAAGGCATTAGGAGTAACCCCAAAGATTAAAAACAAATTTGTAATTCATTTGGTTGAAAAAAAACCCACATGTTGTCAGTACTAACAAAGATTTGTGCAATGGCTGTCGGGGCTGTCAAGCCCTAACAGAGTCCTGGTGAATTCCTGCTGTAGTATTTATTGCCTGAAGGTTCACTGCTCAGTAAACAGAATGGTACATTTAAATTTAAGATTGCTTTTAGAATTTGCTACTCCTGGGCATGGACAGGCTAAAGGAGATGATGGAATTCCTTAAAAGAGGCAATAAATTCAACAGGGCTACATCATTTATTTGGATTCCAGCCATGGCATGAAAGCTTGGAGCAAGAGAGGCAGGTTGGTTTGATCAAAAGGAAAATAAGCTTTCTTCTTGGGTACATAGCGCAACCATACCCCTGACTACAGAGATGGAAATGAAACACTGAGGGAGGAAAGGGGAACAGGCATGAGAGAAAGTATTTGCTCAGCTCTGTTCCTGATAGTGGCAGCCAGAACTGGCAATTGAAACAATCTCCAGTGGGTTACAACTTGTCCTGCTATTGCAGCAAAGACATACGTTCTTACCCATCTCCTCCGATTTCTGATGGACACACTGGAAATTTCATAATTGTAAAAAGGAGTTCAAGAAGGCTGAATCTCAAGGTCAAACAGGATATTCATTTAGTCACAGCTCTCTGACACAAAAGGGTCTCTGTTGTGTGGATTTTCCCATCCCATTTTCCTCTGAACGAATAGTATCTTCTGTATGTGGCACAACATATGGCACATGGGTGACAATCCTCATATCAAGCATGAGGATACTCCTGGCAGGTCCTTACTTTGACTGTGAAAGCTTTTTAAGCCCCCTAAGTCTTTACAACTTTTCTCTGGTGTGAATTTCCCAATGCCTGCAATTTCATATTCCTCCTTGGATCCAATGATGACAAGGGAGGACAATGCATTCACCATAAGGAATAAGGTGCTAGGAAATTCTGGATTTTGGTAGTTCAAAGGGTGGTGGAGTTAACAAAGACCAGATTTTGAGGTATTAATTTCAGGAACTCTCAAGCACAAATAAGATGCTAAACACTTAGGGAGGAGCCCTACAACCACTACTTCCTCTCTCTCTGCCTTTTCTAAGAAAAAGAGGGTTCTGCTCCATTCAATCCATGATCCAGACTGGTGACTGGGCAAGGCTGTGATGGGGCCCTAATTGTCCTGGTCAGCCTCTCCGCACCCATGTCATCAGCTCAATCACCCCATTTCAGCTCAGGTCTGGGTCATGAGGCCTGCTCTGAGCTGCCTGTTCCTGAATTATTGTTCAGATTTTCTGGGTTGACCTTGGACACAACTCATGACCTTGTCTTTGCCTGATGATCTGGCAGTTGGACTGTCAGTGGGACCTATTGCTGTCACGACCCCACTGGGTTGCTGTGGGACTGCCTCACCTGGGCTGTGTCCACCCTCAGCTCCTGGTTTACATGATCCCTGAAAACTCACCCCCTTTTTCATCCTCTTCCCCTGAAGCCTCATGAATCCACACCCTCTGCCCGTGTTCAGGAGCCCCATTTCAGCTTGCTGGACTGTTGATGATACCTGTTTCCTTCAAAACTGCTGCTCTGCTCACCCAACAGGGAGGGTACTGCTGTGCCTATGCTATGATCATCCTCAGCTCACCTTCTCTCCTAAAGCAGCCTTGAGATTGCTCCTCTCTGACAGTCTGTAGGGATTGTAGGAAAAAGGGAAGTCTGCAAGGGATGGTTGGGAAAGAGAGGGAGATGGGAAAACTCTGGGGAAGGTAGCATTCCCCAGCTGCCACTACTAATTCTCATATTTCTGACAGCTGATCTCAGCTGTGTCACAGAAGATCACAATGAATGTGCGGTTTCTCCAGCACTTCAGGAG
This sequence comes from Peucedramus taeniatus, assembly GCA_013400575.1. Taxonomy (NCBI): domain Eukaryota; kingdom Metazoa; phylum Chordata; class Aves; order Passeriformes; family Fringillidae; genus Peucedramus; species Peucedramus taeniatus. The sequence goes on along the minus strand of WBNO01023671.1, from coordinate 153,831 downwards.
AAGCAGTGATAGTTCCCACTCTTTGGAGCTGGGTACATTCTCTTTCCATTCATCTCATTCCTACTGAGAGCTACCTACTTTGAAAAGGTCTCTGTATGGTGGATCAGCCTCCTTTAGGGCTGAAGGAAGATCACTTTGTTCCCAGGGGAAATGTCCAAATTCTGGTAACTACTGCCTCGTGAGCAGACAGGTACCTCTATCCTCCTACCACACCTCTGGAATGGCCTTATTTCTCCTCTTTTTTTGATGTTGTTTTTTGTTGTTTTTTTTTAATATGAGTATCTTAACAAGCCCACATGAAGCCAGATGCCATTTCCACAGCTATATCTTTTAAAGTGAGCACCAGTGAGACTTTATCTCATCCAGGTCCAGCAGAGGGGAAGATACCCTGGTCATCCTGGGAGGAACTGAGGAGGAGAAGGTGATGAAGGCAAAGCCTCACTGAAGTGATCCACCAGGTCAGAGTGAGATTAATATTTAGAAGAATGTGTACAAACAGCAGGGATATCCATAGTTACACAGCGAAAGGACGAACAATATAAATACAGCTGGAGCTTGTCTTGTCATCCTTCAGGACACATAATATCAACCAAAGCCAGAGGAAAAGAGCAGCAGAACAGCCTCTATTCAGCAGGGAGCACATGCAGCTGTTTAAAAGACCTTCTGAGTGTGGCTGGGTTATTCACATGTGCAGAGTTAAGTGTGTACTTAGGCTCTCTCCTAAATAGGGGCCCAAAGGCAGTCAGGATTTGACCCAGATCACATAATGATTTAGTGAAGCTGTAGGAAATAATCTCTGGACGGACCATCCCTTTCTCCAGCCAGTGAATCATGGTGCTTCTCTAGGCAAGCTGACTGGCATATTCCTGGGGGGGCTGGGAAAGTAGGAAAATAAAAAAGGATTTCCATTTTATCAAGATAAAGCTGTAGCCAGAGCTGATAACAGGTTACTTGAAAGAATGCCGGTCATGTACACTTAGTGATTGTTGCTTAATTTGTTTAAGCTGAAAAAGCCTATTTCTACAGTGGAATACAAATTAGGGTAATTATGTTGTGATGGAGTACTGCATATGTAAGATGAAAGCCTTTCTTTACAAAAGCCTCTTCATCACTTGAGTAGAAGAAAATAAAATCCTGCTTAAACAACATGTTGTTTTCTGTATTTCCATTTGAACAAAAGACTTTTGAATCTTTTTTTTTCCCCCTGTAATATGGCATGGTTTGGTTTTCTAAAAGTGCTTTTACTTTTGACAACCTCACAATTAAACCCTCCAATATACATTCCAATATGTAAATATAAAAGGCTGAGGTAAATATAGTAAACATGTAAAATTGTTTCACAGCCTCTGTAGACTATTAGTAGTTGGGCATTCAAATTACATATTTTTCATATTCTCCTGTCACAGTTGCTCATAAGTTCTTGTCTGTTTTATTATTCTGTAAGTGTCATAATAGCACAATACACAATGATGTTTGTAGTTAGTTAAAATAAAATACTGCAGGTTTTTATGTATGTTTTACAGTCAGATCATCGATCATAAATTACTCAGATACAGATTGAAACCAATTCACTGCATATATTTATGTGTCCTTGATCATTTTTTTTATTTCAATCTGTAAAAATCTTTATTTACACTTCCTGTGTGAACTGCAGTTACTGTTTCACAAGGGAGAACTTCTTAAGCATCAGTATGTCTGAAATGCTCATTGCACAGGCTTAGTCAGTGCACTTACACACTTGCACATTTATTCAAATGATCTTATCCAGACCATCCTTATTCACATGAGCAAATCTTGTAATTAGTTTCAGGGAATTTCTCTCTAAGACTGACTTGCAGAAGTAAGAATTTGCAGGATTGTGCCCTTAGTTAACATGACAGGTGAGAAAATCAATTTCTTTGTGTGGGAGAAGTACACAGTGTTAAAGTGAATACTCAGAGAATCATTATTCATTCTCTTCACACTAGAATTCAAAACCAGTATTTGAAGTTTGGGGAAGTTGTCTTAATTAGGATTATTTTAAATTGTCAATTTAGAGACTGGCAATTTAATTACCAGGAAAACAGATCAAAGTAAATGCCTGAAATGTACATTTTAAAATGACTTATCAAGGAAGATGGAATCCAATAAAATAAGGGGGGAAAGAAAGTAAATATGCAGATTGCCCAAGTACTCCCCTCCCAGGGAATTAAGAAGACTCCCTCCCTGGCTTCATGTGCCGGACTGAAAAACCAGTCATCCTTTTATGAAGTAGATATGTCAGACCTGGTATATGCACATGTACAGAGAAAGACAGAGGACTGATTCTGTCTCTAAAAGTAAATGTTATTTTCCAGGTTACTTTTGCAAAAGTAAGGCTGCTATTATGCATTACATTGCTGTATTTGCAAGTAAGGTAAGATATGTGCATCTCAGCATTTACAACTATGATTGTCTGTGATACAAGAAGGATCTAGAAATGGCAGATGTAATTGGACTTGCAACAGCACAGAGCCTCTCACTCAGAGGAGTCTTGGCAGGGGGACAGAGAGAGACTAGTCCTGCCTACCTTAGGAAGATGCAAACATGAGGAGGGGAATAGCTCTCATACCTCTGTGTATGGGTGCAGGGGAGCTGAATTCACTCAGTACTTTCTATGGGGACCTACCAGTTACTGTGTTTGTTCTCACTGGTTCATGATGTCGAGTAACCTGAGTTACAACATGTTCCTAGAGTCACTAAAGTTATGCAATGTGGGAAGTATAAGAAGCAAAAGTTATTTACTAGGTATCTACCCTTTTATAGATATTTATCCTTTCTTTAATCTATTACAACTCTGATTGCTTTTGATATATTTAATAAATAGGAGGACAAATCAAAAGGCACAATATGATTAAAAGGCAATCAAAACAAACTGTGACTCTTAAGGGCTTAGGGAAAGTCCATTGGATTTTTGTGACTCTATGCAAAAGTGACTCCTCGGGCACAGCAATTTTATTGCTTTTTTTTCCCCTTTCCTAAATGAAGAGGTCAGTATATGCTATGCAAGAAAATATTTTTATTATTTTATTTGGTGAATATTTGCATTGAGCTTATCTTGTCACCATCTGACATCACTTGCAGTATTTTTTTTTTTTTGTAGTCTGAGATAAAGAGCAGTTTTTTTCCATTTCAGTTCTCCAAAGTGATGCTTGCTGTCACACAATTCATCAGGATCCACCAATAGTTCCTTAGTATACAGGTATCACACCTAGAGCATATGTCAACAAACAGTATTCAAATATTTTATAATGACAGTGCCCTTATATTCAGCTCTGGCAAAAGAGAGAGCACAGGGGTTTATCTCTGTGATCCAAAACAGGTCAGCTCACAGTATTGACCTAGCAGAGCTTTGGGTGATTATTATCATAACACAATATTATATTCTTATAAGGTTGTTCTGCCCTCTGAGCCTTCCACTGATATCCTATGGGAGTTGCCCCTGTGTATCTGACAGCTGAATTGGTCCTTGGTGAATTTTTAGCACATGGAGCTGTGCACACAACTTTGGTTAACAATAACATGTTGCTATGGGAGCTCTGTGCATGCAACTCCCTGCTTACTGTGTCGAAAATTGCTCTGGAAGGCAAATGTAAGTATGTCTGGTATTAGTCTAATTATTAAGTAGAATTAGAATCTTGTGCTCTGTGAATATCAACCAGAGAAGGAGCTTAGCATGAATAAAGATGCTTGCCAGCAGTGGCTGAGGTGCTTCTTCTGCTTTCCTTTAAACAGAAATCACATCCATAGCCGGGAGACTAATTATTTTGGAACCTAAGGGAAATGCAGCCTATATAAGAGAGAAAGTGATCTGCAGTTAAGGATCAGTGAGCCAGCTAATGGCTGGTTAGTCAGGAGGGTACAACTCCAGAATGTTAATAAAATGTGTCTGAAGTCCAACACCTCAGGGAAGAGGCTGAATGCTGCAGAAGATATATGTAGACAGAGGCTCTGTTGTTTTCTACTGCTGAACTGCTCCTTTAAATCAGGTTTTAAAACTGTTTTGAGACTTGTTTATGAATATCAAAATACCAGCAGGATAATAAAGCAAAATTCACTGTGGCCAAAGAAAAAAATGTTGCTAAAAGAAAAATATTGTCTTTTTGTGAAGTACATAAAACATGTTTGGTGCTTGCTGAGCAGGTGTGCAGTGCAGTACTCTTGTACAGTAGAGGCTTGGCAAGTTTTTGTCATGCCCTCACTAATAGAGATCATGACTTATTAACCAAAACAGCATGTAACATTTAAAAATATAATATAAGTGCTAGCTGTTTTATCCTTACAAGAAACAGCCCAGGCCAATACCATGGCTTTATTTTGCAAACAGAGAGTATAAAGTACAAATCAGCTAGAGGTTTTGACAAGAAAGCTTGTAGGAAATACCAAATTGTTACTTGTTGTGTATTACATAAGGTATTTATTATATTATTTTGCTTGATATAGTGCATGCAGCTGTGTAATAAATGCTGCAGAATAGTATTTCAATAAACACAAGAGAACACCTCCCTCCTTAAAATGCCCCCTCTTGGAGGGCCAAGCGCTGTGATCCTGTGAGTCCTGCACTCAGACTTGCTTGGGGCTGAGAAATGCAGGATGGATCCCACACACCTTGAAGACCTGAGCAGCAGGGAAACTGCAGAAATAGCTCAGAGGCAGGTGACAGCACAGCTCCTTGGTATGCACCTGGAAGTGGACACAGCTCTGTGTCATGATGGCCCAGCCATCACAGCCTCCACCACTCCATCCCTTGATGCTGTAGCATGGCTCAAATCCATCTGTCCATTACCCTCTGAGAGATTTCTGTGCAGCACAGAGCCCTTTTATAGTTGTAGGAAGAGGCAGGTATGTGTCTTACAGCTCTTCTACATCTCAAACCACAGCACCAGTTGCTTTGCTTAAATGAATTTTCTATTTGGTGATTTCCTTATTACTAGTATCAGTTTTCTGAAAAGGGACAGGCATTTTTTATCTGAGAAAGGTGCTAGTGAGACTGATACTGTGATAGTGATATTGTCCCCAAGGCATCTTGCAGTGTCACCCTTATAGAAGTAGATCTCAAGGGAAATGAAACTTTTTACATTAGACTTGGAAGATTACTTCAGCCGTGCTTAATGCTATGGTATCAACAGCAGCCTTCTGCAAATAATGTCATCACACAAGTAGTTTCTTTTAGCCTAACCTCTCCTTCCACAGGAGTTTGTAATGTATAGTCTAGACTGTCTGATTACTCCACCTGCTCCTCTACTTCTGCTGGTAGTTTTTGTAGTCATGGTAGTTCCACTTTCAAAAAAATTATTTCGTAGGCAGAAAAAAAGTTTTTATACCAATTACACTGAAACAAGAACTCAACTCTTATCAGTAGAGTCATTCTAATTTACAACACCCTAATTAAATTTGCTCTTGAGCTGCTTAAAGGATCCCCAGGAAAACTGTGTCAGCAGGTATTTTTGTAGTTTTCAGCTTCTGAAAACAGATATTTTTTGCATATTAGTTCTTTTACTAGCAAGATATAATATTTAGGTGAAATATTTTTTAGGAGTTAGGAACATTTCAGAATAAATTACTGTATATATATAACAAGGAGTTAGAATTCACAAGTAGTCCAGAGCCAATGAAGGACTTCTGCTCCATGAGAAAAATTAGGTGTCCAGTTTGGAAGATTGAACAGTAGAAACTTTTAATCTAGGAAGGAAGGGAAGTGGTCAGGCCATGGTCTTCACCATGTCATATGGTGCAACACTGAATCAGATGATGAATGTGTGCCTGCAAGGAGCAGGACATTACCAGCCTCCCATGAGGGCTCCTTTGCTAATGACTGTGCCATTAAAGAGTATCTTTCTTACCCTGTTGGACGTGTGTTATTTGGATTATTGGCATTTTATAATCCCAGCCATTTTATCACACCCCAGAGGGATTTGTATTAAAAGTGTCCAGAGTATCCCATACAACCAGTAATAGACACAGATACAAAATATTGTATAGCAGACTTAAGCAAAAGTTTATCCTTATTTCCGCATTCTTCTGCCTACAATAAGTTCTGGCATCTTTTTTGCATTTGTAATCCCATGTTGGTAGAGATAGACATAAATTCAAAACAATGCTTTGGCGTACTTCCCAAAAAATGAGTTCATACACTGAGAAATGGATTCTTAACAGAAAATGCATGTTTGTAATTTGGTTTGACCTGTTTTCATTTCCATGTCATTTGTAATTTTGTAACAATGAAGCTTGCAGGAAAAGCTCATTGAGTGTTTACAGTGAGACCCTTCCAAAATGCAGTCAGTGTGTTTGGTATTTGAAAACACATCCACAGCTCATGAAGCCCCAGAGTGAAAGGAAATCTGGACTGAGTTTTCAAAAGCGGAAAGTGGGAATCTGCACACAGAATTGGGTGTTGGGTTGCACAGCTGCAGTGAACTGTCCTCTGGCTGGGAACCGGAGCAACCAGGCAAAAACTGGAGCTTGCCAGCATTGCTGTGCTGGTGAGGAAATATCTGGCTACATTATTTCAGCGGTGCCGTGGTGTATTTGTTACTTTGAGATGATGTAAGAGATCCTGCTTTCCTAATCATGGGAAATGATAAATAATGAGAAATAATCTCCTGGGCTGCGCTAGTAAGTGCTTGAGTGGAGAAAGACAACAGCACAGCACATTTCTGCTCAAGTAACCTCACATGAAACTGTCTTTACCAGGATGCCTCAAATTCCTGAGCAGACTAATGCTTCTGGTTTGACTTGTGACTTCTGTGCCAGGTCCCTGAGGGTACCTTCAACCCCTACTCTCCTCAACAGTCTTCCCAATGACCTCCCTGCACATTACCTCCACCCAGGATTCTCTTTTGGCTCAGCCATGCCCCATCTCAGACACATCTCTGCACTGTCCCTGGCCAGGGCTGGGCCCAGCACCATGGGGAGCTTTTCTCCTGGGTTCACTGATTCCCAAAAGGGCACCCATGGGACAGCACCCATCAGGGGTCATGGCCAGCCCTGGGCTCCCCACCCCACCCCACTCATGGGACAGCCCCACTCCTGCTGCACCCCACAGAACACCTGGTTTTGGCAACAACCCAGAGTGAGGAGCAGGGATAGCAACCATCAGTCTCACCTGAACATAACAAACCCAGAACAACTGGTTTCCCATGCAAACTGTACCTTCTGGTCAGGGGATTATAAAAAAAAAAAAAAAAAGGAAAATTTATCCTTTTCACCGCTGTTTTTATATTCACAGACGTGGCTATACAGTTTCTGTGTGTCCAAATAGTTTTCTACCACATGGAACTGAAGTTTCCTTTGATATCTGTTTTCTTTTCCACGTTTTTTTTTCACCCTCTGCTCCAAACTTCATCTACTGGTGTGATATACACATCTGAAGCCATGGCGCTCATAACCTGAGAATCAAACCCTCACAAGGGCCAAAAATTGCAACCCACTTAGCTTCAGTTCCTAAATCCTAAATTTTATATGGATTCTAATGGCTTCTATCTGAGAAATTGACAGATCAATTTGACATATTTTAAAGAATATTGAGTTCACAGTTTTCTCTAAACCTGGATGTTTTATTTCCTCAGCTGTTCTTATTTGCTTTACTTAATAAATAGTACTGTGCCTCCAGTTTTGATTAAACATTGTTTGTAGTCCACTCTTCTAACCTGCAGTGGAGAAGAAAATATGTTTTCAAAGACCAAATGTCAGTAGTAAGTTATTACAGCTGATGTAGCAAAGCTGTAGCACATGTTATGACCATCTTTTATTCCATACAGCTTCCTGATCTATTCCACTCAAGATCTGCTTTCTTGCAGTCTCCTCAAAGGAAATTGTAGGGGATTTTTGATCAAGACAATCAAAAATCTTCGCGTCTCAAGACAGTGCAAAATATTCTTCTTTTTTCTCTCTACAAAAATTGCAAGAAGTTTTTTTAACCTGTTCTATGGAATAAAGGGTTGGAAGTTAAAAGGATAACATTTGATAGAATACTTCTGTACTGAAAAGTACCTATGAATAACCCAAGGGGTATTGGTTGAGATGTGACTGACCCACCAATCCTTGAAAGTTGTACCTTGTGCAGAAGAGGGAATTGTTGTTCTTCATCTGCATTGAGAAAGGGCAGGTTGCCACAGACCTCTCCTGCATGGGGAATGGTTGTGTCTCCTGAGGACCACGCTGAAGAGGGCCTCAGGGCCATGGGGCAGTGCTGTGCTACCTGCCTGCAGCAGGGTGTGTGCCTGAGAGCTCCTCCAGAACACTGAGCTCTCTGACTCAGCTGGAAAGTGAGTGAAGGGCCACATCTCTTTGTGACATCTCACAGGACTAGATAATGACTTTTATGCTATGTTACTGTTTAGTAAACATCAATTTAAAAACATACTAAGCAGCATTTTACATGGGTGTGTCTCTGATTCCTTTACAAATGGTTTTCCTCTTGTAGGTTGCCCTGAAGATCAAATTTGGGCCTCACCCTTCTGTTTATTCACATTAATTCCCATTAACTTCCAAGAGTGTGTCCCACATGAAGCAGTGGATTACTGTGGAAAATTACAGCTTGCTTTTTGTTTTTCCAGTACATTTATTACCGTTGTTTCACAGATTTTTTTTTGTAGTCTGCCTAAGTCCCTGAATTTATTTCAGAACTTAAGGGTGTATGTTAATGCATCTACAACATTTCTTCTTTTCAGAGTATTACAATTTTTAAAGGCATTATGGCAATAAGATCTTTGTTCCATACAATACACTTACAGTGTGTTTTTCTTAGTTCTTTACACATCTGATCTCTTAATAGGTTTTGCAAACCCTGTCACAGGCAGTGACAAAGTAGTTTCCTGCCCATGACAGAGCATTGGCTTGCCATTTTAATGGTTTTGCCTCCACTTCTTTTTTGGGACAGGTAGTCAGACATATATCACCTTCTTGCAGCAGATAAATCGGTTCATTGCCATTTCAGCCATTTAGCATTTTTTCTCAGGTAGACATTCTTTGGGTTTTGGGACAAAATGTCATTACAGAAAGAGATAGGAAACTTGACATATGTGGAAATAAATCTCAAAAGTAAACATTTGGTTGTCTTTCAGTACACACCTGGCTAAGGTATGAAGACCACAGCCACTGACTCTTTGGAGCTGCAAGCTGTGGAGTTTTCAAACTTTCCGAGAATAATTTTGTTTAGGTGCACCCATTCACTAATATGAAATATTGGCATTAATCCAGATTACTTTAAGAAAAGAAGGTATAAACCTCACCCCCGTTTCCCGAATTATTACTTTGTGTTATGTTAGCATTCCCACCAAAAACTTCAGTGTGTCTATGAAAAGGCTTTTTTGAGAACTATGCTATCTACGGTTTACAGCTCCTCAGATGTTAGTGCACCAGGTTCTTATCTGAGTAGGTTCTGTATTTAACACCATGTTAATCTAAAGACACCAAGTTTGCTGAGTCTAGGACACTCTCAGTATGGAGACTAAATACACTCTCTTGGCTCTGCTTCTTCAAATATATGTTTGCCTTTGCTTGTCACATAGGCTGTATAATAAGGCAAACTGGAATTATTTACTGTGCCATTGCACTGGGGGTAAAAATGGCACAAAAATGTGATCTCAGTAAAAAATTTTTCTTCATCCAGATCCCTGTGCAAGGTGGTCAGGGTGGCTGGAGGCTGGGCATGGCTATAGGCAGTCCTTTGCCTCAGAAGATCCAGTCTCAGCTCCTTAACCACAGGCTTGCAGGCACTGGGGAATTACTGACTTCTACTCTGGCTTCCCAGGATTATTTATGTATTTGGCTAGGTGTCTTCTCTCTTCTGGCTGGCTGCCCTACCCCTTAGGTTTTTATTTGATGTTCCTTCTTGCCTGCCTTCCTCCTGGCCTCATACCTCTTGCATTCCTGTCTCTGCCGCAATCCAGGGGTAGAGGATGTGGCCCCCACTCAGCCGCTCTCCACTTACAAGGCTCCCCAGGAAAGTCATGCTGTACCTCTCAACCCTGCAACAGCTCTCAGCCCACCTCACTTAAAACTTCTCCCTTATCACTCAGACTGTCTCTGAAAACAAATTCAAACTCCCAATCCAGGGCAAACCAGGCTCCTGAAGCCTAAGGAGGGGTGAGGACTAAAGCACAGCATTTCTCACCCAGCTGTGAGGAGCTCCCTGACCAATACTGGGCACCGGGTAGATTGTCTTTTGAACATAAGTGTTTAATTTTAGATATTTCACCCCATGTGGCCAGGCACCTAATCTGCTTGTGAAACCTCCTCAGGAAGCAATAAGGTGCCTTTCTGGATCACACCAGGGTTGTCAGATCAGAACCATGCTACATTCAGAAACACAGCAGTCAGCTCACCCTGCTCCCACTGCCAAAGCTGCGATCCAAAACCCATTGCCAGCTGGAGTGTGGTGCCATAAAACATTTGGCACCAAGTGCTGCATGATCCTTGAAGACACTGGTTTTTGGCAGGAAAGAAGCTCTTGCCTCCTTAGAAATTGCCCCAAGGGATAGATTTTCTTTATTCACCTCTTCTTTTTTTTTGGTTCTCCTCGCTACATTGTAGGTGGAATGTAAGGGTTTCAACACTTTTAAGGTAGCATGAAGATGTTGATAAAATTTGTAAGGGAGAATAGTTGACCTCTCTAACAGTAATATAGTCCAAGCTGCATTATGTTTCATTTATCATTTTGTAAATTATTTCATTAAATTAACTTTTTTTTAAAACCTGCTATATATAAAGGTGTGTCTTTTTCCTACAGAGGCTACACTGCTTTTGCTTCGCATAAGCAATTCCACCTTTTCTTTGTCTTTTTGTAATTGTTGAGATGGAGGAAAAGTGATTAAGAAATAAAACATACAGTCAAATAGGAAATGTAATTCCATTCAGGTATAAGCAGAGTTGAGGAAGAGATAGATGCCCCTTTTCTCGGTCTTTGTTCAAAGGTAATGTGAATATCTGGGAAAATACACCCAAATACTCCAAGGTTCCCTGGTCTGCAGTTGTTTTCTGAATAGATATGGAAAAAGTGTTGGATGGTTCTTGGAAGATCCGAATTATGACATTAGTAAAAACAAAAAGCTGCAGTTAAATAATAACTTAGAGCTACAGCTGTGGAGTGGGGAAATACAAAAACTTGAAAAGCTGTACTAGTTTCTCATTGTTCAAAACAGGGCATTCTAGCAAAAGGTCCTACAGAAGACAAAAAGCTATTTTTTATACTCAGAGTTGGTTAAAGCAAGTTTACTAGGCTAATGTGCCTATGAATGATCTGAGAGAAATTTGTTAAATAACATCAGCTTCCATGGTGTGTTTAGAAAAAGTAAATAGCTTTTCCCTTAACTGTAAAATATAAGTTCAGGCTATTTTTTTAGAGGGGAAGGAAGGTTTTTACCATCACATCCCAGTACCTATCTCTCATAGTGCTACCCATGACAACTGCCAGATGATGTCTGTCATGGAAACAAATACTCTTCACCCTTTCTGATTTTTGATCTGCTTTTGGCTGCTGCTGCTGTTGCTGCTCTCCATCAGAGCTCTCTCAGGCAGACTGAGAGTCAGGATTTAGTCCTGTTTAGGGGTGAGGAAACATGGAGAAATTTTAATTTCAGATTCCTCCCAAAACAAAGTTAACTTTAGATTTAGGGTTTACCCACAGCCCTACTGAACATTTATTAGTCCTGACCATGACTTTCCTAAAAAATAAGGATCAGAGAGTGTAAATGGAGCTTAATTGCACTTTAAAACAACACATTGCAGCCCGACTCTGCAGTTGCAGTGCAATGGGGAAAATTAATTAATTCCTCACAACTGGCCCAATGTTGCTGTCCTGAAGTCTCTAAAAGGAGAATAATGCAGAGTAGCCATCCTTGTAAATTGAAAGAGATGGCAAAGTCCCTCCTATCTTGTCTTGGTCTGTATAACTGGTGCAGAGTTTCAGGTTAACAGAACTATTCTGTAGAGACAGTGTTAACTGGATATCCATACCTAGCAGCCACTGTTATAAGGTAGCATCATTACTGGTTTGTTAAGTTTTGGTTGGGTTTTTTTCCCCTCTGAATCACAATTCATTTAATTTGCTGTATATGGAGCAGTCTATTTATTGTCCTGAAATTATTTATGCTGCTGTGAAAAGTAATAGACTTTTTGTCTGGACTCAGTCTCTAGATGACTGAAAGCATATCTGAAAAATGCCAGGGTTGTAGTGACAATGCACTGTTTATTCAATGTTATGCACATCTTGCCTACTAAAGTCAGAGGAGTTTCATATTAATTTTTGGTAATGTGGTAACGTCTTTTCTCTCTAGTTTATGTTTCAGCAAAAAATTAAACAGTATATGAATTTACAGGCAGCTCAGAAAACAGATTGAAATGCTGGAACAAGTTTGTAAGTGTCCCTGATACTATGTCTTTAGAGATGGATATAGATCATGTAAATCTCACTACAATAATTCTTGAGGTTGACTGACTCTCAAATGCCTAATCTTTTGACCTTTATGATGTATTAATGTTTTCAACATATTTATCTAAACTTTTAAGGAGAAGGCATCTCAAATTATGTGTGGAGGGGGAAAAAAGGAAAGGAAAGAAATCTGGAACCAATAAACTTGTGGAGCTTGTAAATTCTTTCTTTCCAAGTTATTCATTCTAAAGAGGGTACAGGCTCTGCCTCTTTGAAACAAAAATGCAGACAGAGGAACGGGACACTTAATGAGCATAATATATCTGGAGGCTTCAGGCTGAGGACAACCTATGTTGAAGTATCTGTCTTTCCAGTCAAATCTCTTAAATTTCTTTCCCAAAATGAAAGGTTCCTACTACAATACAGTCAAAATTAGTGGAAAATTAATCAAAACCTGACTGGAGGACACTGGTCTTCAAATGCAGGTTATGTCCACATTAACTTTGCTGTGACTCTCATAGTTTGGGAGGTTTAGTCTATGTGGAAACCATTTTTTTTCTGTTTTCTTTTTATTTTTTTAACCATCACCACTTCAAAAGTGGATGAAAGAGCACTGTAAAAAAAAGACTTAGGAAAATCATTTAGGGGCAAAAGCCACAGAGAGGAAACTCAAAGCCATAGAATATTCTTTTAGGAAAACTGATCACGTGAAAACAGGAAAGGAGATGATTAAATTGAAAATATTTGGCAGCCTTAAGTATAATAGACACCAGTAATCATTTGCTGATGTGTTTACTGTATAAGCTGCACATGAACAAGCTAAGTATATACAATATGTCAGATTTCAGGTGTGAGGCAGGTTATGTGTTCATTGCCTTATGATTTCCAGAAATGTGTGTTTTCTCATCAATGTTCCCAAAAGCATGTGGAATATGGAGACTGTAGGATTGAGACTACAGGCCTTAAAACTTAAATATTTCATCAATAAAGCAGGTAAGCTGCTCTCCTGTGCATAATTTCATGTCCTATGGCAAGTATCATACAGCCATGAGGCCCCAGACTTCATATTGCAGTTTCTCATTCATCCTCAAAGCAGCAGAGTGAGAAGATATCACTGCAATAAATCAAGGAATTGTATTATTTGTCAGTTCTATCAAAGGTTGACAATTGTTCTGCATGAATTGGGCAACTGGATTATCTGCAGTGCTTACTCCTTAAAGCACAGCAAGAAAGGCAATCTATGTCCCTGACTGCTGCTTTTGCTCTCTGCTCATAACCCTGGGTGTAGCTATAGCTGGTTCTGTAGCAGGGTAACATTTCATTTATTTAAAAATAAATTTCTATAAATTAAAATGGATTTTGTTTACCTTAAAGACAGTCAAATTTAAGATAACAGGAAGGAAATACTGAAAATCCTTAGAAGTGTTGGGAGAAAAAAAAAACTCAAACATATTCCCAAAAAAATTATACCTTTAAGGTTAACTGTATCATTGAAAGGGGAAGATTTAACCCAACTCCATGGGTCCAGTACCTTCACAGGGATAATCTGCTGGTGTCAGAGGAGAAAGGCTGTATTAATTCATTAGAGGGGACCACCATCTTTTAAGTGACTGATCACTTCCTGGGAGATGACTGAGTGCCTCTCCAGTATAGGTGGTTTTGGGTTTCCAGAGGGAAGCCCCACACAGCAAAACAGGCTCATGGCACTACATGCCTGGGAACTCTGACTCTGTTCCTAAAGCCTCACATTTTTTCCATCAGCTGCCACAGCACAGCAATTCATGTGGGATCAGAACAGTGGAATGTTGACAGGATATAATGAGTAGTGCTCATTATATCCTGCTGGTCAGTGGACACCCAAACCAAGAGGTCCCTGGGAAGTGGACAGGGAACATACCAAGCTCTGGCTACCAGCATGACACAGCCAGACACTGCCTCCATCTCCTTGTCAAGAAAAGGTTTAATGTTTTTCCAACTACAATTTCAGGTAAAATTTAATCAAGGGCTAAAGGATCTAGTCACAGTGTCACTGGAAACACAGATGTTTAGGTCCCTTTTAAGCCCCATGACCAGGTGATCCCATCTGTGATGGGAACAGGCAGGTTCCCCTTGCATCAAGAGTTCTTTAGAGTCCCCTACAATTTGAGTCGTAAGCCTGAGTCTCTGTATCTTTACAGAAAAGAAAAGAAAGACAGATCACAGGGATGTTGAACTGCAAAGAGGGCACCAAGCTGTTTTGTATGGAAGGGCCAAACCCCTGCCTGGCACTGGGACAGGGGTGTGCTTCAGATCTCACCGGCCTGAGCTTGGCACAGTGCTGAAGGGCCCCAAGCAGAGAGGACTGGGACTTAGTAACCCACATGCTCCTTCTCCCCAGGGCAGCACTTCATTTCAGCCCACAGGGAAAGCACTTTTGCATCATGCAAGCCAATTTACTAATGAGAACATTCTGACCCTAATGAGAAATGGGCAGTCACGCTAATGCAGGAGGATATATTGAATATCATCACATACTGTCAAATCCATTGTCATAAACTTCCAATTCCAGTTATCTGTTCCTGTCAGACCAAATCAGCCTGAACTCACAGACCAACCCACTGATTGCAGACACAGTGCTATGTCTGTGTTTGGTTTTCTCTGAAACCAGCTTCACATTCCCTTGTATCTCCTCAAAACCCAACTCATTCTAACTGTCGTTTACAAGGTGGAGTATGAGCACAAACTGCTTTCAATATCCATCACCAATTTTCCACATTGGACCTTAATTCTCAAATTGTATGTTGGCAGTTGCAGTCAATAATGACTACAAAATTTTCAATTAACTGCAGCAAACTGAAATCTGATACCTCTGAAAATACAAAAAATATCCTGAGTGTTATTAAAAGAAAATATTTGTGAATGGAGCCCAGCAACCCTCCTCTAATTACTTTAAATTTCAGTATATAGAGACTATGCTGAGTGACTAGTCAATTTATTTGCATGATGGAAAAGCTCATGTTCTAGGTATGTGTTTATATGATAACAGCTTCAAGCATGTGCTTTTTACTTTTCCCAAATAGACAGATGATTTCTTTTTCTAGAGGCTCCTAATATGTTGCAGTTAGCACATGTTTTTTCTTATTGATAGCTTTGTGGGAATGTAGTGTTCTTGGAAGATGTTAGATTGACAGTCCTGCAAGGTACTCCAACCTGCCCTGCTATTTTCCTTAATCCTGACCTGATGAAATCACCTCCTGGAGAGAGAAAGATGGTCACTCTTCATCCCCTGCTGGTACCTGGCTTCTTCACTGAAGACTGCTCACAAAACTAGCAAGCAAGACCACTTCTCAAGGTATGCAGTGTGGTTTGGGCATCTACGTGGAGGAACTGGTTGAAGAATTTTTTGTTTGCTAAACTGTTAATTCTATTGACTCAGAAGCCTAAAATTCAGTTTTCTTTAGCACACTAGGAATTAGGATATGTCTCAAAGAATAATTTTGCACAGAGTTTTAAAAAGTTCCGTGGTTTATATCGATTTTTAAAGCAGAGTAGCAATGTCCTTGTTTCATAGAAACATTTCCATTTCCAACACCTATCCTGAAAAGAAAAAAAAAAGTTAATTGTCTACTTATTTATTAAACTCCAGGTCCCTTTCACAATGGTCACAATCAATCACGCTAGGTTTAAAACATTCAATCATGCTAGGTTTAAAACCATCAAGGGCCTTTTTTTTTTTTTTTTTTTTTTTTTTGTAGAAGGAAAACTGCCTCACTGACATGTGTAAAACCAAACCACAGCTTGGGGCTAGAATTTGATGGGGTGAGTCTTCATAAAATTCAACTGTCAGAAGACGCAGAAATACCTTCTGGAAATAAACAGTAATTGAGTGTTCTGTTCTTTACTAGATTTCTAAAACTCAGTCCCTGAGACAGTGTGGCCCTTGTCTTGGCAGCAGTTCAAATCAGCTGAAATAAACCTGGAGGTTTCATTTTGTCTGGCTTGCCCAAGAGACAACTCTGATCCGTATGGAAACTGAATATAAAGCATGTAGGCATGCAGTGACAAAAGGTGCCTACAGGCAGCAAAGGGCAAGAAACCAGGATGGGTCAGCTGAGTAAACATCAAAGACTCTCAAATAACCAACAGAAAAGTAAATATTCTCAAGCAAATGGGATATGCCCATAACACCATTGAGATTTCATAGAAAACATTCTTTGAAAACAGTTCTGCTGGGGTGTTTCTATTTGTCTTTCTCATTCTAGAATATTGAATTAAAATGGTCTGTTTGCTCTTAAAGTTCATAAGTTCTTGCTACTCAATCCCCACTGCAGCCTCTTGACACCTCAATTATCTCTTCAGCAACTCCTGATAGTACCACAGAGGATGGCATTGCCCATCTGGATATTTCTGATACACCCCACCATGGTACTTGCTTAGCAAAATACATGCAGAGGATAAAAGGTATTTATCTATAAAAGGACTGTGCAAGGTCTAGGAATTATTTAAAATCCACTTAAACCCTATGAAGGTAAGAAGTCATGCGTTTAGGGATTATTATTTGAGAGTATTCAAGGAACATATTTTAAAGACAAAAATCCCTACGTGATTTCTTATTGCTTCATCTCCTGCAGAAATTAAGATGAAGGATTAATGTACCCATTAATTTCAATGCTCAGGCCCCTAACTTGGGCTAACCTGAGAATTTTTGCTGTTACATTCTCTCACAGCTTCTGCTGTTCTTTGATACTAACAAAACTGGTATAAGCTGTATATGATGAAATAATTGTTCATTGAAACCCAGCCATTGGCTGGGGTAGTTTTGCATGTTAGTGTCGTTCTGGCTTTGGTGGTGATGTCTCTAGTGTGCTGCATGTGGGAGCTGATCATTTTGGCTGCACGACTAAGCACCCCAACAGCTGATGTAGTCACTTAATATCCGGCTTGAGTGGTGGGATGAATGAGTGCTGCTGGAGGCTCAACCTCCTTTCACAGCTGTAGCAGGAGGGAGTTGCCAAAAGCTCATGCCATAGCCTGTGATTTCAGGCTAAGCTATAGCAACTTTCTGTAAGCACAGTGGGGCAATAAAAGATGTGCTAAATATACAAGTCCATGGAAGGCAAATAAAACATATGAGATTTCTTTTGGCTGGTAGTGGTGGTTGGTTGGTTTTGCTTGGGAAGCAAGATCCTTGCTGGTTTTTTGCACCTCCATGTGTGCCTTCTGCTTGTTATTCTCTTTTCTATGGAAAAAAAAAACCAAACATTGCCACTGTATAGACAAAGGAAATGAGGGGGGTTTCCCGTTGCAGTACTAGGTTACCCTTACATTTTACTTTACCTTTTGTGTTGTGGAGCATCTTTTTTCCATCTTATTAATGTCTCCAAGCAGGTGTGGGTTTTCATTACTGTTTGAGGGCAGATAGGGCCAGCAAGCCGGGGGCCTGAGATGCCACAGAGTCTTCTGAGCTGGCAGTGGAGGAGCCCACACGCTGAGTGGGATGAGCCCACGTGGGTACCCTTAGAAAGCGTCGAAAGTGTCAGATAAAGGGCATTCGTGTGAAAGGGCTCGTGGATGTGGATGTATCCCACCAAAATAAGAAACAGTGTAGCAAAGACTGCTTCTTCCCTTCTCCCGCTGCTTCAGAGGCATGCTGTCAATGGTCTACTTTCCAATGGTCTCGTTTCTGGTACCGGGCTCCAGGCACCGCCACGGCCTCTCAGCCTGCCGGTGCTCGGGAGTGGGGCTGAGCCCCGACAGCCGCCGCCGCTGCCACATCCACACCGCTTCTCGGCGCGGTGCAAACGCCGCACACACACGCACACATACACACACCCACACACATACACACCCACACACCCACGCCCCCACCCCCCACACACATACACACACACACCCCGAGGCGGGGGACACCGCGCCGGCCCCGCAGAGCCCGTCCCGAGCCTCCCCGAGGTTTCTCGCCCGCTGCTTCTTCCGAAGGCGCGTACGGGGCCCCGCCCGGCGGTGCGGGGAGAACCAGGCGCTCCCAGGAGCTCCCAGCACCGGGGGCACCGCGGAGGGGGCGCTGGGGGATGCCAGAAACCGGAGGGAGCCGCAGCCCTGTTTGTTCACGTCCCTCCTGCTGCAAGAGCTGGAGGGGGCGAGGGGCCGGGATTAACTGCGGGAGGTTACTCGGAGGCTCGGGAGCCTGGCAGGCACATTTCACAAAGTGATGGCACAGCGTGTGCGTGTTCCTCCCGAGGGCTGGCGCTGGGACATTCCACGAGGACTTCGCCCCTCGTTGCCCAAGTCGCCCCGGAGGCGGGTACAGCCACCCCAAAAGTCTAAAAGTACCTTACATGCCTAGTGCGGCGGACTTCTAAAGGTCGCCACGAAGTGCCGAAATGCCAAGATGACGGGCACAGGGAAACGCGACCCGAAACCCCTCCGGTGCACCGGAGCGGACCCAGGGACTTCATTCCCTGTGTGGCCCCGCGGGTGGGAGTCCAGCGTTTCTCCCGGCAGTGAAATTCAGGGCAGCAGGATGCACGGCCCCAGTGGGGCGGAGGCATCCCGCTGTTACCGCCGCCGGAGAAGTGGGAACAGGACGCTGGAGAGCCTGGGCTCCCTGGGGGAGCTGTTCCCGTGCCTGCGGGACTGCCTGTCGCTGGGCTCGGGGATCGAAGCCTGGGAGCGCCAGGACACACATCCCCTTTGTATTCTTTCGAGGGGAGCCGCTTACAGTGCTTCTCCGAGGACAAACCGGCCCAAAAAAGAGAAAAAAAAATATTGAACTCCTCATCGCGTTGCAAAATTGCGTCCAACTAGTTTGGGGACAAAAGCTGTCTCTGACTTTTACGTTCATTCCCCCTATGCCGCGAAAACAGAAACCTTTTCAGAGGGCAGGAGCACCCCGAAGGATTTGTGAGTCAAATCCCCCTCAGCAGCGAGAGCACCTCCTGAACCCGGCTTCCCCTGGCCTCAGTCGATGCTTTTAATTAAACGTAATTGTCCCTTTTTGATAAAACCCCGCCGAGAAGGGTTAGGTTCCTACTTCTGGGGAGGCAGACGGCGAGTGCTGGCCGCTGAGCATCGGACTCTCCGACCAGGACGGGGCAGTCGCTAAGTGCGCCCCTGCCAGCTCGGTATGCCCGAAGCACCTTGACAGGAGGAGACGTGGCATTGTTGCGCCAGTTTATTACAAATCTCTTAAAGGAAAGGCTCGGGGGGCAGGATCTGGACCCCTCTCCGGAACCAACGGTCCACCTGCTGCAGACACCCCAAATACCTCGGGGCACCCGTGCGGCTGCTGTGCAGAAGGCGCGGAGAGGAGTGCAGGGGCCGACCCTGACGGGAGAGCAGGGCAGGCGCCCAGGGGGTGTGTGAGGCCGGGTGGGCCGCTGCCCCGGGCAGCTACCACGCACGTCCCGTCAGGGATCGCCGCGACATCGCCCTCTGACCTGGGAGGCGCGGGTGGAGGGGAAGTCCTGCGGGGGGAATCACGCTAGCAAAAGCCCCCGTGAGACTCCGGCAGCCTCCGCGGGAGGAACGGGCCATTCGTAGATACCTGTGCTGTCTTTGCCAAGTGCCATAACTTCCAGCTCATTTAAGAGCTGGAAACGAGAAACTCGCTTGCCTCTCCTTCTTTCTTTTTCTTTTTTTTTTTTTTCTTACTTTTTTCTTTTTTTTTTTTTAATTTTTTTGGTGGGGGAGGGGGATGGGAGAGTGGGGAGGAGGCTTGATGGCCGCAGCCGTCCGCCTTAGCAGGTGTCGTTCGTCCCAGACGGGGAAGCCTCCGCGCCCCAGCTCTGCCCGTCCCGGCGCTGGCGCCCCCGCGGTGCGCGCAGCGAGCGCGCAGGTAGCGAGAGGAAAGCGGCCGCGGAGACGGGAGCGCGGGTCGGAGAGCGCTTGGGCGAGTGCGGAGAGCCCGAGTGGCGAGGCCGCAGGAGCGGCAACAACGATGCCTGTGGTATGGGAGGGCTTCCAGCGGGGAAAGCCCCTGCCGCTCCTCTTTGCTGTCGGGCGCACGTCGGGCGGTCAGAGAGCTCTCGGCACGGGGAGCGACCTTGGCGGGGCGGAGGACGTGCCGTGGCCCCGCTTGGCAAGGGCTGGTCCTGCTTCCCCTCGCTGCGCAAAGACAGCCCAGAGCGCACTGCGGGCTCGTCGCTTGCTTAGCTCAGCTCTTCGGAGCCACTTGGATCGGGGATAATTTGGAGGGATGAGAGAAGAAGTTGTTTTATCCGTTTCCTAAAGCGAATGATCCTTCGCTTTGCTTTTTCTTTTTTTCTTTTTTTTTTTTTTTTTTTTTTTTTTTTTTTATTTTTTTTTTTATTTTCTTCTTTTCTAAAGTAGTTTCTTTTTCGATATGAGTACCAAAGATAAATAAATGTGGGCAGGTATGTCCGGCTCCCCCCACCTCACCCATCACTCCGGTGACGTGGGGAAAGACTCGCGAAGGAGCAGGAGGAAATTATGGGCAACGCTAACACCACCGAGTACCCTCCTCTACGGGAAAAAAAAAAAAAAAAAGACCAGAACAACAAAACCCATAAATAGGGGATGGAAGAAAAAGGACTTGCAGCAAAGCCCCCCTCTCAAGCCCCAGGGGAGGAGTAGGCAGTAGGTTACCGGAAGGAGCAGAGATTAAGTCTACCTTTACCATGCTCAAAATCAAGAAGCATCCTAGTGTCTGTGCTGCTGAACAGCAAGGAGGCTTTCAAAACGCCGCTTTGCTAGGTAAAAATTACTCCGGGCACCTCTCCCGCAATTCCTCCCCCTCCGCGCACCCCGAAACCTGCCGAGGAGCACGAAATCTGCCTGGTCCTGCCGGGCACCTCCACGGAGCAGGCCTGCAGGTTTTCCTGTAATTCCGGGATTCCCTGTTGTAAGCTCTTAAACAGAATATTGAAAACATTTTCCTTATGGTGCCTGTTCTTGCCTTGTAGCGCTGGTACTAAGCAAATAAGAAAAGTGTGTTAAAGGGAGGCTACGGTTACAGCATCTTGGCCTAATATTCCCACATATAATTAAAACCATAGCCACAATTATGCACAAATAAATAACAGCAAACAGAAGGGACCGTTCCTGTTCCTGTCGAAAACAACTGTTTTGGCTCTGTCACTGTATTATTTTATTGGAGCAGTCTACGCCATTCCCTCCTAATTTTATTTTAATTTATTTTAGTAGGAGAGACAACAGGGAAAGAAGTGATGCATTTAGTTTTCTTCTTTTAAGTCCGTGTTTAGTTTTAATTTTCCTGTATTTTAAAATAAACACGTTGGCTGCAGAGTGTTTGATCTTTGCAAGAAGGAAGCCTATATTGTAAAGGAATGTGCAGCAGTTTGGTATGAAAATGGGGTTGTGACTCACAGCTGCAGGCAGAAAAAAAAGGTGTTGTGGTGTCAGCCAGAGGTGTTCAGTCTAATAACTCAAGCTGTAAACTGTATCCTCTAAAATTACTTACGTAGTAAATCACTCAGGAGTTAAAAAATAGACTGGAAAGTGTAAGGGAGGGGGGAAAATCTTTTAGAAGTTCCCTTCATGAAAATTATTTGTAATTATGGGAATTAAGAGTTTAATATCTCCCTCATTTTCTTAAATGTGAGGCTGATATAGTTAATTGCCACTATATAGCCGATGGTGCTTACTCGGTCTTTCTCGAAGCAGCAGAAACTTGAAACGCGTGTTTGGGGATAGCTGTTTCATTGACTGCTTTACACGGTTTACAGCTAATTTTGACCATCTCGAAGAGAAAAAAAAAAAAAAGAAAGAGACAGAAAGGCCAGTGAAAGATCTTAACAATTTTGTATCGCAGCGAAAAGCCTCGGAAAAGAGCCTGCTCCCTCTGTACAGCAGAAGGGAAAGCGCCTCTGACATGCCTCTCTCCCCGAGACACGGCGTGTTTCCATCTCTCTGCCTCCCGTAGGTGTATTAGTCTGGTTACAGTTGGGAAACTGGGGAGGCTTTGAAAGGAGAGTTCTCTTCCAGCGTAAGTGCTGGGTTTGCAGCAGTCCAGTCCGGGAGAGCAAGGGGGGAAAAAATTAACCCTCAACTCCGGTGTCATCTGCAGCGTTTTGCTGCAAAGGAATGGAGCGAGTAATGAAGCAGGAATCCGAAAGGAGCATCCCAAGTGGAGATGTTACCTTTCAGAGGAGCTTTCCCCGTTTCCAGGAGCGATTTCCTTCGCTGGAAAGGAGATGTTGGCCGTGACTTTCGGGTGGTTGCACCTCGGCTGATAAAGAAAATAACTTGCTAGGAAGATTTCAATCAAGATACACATTAAGGGATGGGGTGGGGGGGGGGGAATTAAAATAAGCGAAATAAGATAAAATAAGACAATTTTTTTTTTTTAATGGGGAAAACGCCCTACGGATGTCAGCAAATGTTTACGGTGGAAATAAGAAGTCAACAACAATTAAAATCTGGAAGCCACGTTCATTAGTATTCAGCACATACGATCTATCTTTTATGTTTATCTTTCTCCGCGGATCAATATTGTAGCAGCATGTGCCGGGAACAAGCAGAAATCTGGCCACTGCATGTGGCTGACCTTTCACTCTCTCCCTACAGGTCAGATCGTCTTCATCAAAACAGGTCAGATCGTCTTCATAACTATCATCACCTAATGCGGCCACAGCCACGGCTCTCATTAAAACCGGTATTTAATCTAGGCGCTGTGGCTAAGAATCAAAGGAGAAGGGGTGTTTGTCTACATAGAGGAATTAGCAGTCTAGGAAGAAGAAGGGGGGAAAAAAAGTTGGAATGAAAATTGCTCTTTTTTTTTTTCCTTTTCTTTTTTCTTTTTTTTTTTT
>WBNO01023671.1:0-102813 GCA_013400575.1 Peucedramus taeniatus | reverse complement strand
AAAAAAAAAAAAAAAAGGAGGGAGATTTTCCTGGCAGTATTCTCTTGAGGATACTCGTGAGTTAAATAGCACTACTCTTCGTTAGTAGCTGTATAAGCGAAACCGTATGACAGAAGATGATTCTGAAACACAGAGTGAGGTCAGACAAGAAACAACGCCTGGAAATCACTGGAATGAAGGAGAATAAAAACCCCGAAGTTTTCAGAAACTGAGTGAAGGCAGGTTTCTGTTTTCGAGAGAGGAAAACGGAGTAAAACCCGTGAAAAAATCCGGACAGAATCGTATCTCGGCATCCTCCAGGATTATCTCCTCTTTTAATTTTCTTTTAAAATAAAATAAATTAAATAAAACTAGCCCAGAGTGATTGCGCCCCCGCCCCGTAATTTACCAGTGCTCGAAAATGACTGGTCAAAATGTCAAGAACAGTTTCACCAAAAGGTTAGAGTGTTTTTTAAGTCAGTTTTGTTAAATGTGGTAAAGGTGAAACAGGTTGCAAAGAGTTGTTTCAAGCAGAATGACAATAACCAACATACGAAGCAGAAAAACACTCATAAATGAGGGCTCCAATCAATGGGAAAACTTATAGCTCCCTAATGAAGTTTCTTGTGAAAAGGAGGGCGACACAAAGCCACCGAGACATGAATCATTCATGGGAAATATAAAAGATAAAAGATATCTGACAATGAGCAGAACCTTGTATAGAGTGTCTAAAACAAGTTTCCCCTTCTTATTTTCTGCTTCCCCCCCTCCAACCTCCCTCTCCTAGTGTTCCCTGCCCGCCCTATAGAGTTAACATTGACCAGTGCACGTCCTGCCCCACTTCAAAGTAATTTAGCCCAGAACGGAAGGCTTGGCGCTTGGACAATCTTCATGGTGTGTTAGGATTTCTATGGCAATTGGCAAGCAAGACGTTCCCATCTGAATATGGCTCAAAGAAAGCCACTTATTGACACCGAGTTGGCCATCATCAAAGACTTCATCTTTTCCTAGGCGAAACGTGGTCCTAGCAAACACTGTTTAAATCATCTACCTTTGTAGTCGCGGCTGGGAGACATCTCGCCACACACTATTGCTGGCGCTCGGCCCTTTAAAGGCGAGAGCGGCGGTGGCGAAGTTTGAAGGGACTAAGAAATTTCGGGAGTGTGGGAAATGGCATTGCGGGGAGGGGGGCTGTGGATATGGATAAGAGGGGAGTTCTCGGCGGAGAGTCGCGGGGCTGCGCCCCCCGATGCACCCGCCACGGGCAGGGTGTGGGACGCAGGGCAGCCGGGATAGGCTGCTGCTTTGTTTTTCAAAGGATGGGTGGTGGGGAGAACCGAGGATTTTCAGGGCTTTTCTCCGCGTGTTTCGTGCTTCTAGAGATGTCGCCAGGGAGTTGTGAAGTGCTGGCAAGGATGGACTGTCGCACACTTTCCCCCCCCACCCCCCCTCCCCCCCGCCCCTTCCCTCGCCATCACCCCGGAAAAATATTTTCAGGTAGAGCAGCCCAGGACGGCTCAGGGAATGTGCCGGGATACACACTCGCACTCACACGCGGACACACACGCTCCCCCCTGGCTCGGACACCCAAACGCCGGCGGGGCGCTGCCACCGCTCCCCCCGCATCCCGCGTACCCTCAGCACACACAACCACGCTCCCGCATTCACACACACACCACGCAAGTGCCTAATCAGGCAGGGAGAAGTTCAAAGGCAGGTTCTTTGAAATTCAAACTACTGCTTTTATGGTACATCAACATGGAGCGTTAGGATTGCTATGGCAATGAGCGCAGCAAAAGCAAGCTGCATTTAAAATAGTCCACCTCGATTCGAGACACTCTATTAAGATACAGTTGCATTGACCTTTAGTTTCATGCCGTGTTAGCGCAGTCAATTTTCACTTCATCAGAACGTCTCATATTTTTTGGCCTCTCTCCCAACGACCCTTCCCCTCCCCTTTTTTTTAGGACCCCCCCCCCTTCCCAACTTCAGCAGATAAACAAATAAGTGAGGAAGAAGGTCCATCTCCAGCTCTTCTCCTCTTCTGCCTCCCTCTTTCTTTTTCCCCCACCTAAGTACTTTTATTTGCAGAGCGATTGTTCTTTGTTTATTTAATACAAGTACTGTGTGAATGGTGAAAAATAAACACGATGAAAAATAACCAAACAGATGATTCCGCCAAGTGAAAAAGCCCGGACTTAATAAAAGTGCGAAGCAGTCACCGTTGAATGAGAAATCCTTTGAAGTGGAACTTATTATAGGAAGAATACTTTTTGGTTTCCCTAACGACGCTGCTGAATTGAAAGGGCTCGCCTTTGTCAACGATTTGTTCTCCTTTGCCGGGATGCCCGCAGAAATTACTTACATGGGCTGCCTTAACATGCAGCCTGCAAATCAGTAACTTCGCAGCTCAGACTCGCAGACGCCGCTCTTCTAAGGACAAAAAGAAGTCAGGAGGAAAACACCCCAACCTTTCATTCAGCCTCTTATTTTGGGGGGTGAAGGGGGGCGGAGGGAGAAAAGGGGGTTTGGGACGAGGGGGGAAGGCGAGTGTATCCGTGTAGCAACCCCCCCCAGCCCCCGCCCCCCCGGCCCGCCCCGCCCGGCGGCGGGGACCCCGAGCGGGACCGTCCTCCGCTCCGTCCCGGCCCCGGAGGGAGCAGGGGGGTGGCGGATCTCCTCCGGCAGCACCGTGTCTCTCCTTCCCCCACCCCCGCTCCCCCTTTTTTCTCTTCTGCCAAGTGATTTTCCCAGGCAGAGACATATTTAATAAGGGTCGTTTATTACGAAGGCGCTTTGAAGGGTCGCCCCTGAAGCCCTGTGTCCATTAAAAACATGGAGGTGACATTTAAACCTCGTTTTAAAGGAGCTCTGGGGTAGTTCAATGAAAGGCAACTCGTTTGTCTTATGAGCTTGGAAACAACCTCCCTTCTTCTCCTTTTGACCACATGGCATAACTCAAAAACAATAGTTCAAAAGTAAAATGGCATCGTGGTGTTCAGCCTCAGACAGGCACCCATCTAGCAGGAGAGAAAAGGGATAGTCCATAACACAATGTGCTTTTTGTGTCCGACTCTGTCACAAGGATTTCGTTGTTTGCTTTAGAGGCTGCGCCTGTTATACTTTCTTGAAAGTGCTTGTGTTAAACAAGAGTTATAAGTCATCCAAAACAACAAACATTTTGATTTTCTTTGCCTAAAGGGTTTTCCCTGGCCATGGGCACCGTGAAAAAATAATGTACTTGCTGAGAAAGGAGCACCAGTAGTAGCATTACAAGCACAGTGCATTAAATATTGAATGACACGAGGAAAAAAAAAGAACTTGTCGAGGGGCACTCAGCCTTAAAGTCTTTCTTCAACTTTGTCTTCAGTGCCTGTTGGACTATTTAAGATGGTGTTAATTAAGGGCTGCATCTGATTCCACTAGCCCCCAGCTTTGTCTCTTTGCAGCGCTCCCATCAATAGCCCCTCTCAACCGCGGGCTTTCCCCACAAGTTGGTTTAGTGGTGCATGTGTCACTTCTTATTTTGAGGCTGAAGAGAAACCCGGATCGTGCATTAAGGGCAACAGGGAGATAGTAATCAAGCGGTGTTGTAGGGCTGGGGGGGGGTGGCGCGGCGGGGCAGAGGCAGGAGGAGGAGGTTGCGCGGCCAAGGCTGGAGCAGGGCAGCAGGGAGCGGAGCGGGGGCACGGCGCCGGGGTGAAAGCCTGTTTGCACATTGCCAACAGCCTGTTTGGCAAACAAGAGGCTGGCGAGCTTAATTTGTTTCAACTTAATCGTTTTCCACGAGAAAAAAAGAAAGAAAGGAAAAAAAAAAACCCCACGCGTCAAACAGCCCTCCCCAAAATCCTGCAAGGGAACAGGAGGAGCTGCCTCAGGTCCCGCGGCAGCCCCGTGCGGGAGCCCACGCGTGGCTGCGTGGGGAGCCGTGGCGTGTGCCTGTGCCCCTTTGCGGCTGTGCCCCGGCCGCATGCAGGCAGCTGCTGGCGCTGCCCTTTGCTCATAAACGAGGCCGATTCTCAGTGCAGGGCAGCCCCCAGTGTGCGCCGGGCAGCGGGGTGGGCGAAGGCGGCCACGAGGGCAGGGGGGACACACAGTCCTGGGGACATCCGGCGGGACGCCTCGCCCTGCATTTACCTTCCCGTATTTAGGGACTCGCCGCTCTCCCCTCGGCGGGGAGCACCGAGGCACCCCGCATTTCGGGGAGAAGCCTTTCCCGGGCCCCATCCCTGCGTCCCCCGCCCCGGCCGTGGGGGCTACTCGAACCCCGACGGGGCTCCTCATCCCCGCCCTCCCTGAAAGCGCTGGAGACCGAGAGGGGCTTTGCCCGTGGGGGGCATCGTCTCCGCGCTCAGCAAATACCAACAGCGGGGGTGCAAATTGTGGGGCGGCTCCTCTTTTCTGTAAGACTCCTTTTCAACCTGCCAAAGGCACCGGGTGTTTAAAGCAAGGGGGCGCAGAGGGATCCTTTGCAGGTGTGGGGGTGTGTGTGCCCCCGTTCCCCCCGGGGTCAGGGGGACCCACTGCCCCAAAGTGCACTCAGAGCTGAGGTCGGGTTAGGGGACCCCTTAATTGGATGAGGCGGGGGGGAGAAGGGTTCACTTCAGTTCTGCCCTGCCCGAGTGGTGAGGAGGGGAAAACCAAGCGTGAGGCTGGGAAACCCAATAGCCAGATTCTGTTCGTCTTCTTCTACTTTTTTTTTTTTTTCAATCTCTATGTTCCCCCTCTCCTCCTCCTCTTCCTTTCACTCGGCAAGCCCGTCTAAAGCGCTCCAAATGGCCTTTCAAACAAGAAAACCCTTCAAGGAAAAATGGGCATACATCCCCTTCCAGGCACCTTGCCAAAATCTCCCAAGCACCCTACCTGGCATCCTAGCTTAAGTTTCTTCAAGANTTACAGCCGTCCTGTAGTGGTAGACACAAGTTCAGAGCTCCACTTCTCCCCTCTTTAATTAGGCTGGGGAGAGCCGCGGAGGCGCCTGGCTGAGGTGCAAGCGAGGCGGCCGGGCCGAGCGAGTGAGTACCGAACGCAGCCCCGACGGGACGGGCATGGGCACCCCGGGGGAGCCGCGCCGGGGGGCTCCGCGCTGAGGGGGGAGGAGGCGAGCAGCCGCCCCCCGGAGAGAGATGTGGGAGGGGAGGATGAGGGTGGGAAGAGAGGGCCGGGGGTGTGCCATGGGGGACTCGCTTCCCCGAACTTGCGGTGCGGGCCGCTAGGCGAAATTGGGGAGGCCAGTGCCGGTGCTGCAAAAGTCAGCCCGACCCAGCTGTGACTTCACCTATTAGCCCCGATGTCTTTCCGAGGAGATTGGCGGAGTTAAACATCCCACAATGGGCGCTCTGGGGCGTCTCCAGCCTGACCTCTACCCGGTTTTAATAGTTTCATAGGAACTTCATTAAATCAATTACTTAGTGAGCACATCATCATTTATTTGTAATTAGCACTGAAGAGCTTGATTTTTGCAGCAGCCCGCAGCCCGGTTCCCAGCGGGGTTGGCCATGTACTACAAGCACTTTTGTTTGCTGTGTGTGTTGACTCGTGGTATTATTCGGCCGCCACAATAAAAGTGTAATCTTCACGTCTTAATCTAGCGTTCAGGGAGGAAAGGAAAACAAACACGGAGCGGACGAGGCACCGGTTCCCCGTCTCCGTGTCCCCCCCTCCTCGGGNACGGGAGGGTGGGACGGACGCCGGGGCCGAAGGGGGGGAAAGGGAGGAAATGGGTCATCCGCAGCCAGGACAAAAGAGAGCGGCTCGGTGCCTTGAAGGGCATAAAAAAAAAAAGGGTGCGAATCGGCTGCCCGCGGCCCTGGGTGTGCGCGTTGGGGGGAAACCAGCGGGGCTCAGCGCTGAGGGGGAGCAGCAAGAAGGCTTTGGTTTGGGGGGCTTCGGGGCAGGAAAGGGGACGTGTAAGGGCAGGGAAAGCTGCATCGGATGTGGGGTGGACGGGTTGGGGGCGGGAGGAGAAGAGAATAAACTCCCGCACCCCACGTAACCAGCCGGGCCTCCTCCGCTTCTCCCCGCAGCCAGGGCCTCGCCATCGCGGTCCTCCACGGGGAGGCGGCTCCACGCGTGGGCCGCCCCACGGCTGCCCCCAGGCGACAGCCCCAGCCCCTTTCTCCCACCGCAGAAGCTGCCGTGGCCGCGTCTCTGCGCACCCCGGTTCGGGCCCTGTGCCGGGCCCGCCGGCGCGGTGAGGGACAGAGATCCCGGGCAGCCCCGGGGGAGGAGGGCTTTGCAGCCCCCTCCCTCCTCGGGCTGTGCTGGCTCCCAGAAAGACGCTCTCCAGGCAGGCAGGGGTTTGGGGAGTGGGCGCTGTTTTGGGGTGCCTGCCGGCAGCCCGCTCCCTTCCCTCACTCCCTCTCAGGGCGAGGGAGGGAGGGGAGCTGATGTCCCTTTGGGGGCTGCCCCACACCCGCAAGCTCCTGGGCTTATGCACCCCACGCGTGGCCAGTCGCGTGTAGGCACCGAGGCAGAGACCCAAGGGGAAAAGAAAAAGGGGGCGGGTCGGGCTGTGTGCACCGCTGTATGGGAGTAGTACCGTGTACGGCTCTGACGACACCCCCACTTTTGGTACTCGGGCGCTGCCCACATTTCGGCAGTTCACCTGCAGAGGGGCTCTCTCGCCCCGCTGCCGGCCCGGTCCTTCCCCACGGAAGCCAGTCGAGGTGAACGGGACGAACAGCCCCGCCGGTACTTGCCTGGGTCGGCCCCTACCGGCTGAGGGGATGGGGCGATCCTTAATTTCCATCCTCGACGAGCCCAGGTCCCCCAGGTCCGAGGCAAGACAAGGGCAGGGGAGGGTGCAGATGTCACTCGCGATGGAGCCGCCCCTCACCGTGCCGTCGGTCATCTCGTCGAGCGTGGTGGGTCTCCATCGCCCCCGGCCCGGGCCGCAGGGAGCGAGGCTCGGAGCCCCCCAGCTGCAGGGGCAGAAGTGGGGCGCTGGTGGCGCTGGCAGGGCAGAGGTGGCCGCGCAGGGATGCCGTGGCGGCTGCGAGGCCATTCGCATACGGGTGATAAAATACCCTGGGGGGGAGGGGGGCGAAGCCTCTCTCCCCTCTCCCCAAAAGCACCGCTCGGCATTAGTGCAAGGACCTAGTTCCCAAATTCAAGCAAACAGCAGGGGAAAAAACCCATAAATATCATCTGGGAGTCGGAGAGGAGAGAGGCGCTTTATTTGCGTGGAGCAGCCGGGACACGACGTGATTTTAATTACTACGTATTTTTAATATTAAATCGCTTAAGCATAGAACATATCCAATCTCTTCTGTCCGAAAACGACCGTCCGAGAAGCCGAGCGGGGCGCCTTTGTAGCCGGGGTTGGGATAAATGGGAGTTCCCCCGCGATGGCAGCGGGGAGGCGGCGAGAAGGCTGCGCGGACGCGGAGGTTGCGCGGCGGCCGAGAGCAGTCCCAGCGCCGCAAGCTCTCTTCTTGCCGGGCAGGAGACCGAGCCCGGGACAGAGCCGAAACCCTAAACGTTGAAAAGAAAAAAGTGTTTCCTGTGGGGGAGAAAACCCCTACCATCCTCTCCCCCTCTTCCTCTCAAATCTACAAATCCCGCAACTTAGTCCACGAGGAGTGCTCACGCAGATTCGCGGGAACCCGTACATGTTGTAGGGCGCTATTTTTAGGGCACGGGGCTGGAACTGGAGGGATAACCCTAGGCTTTGCAGAGCAAGAGAGCTGCAAAGGTGGGGGAGGTAGCGCTGGTTGCAACCGGACGAGTCAGCGCGCCAGCCGTGGGTGACACGAGTTTCTCGTGGGAGGAGGGAGAAAGAAAGAAGGACCCCACGCCATCCATGCTCCCGGTGCTTGGATCTGCCGCACAGCGCCCGGTGCGTGCTCCCGCTGTGCGCGGCTCCGAGGAGCGGAGGCGGACTGCGGCAGAGACACCGGCCCTGACCAGGAGCGGGTCCTGCCCTTGCCCGTGAGCTTTATGGAACTGGGAGCCCGTTCCCAGCCCGGACGTGTTTCATAGGCTGAACCCCGTTTGGGTGTGTGGCGGCGCTGCCGCTGTGCCGTCCCTTCTGCCCCCCGGGGGAGGGATGTCACGGCTGGAGCCTCGGGGGGTGGCGGGCAGTGTCCGTGCACTGCTCAGCACTTCCCGGCCTCTGGCTCTGGTCCCTTCTGCCCCACGGCCTGTCCTGCCTGGCCACGAGTGTTCCTGCTCGTTCTTGCCAGTCCCGCTTGTGCCTTCCTGTGCTTGTCCGTCCTTCCCGTGCCACCCTCCCTGCCTGTCTGCCTGCCCAGCCTGCATCCCCTGGACCAGCAACCCTCTGCCCCTGGTGCTCTTCATCACTGGCAGGGAGCTCATGGACATTTGTTGGGGGCTCTCACAGGGTACATCCTTTTCATTTGTACTAAGGAGGAGGGAAGCTGCTTCCTGAGGGAAAAGGGTGAGGAGAGAAGGGTCAACAGGACAAATCCAATCAGCTCTCCCCTATCCCAAACCTGGAAGCAGATTCCCAGACATCTGCCATCACCAACCTCTATGGCAGATTGTGTTGGAAAGTTGGGGCCATGCTACCAAATATTTTACAGCAGCTGTTTAATGTTCTCCTACCCAGTTATTAAACACAAATGGGAGTAAATTAAAATGGCAAAGTAAAGTGAAATAAAAACCCTTCTTTCATTCTACTAAAAGACAACATCTAATTAAGGAATATTTGAATTCCACAAAAATGCAGACTCTCCGAAGTGACATAAGACTTTGCTTTTAAAACTGTAGCCAAATACAAACCAACCCAGCTCAGACCAAGCTTAGGCACAGCCTGGATCCCAAGGGCCAAGGGCCAGGGCAGACCAAAGACTCTACCCGGGCCTGCTGCTTTGACTCTACCCCAGCTCAGATACCCTCATTGTGGGAGGCCTCCTTTGACTTTTTTGTTCTCATTTCTTGCAGGACAGGGAAGTAGGCTTGGCCCAGAGCAGATTTTTAGCTTCCAAGTTTGCTGGTGGCGAGCCAGGGCAGCACCAGGCGCTGGCTTCAACAGCCGTGCCCAAGTGCCCAAGTGTGCCTAACTGTTGGGGACAGCCCTTGGATTCTTTTCCCCACCCTGTTCTCTAGCACAGAAAAAAACCCAAAACCCCTCCCTTGAAACTGTTCATCATGCAATGCCTGAAAACCTTGAATTACTTTATGCCATCACCTGACCCAGGGCAATCTGTCCAGGATTTTATCAACATTTACTTCATCAGTGCTTAGATTTCTATTCTCTAGTTGGCAGTGTTCATATGCCAGATGCATTTGCCATTTAGTGCATCCTGCCAGGGTTAGAGAAATATAACCCAGGAATGAGATTAACCTAGGAGCATACCTGTGGGGTTTGATGCTTGCAGCTGGCACCTGGGATCTTTTCAGGGGTATGAACCTACCAGGCAGTCCTTGGAGAGGGAACTTTGAGCTGGGTGCATGCAATTCTGCACCAGGTGGCTCTTAAATAAAAAGTAGAGAAAATGAAAGGAACTTAAGCCTAAATACAAAAATGAACCGTGGGCATTGATCTCTTCCAGTGGGGTAGAGAAGCAGGGAGGTCAATAGTCCCGGTTGCCCAAAATGGCAATGAGCTGGCAAGATAAGGATTTAGCAACATTTTATAGCCACATAAATGGAGCTACATTCAGTGTTTTGTAAGGTACCATAAAGCATGTCTCTCTGCCTCTTGGCTGCTCCAGTTCTGCTTTGTGTTTTACCCAAAAAGAGAAAATGTCTGCAATTGCAGCTAAAACCCCTCTAGACATACATAACACATGCATGTTCCTACACCTGGTTCCCTGCCCTCCCCTCCACACAGGCACCAGTCTCACCCGAATACCCTCAGATCATGTTCATTACAAGAGTAAATTCCACAGGGATTTTGCCAGAATATAAGGGAAACAAAAACAACCTTGAAAGGAAGACGATGCTGCTGGCATCCACTTGCCTTCTCTCCTGAGCTCTCCAAGGACAGTACCAACACCTTGCCACTGCACAGAGCATGGGGCACAGAGCGACAACAAGGTCCCCTTTAATGGCAGATGTGGCCTTATCTTAATGGCCTGTTCTGTAGTGTTTTCTTTATTTTTATTACTTTGCCACTTAAGAAGCAGAGTCCCATCTTTCCTAGGGATTACAGCATTGCTCCCTCCCCTTCTCAGCTGCCTATCTGTTGAAGAACTAAGAATTTTACAAAACCCCTTTTATTGTATCTAAAGCAAATAAAAAAATGACAAGGTGGAAGATTTTATTTTTAAAAAAATTGTTCTGATTGCCAGAAAACATGGGGCCAAATCATTGTCAAGTCCATGTTACCTGCTGCCCTACCAGAAGCATCACTTGCATCTTCCCCTCTCCCCAGAGAACCTGCAGTCTGATGAGCCAGCAGGGAGAGGGATGGAGAGGAACATGTATCCCATCCTCTGGCTGGGCAGCTGGGCAGCACAAATATGGGACTTGAAAGGGTAATGCTGAAATGAATGTGCAGACAGCCCAAGCAGGTCCCCAGGGGAGAGGGCCGTGCACATTTTGTCTGCTGCCTCTGTCCGCTGCCTTGAGGAGGGCATCCCTCAGGTCTCGAGGGAAGGACCCCACCTCTACCCTTGCTGGGGCAGTGCCCACTCTCTGACATGGCAGGACACCTTCCAGCTCAGGATTCCCCATGGCAACACTGGACTTCTGACTCAGGGAGGGCAGCAGTACCATTTGCTGTGCTAGCACAGGCCCTGGTGCTCCCCAGTGATAAAAGGGAGCAATATGACAACACGTGTGTTGCTGGTGACACGGATGTGCAGGCTGCTCTGTGGTTGCCAGCCCTGGGAATGAGTGTGGCTCAGTGCTGGCAGAAGGTGCTTGATTGATGGCTGGGCATTGTGGGGCTATGGTAGATGTGTCGTGCCAGCTTCTGTGTACCCAGTCCAGAAACCCAGGGATTATATCAAAATGGCAGCTTACAACCATGCCTAAATAATAAAGGTGCTTTCTTACAAGTGCACTGAACCCAGCCATTTCCTAATGCCAGCACTGCATTTACTTTCCACATTTGCATCTGTGGCTTGTCTGAGCTCCGCATGTTGGGGAATTTAAAAACAATCATTCGTATTTTTCTCCTCGTTTCTGAATGAACAAGGCTCCTGCAGGAAAATAGCAGGGGCGAATATATTTCTGTTCAGGGATATAGCATTCTAGTCAAGGCATTTGGAAAGTAAAAGCATAAATGTACAGAGCTGTGAAGAGATAATACGTGGGGAAATGATTTTTAAAACGTAGAGGTAAAATCAGGATTACACTTTTCCAGAGCAATTTGTAGACTGTGTGGCAATAAGAATTGGCATGGCAAGTGTGAATCTTGGCTGTGCACATATAGATGCTATAGGGATCCCTCACCAGCCATTTAGGACAAATGATTAAGGCTGCAACATGATGGTATGCACACATGGAGGTGTGATACATGCTCACACACAAACACAGGCATAAATGCATGTGCACACACATATCTTTACAATCAGCACTGCGTGATTATTCTTTCATTTTCAGAGGGTTTAGAAATTTTGAAGCACTCTGATAATTTATGCTTACCTATGGGGTCTCAACCATTGGGGTGGCACCTGGTTTATTTCTTGTTGATGTTGATGTCAATAATTTATTTCAATGACCAGAGGGGACGTGCTATGCATTAATGATTACTTACGTGCTCTATACATATTCAGATTTTGACTCCTGAGACTGTGCACATTTAGTTTGCCAAGAGATGCTGCTGCCTCTCCAGCAGGTATTATCAACTGAGGCAGCATTAAAGTAGCAAGAGGGGCATTGGGAAAATATCACTGATAGCTGAGAAGGGCCAGGAACAGATCATAGACTAAACTTCACTAAAACTGAAATATACTCAGGACATTATCTTTTTATTTAAAACTCAAGTCTTTGAGTGCAGAGATCATAATGGGATCAATTACATTTCAGAGCCAAAATTGTGTTGCCAGGTTATAAACTCACATTTCTGTCATGGTCCAGTTGCTGCTAGCTAACCATCTCTTCAGCCACCAGCACTGCATTTTTAAAGGGCAGTTTGGGAAATACATGACTTGGGAGGAACCAGGGGTGCCAGGGAATCAGTCTAGCTCAAGACTGACTCTTTCTGTTTGTAGCACGGGAGGGAGTGCTGGGCCCACGGCATCATCAGCTCGGAGGAGGTGAGGGAAGCACAGACAGAATTGTTAACCACATCTCCCTCCATGACAAACTTGTTTCCCTTGTAAGAGGTGAGATACTTCTTCAAAGCACAAAGGAGAGGGGATAACTGGCAGGTGGGGCTCTGTTTGAGCATGCAGAGATTTTCTCCCCCTTCCCTGAGGTCTATTTTTTGTGGTTGTGGCTGCCTTTGAAAGGCAGTAATGAGGTAGGAAATCTTCACACTCTTTTTGGCATTGAAGGGTTTCAGAGCAGGATTGATGCTGGATGGCTGAAAGAGGAAGTCCAAAACAGGAGAAGTATTTTGGAGTAGTGTTGTTTTTTTTTAGTGGCATACATGCAAATGATTTGATATTTGTGACTACATGCACAGCTAGCAGAGCAGGATCATTTACAAGTTTTTCTAAATGAGGGTTCTTGTTGCTGATCATCATTATGCAGACTTGGTTATTCTTGCTTCCCAAAGCCTATCTTCTTTAGGGTCTCTCTGGGATGATGTAAAGTTTTAATTGACAATGTGGATTTCTAACTCAGCTAATATGAACATTGCCCTTAAGACAAATCAACACGGCATTGGCAGGAGGAAATAATTCCCTTAGTGGAAGCTGGAAGGTGTTTCTTTTCTCTCTTGTGTGAGAGAAATAAAAATCTTCCCCCAAACCTGTTCCAAGAGACATGGTCTGTGCACAGGGCTGTGAGCTGGGACACACAACCACTAATCCCAGCTCTGACAGACCCCCTTGGTGGCAAATCTCCCCAGCCTCCCTTTCAACACCTGTAAAACGCAGATAATGAGCAGGACATCCTGCCTTCCTTGGGGTTCTGTGCGTTGGCTGCTGTGTGCAGAGCTGTCAGGGGCTGGTCCCGTGGGCATGCCTGTGTACAGCCCTGCTCCACACACTGGCATTTTGTTGCAGTTTGGTTGGCATAAACACCCCACAACAGCACAGTGCTCCAGACGATCACGGGCAGGCATGTAGCAGTCATCCTTTGTTTTCTTTAAACGATTTCAACAAAATAATGTCTCTTTTTTCTGGAGCTGCAGGCAAACCATTTGGCCTCCTGGCAGACAGCTTTCCTGCTCCTCGTGAGCCCACTGCCATTTACTGAAGAGGCTCGTGTTGCATTTTCTGCCCCTTTCTCTCAAAATGTTCCTTTTGGGGTGGGGAGGAGGTGCTCTTATTCTCTTTTATTTCATTTTTTGAGCTCCAGAGCTGGCAGAAAAGAGCTACCTTAGAACAAGCCTGGCTGGTACAGAGCAATGGCTGTGGTGGAGATGCTTCCCGGCTGCACGGGCTGTGCACCCGTGGTCAGGATCACTGTCAGAAAGGGAGCGGCACTTTCAGAGGGTTTTTCATAAAGCACCCATCAGAACCCAGCAAGGAGCAACAGGAGATCTGGTAAATGCCAAAATGACACTCAGGGTGAATTTTTTTGTCCTTGGAGAGATTTTTAAAAAACTCTTCTGTATCGATAAACTGTCAAGGAGAGATATTTCTGATTTTCAGGCTGAAACGAAGCACAATGACTGCACTATGGCCCTAATAAAGGCAGGCAGGTGAAAAAAGAACGGAGAAAAGAAATCCTTACTTGGCTTTCGTCCCCACATATTTGTCAGTGTGCCTGTGACCTGAGCAAGCTGCTACCTCTGCTGCTCAGCTGCCACCACGGCGGCGCACAGTGTCACAGGGAAACTGTCCAGGTGCAGCCAAGGCCACCAGCCCTGGACACGCGGTACAACCCGCACCACTGTTAACTCCATGTCTGCTGCAAAAATGCCGGGAATGCCGGGCAAGGACACACCAATTGTAACAAAAGCCACTCCCTCCTCTTCACCAACAAAGTAATTTTCTTCCCTGAGAAAGCTGTGTATGAAGTTGTGGCAGAGAGGGCCCAGGCCACATCAGGATTTAAGAGAGGTGAATCCTACATCCACCTCCTGTCCTGTTACTCCATCTTGGAGACAATTGTGTTGTGTTTGTCCCTCTTTCAGCTGTCCTGTTGTTTAGGTCAGGCTTGTTCTTGTTATTTGTACCATACGTAGAACCAAGGGGGCTCCCAATTCACTGTGGTAGTGGTAGTAGTAGTAAAATTGTAATTATAATTATATTAAGAGACTGAGCTGTAGCCAAAACAAAATCCCTTTTCATGCATTCCTATTGAGATGTGATCCATAAAACTGCATTTTTATGTCAACACGTTGGCAATGCTATAACCCAGAGGCTGGAATAGGCAAAGACATAGCTATATGCATATTTATTTTATATCAGCCCATTTTTACACCAGTGTGTGTATGATTACATGGCACATAAGAATTTATTCTCCTATGTTCACTGGGATATGCATACTTAGCAGTGTTCCATTTACACAGCTAGTGTTAGATGACTAGTTTGTTGTTCTGGGTGGTGCACAGGTAGCCCAAACTATTTTGATCAGATGTGAGCTGCTCTTTTATGGCACCAGAAAGGATCTCCAGGCTTATAACTTCACAGAGGCAAGGAACTGGCCCTTGCCACTTGTAGCTTCAAAAAAAAAAAAAAAAAAAAATTAATTGCAGGAAGTGCTACCACTTCCCTCCTCTGATATGGCATCTCCTATAGCAGCAGATTGTCTCTCTGGCTCATCCAACCCTGGAGTCAGGTGGTTGTCAAGAACTGACTTTTCCCCCTCTGGTATTTTGGCTCTTAGTCTCTAGGTTGGAGGCCGCAATTTTCAGCACCTGCTAATAATTTTTTTTTAACAGATGATAGAAAGGAAAATTTCCAAATGCAGCAGATACAATCTGCTGTTGCCTGGGTCAAGCATGGACCAGAGGGTTCATTTGCCCTGGAGATGGGGGGCTAATGATGTCCATGGCTCTGGCAATGTTGTGTTCCTCGAGGATGATGGTTGGTGTAGCAGCTTTGCTGCAGAGGGGCAGCACACTCTGTGTGAGCTCTCCTCTTCCTGCTGCAGCAGTGACCGGCTCCTCGGGTACCAGCAGAATCCACACTGCCAAGAACTGTAATTTGCATTATTTCAAACACACTTTCATTTAAAATCCAAAGGAAACATTGAACTAATTCAACATAAGCAGGTTCAAATTGCAGCACCACCACAGTAAGAATTCAGATGTTCTGTTCCTTGCAGAGATCATGTCTAAAACAAGTCTTGACATAAAACCCTGCTTCAATATTTCTGGCAGCTCTCTGTCCCATGACTTCCACCACCCTTTGCTAAGCAAGTCCCTTGCCCCCTTCCCTCTGTTTTTCTTGTGACAGTGTGTGTATTTTAATCCAATGTAACTATTTGTTCTCATAGCCTTCCCTGGCCAGCAGGAAGTAATGGGACCTCTGAACGGCTCTTGAGAGGCAAGGGAAATAAATAAAAGACAAGGAAATTGAAAGAATAACAAAGAACAGACCATCCAGGCAGGTTTCCATTAGGCTTAGGAGGCAAATGACAACAGGCATGGAAGGCTGTAGATGAGACAAAATGTCTCATAAGGTTTTTGTCACTCTCTGATGGCACTGGCTAGAAAGAAATATGCCTTTTTGTCTTTCTTCTGAGTCCTAAGCTGATTCAAGGTGGAAATCAGGAGAAATGTAGAAAGTTGGATGTTTGCAGAGTGCATATTATAGCTGGGACTTCTTCCACTGCCCTTTCCAGGAGGTGTGTATATAACTACACATATACATCTGTAACGCCAGCTGTGTCTCTGTGCTGGTAACTGCTATGGGAGAGCTGCATTGCCTTCTTCCAAGAAGTATTTGTTCATCCTTGTCCCAGATCACAGGTGATGGGTACACATGCTTTTCCCCATTTTGCATTCAGAAGCCACCTTTAAGATCTCTTTCACAAACTCATTTCTTCCAAACATGCCCACTGTAGGGTCAGAATCTGAAGGAGAAATCAGAGTCCAGGTGAATGTTACATCCCTCCCTCCCTGTGATTTTTTTTTTTTTAATGCTTGCAACACTCTTTTTTAGGTTTGGAAATTAAAGTTATTTTCCTGCCAATGTTTTCTGATTCCATGTGGCAAACATTTCTCTTTACAGTGGAGCAGAAGCCAACATGGCTGCCTCGAGCACGCACTGGTTTTGTGTATCCTGTCAACTCTTTCCCAGACAAAGTGAACAGTCCTGAGATCTGTTCTGCCTCCCCCTAGCCCACTGTTGTGTCAACCCTCAGTTTTAGCACACACTGCATAAACCTGAGGCAAAGTACTGGCTTCTTTCTTTACTTGTAAATACCATTTTGAGGACATTGCTTGTTTTATCAGAACTACGAAACCTTTTCCAACTTTACCCCTACTTTAAGGCTTGGCTACACTAAAAATGTGACCTGACACCCAAAGCACAGACTGCCACAGGATTGGGTCTGAGTGACTACTCATCTTAGTTGCTCGGGTCCCAGATAAATGGATCCTTTGTCCTAGTTGCTCATTATGTGAACTTTTTGTAAGGACTCTGGCCCTTAAAAAACACAGATCAGCGCTGGTGCAGGGTCTGGGACAGTGCAATGAGCTGGGGCATCCCGCTGTCCTTTATGGATGAGGGAGGTGAGTGGGCTGTGGAAGTGCACTGGAAGTGTCTGTGCATACCTTCACCCTTTTCATTGGGAACCCAGCACACACCCTTGGAGACAGGATTCTTGGCTTGCTGGCCATTATTCATCCTGAACTACAGTAGTTATGCCTAAGTAACAAAAGCATGAAGCATAAGGGAAAAGAGCTTCAAGACAAGGCAGGAGTTTTTTGTCAGTGCATCTTAAGTATTTCTGTCCATTGCTCTTGCTACTTTTGTATTCTTTCCTGCAAGTACCTTTATAAAATCAACAACTATAGTAGTTGTACGTGTTTGTTACTAAATGGGGCTATGCACCACTTCTGGATGAAATGCATGGTTGGGGATGAGTATTACCTTGAAATGTGTGTGTGTTCCTTTGCCCTGGAGAAGTCCCAGCCCACAGGAACTTGGGTAATGAACTGGAGGTTAATTCATGTTTTCTGTCATATGTCTGGTTGTGTCTATTAAGGGGCTTAATTATGGAGTCAGTAGCTCTAGGTCCTAAGGAAGTATGTTAGGCTGGTTCTCTCTCCTTTTAACTTTGTTTTCATATTTTGCATTCTGGACAACAACAACTACAATATTGTCCATGTACTGATCCTTTTTCACACAGTATGAACATTGAAGCCTCTGCTGAAGAGTTTTTAGCTGTTTGCTAAGTAAGAGCAGATGTAAAATGAAACAAGATTTCAGCTCATAGCACAGACTAAGTGCCAGGTTTCAAAACCTGTATTTTGGAGTATGTTTTAAGTTTTGCTTTAGTTTTTATGATATCATTGTTTACTGTGTTGTGAACAAATTTACTTCTGCTTTATGATACATGTACTGATGAGTGTTTAACTCTTGCCAGAGCGTGTCTCCCATTTGTGAATAAATTGTAGCTTGAAGTTGCCTCATTTTGCTCCCATTGAGGAATCACTGTTTTACTCATTATGGTGTTGCTATGGTTCTGCCATGATGGACTTTGAGTGTGATTCTGTTGCTCTCAGCAAGTACACGAAAAAAATATGGTGTCTTGTCCTCTGATCTGCCACCTATAAATCAAAGAATATGATTCGACATATAACTAGTCAGATAATTGCCAAAGACATATGCCAGTTGGGACAAGCCCAAAATTATTTTGGAAAATAGCTGACAAACCCATGGTCACTCAGGGCAGAATGTGCCCCTGCAATTCCATTCAAACAAATCCAGAAATACTTCCAAAATGACTGTTGCTTCATGTCTGCCCTCTTCTTTTGGGGCCACTTTTTATTTCTATCACTGGATTAGACATCATAACAGAGCAGTGGTCCTGAGAACTGCAGAGATTTATTCCATGACCAGCTGGAGTCTTGGATCTGTGGCACTGAAGGTTTCCATATGCTGGCAGGGCAGGTACAGAGAGGAGTTTGGAGAGCAGCAGCCCCTGGGTGTAGCATGAAGAAAAAGGCTGGTGCTGGTGGTGATTATCTGAGAGCTTTTGTTTTCACAACAAATTTCAGGGAAAGGATGAGGCAACACAGGGAGTGAAAGAAAGAGCAAAAGCCAGGCTGCCAGGAGGTCTCTTCTAGATCTCTAGCAAAGAGTGTAAGCCATGCACCTTGGCAGCTAGCTGGAGTCAAGGAGCCCAGAGAAGTCCACCAAGAGGCAAAGCACAGAAATGAATGCAAGCCAACTGACACTGACCTTGAGCTCTGATTGAAGCCAGGTCATTTCTGCAGTCCTTACCCAAACCAGACTCTCCTTGGACCAGCAAGGCTTTGGTCTCTGTATGGACTGCAGATTTTGGGCTCTGACATACCCCGTGGTGGCAGGTTTCTGCAAAAAACTGATGGTGCAAGGCCATTGCTCGGGGCTTCACCAGGAGAGAGCAAGCACAGGAGGAAAGGATGTTTCCAAATGAGAAATATTTTTTTTTTTAATGAGTGATATGTTGGCTTCAGGCAAATGGCAGAAGGTTTTACTGAAAAGGCTTCTTTATGGGATTGTGGTTTAGCTTGGGGTAGCTTAGAGAAGTCTGTAAACCCCAGGAGCTCAAGGAGTTTGACAGGTTTGACAGGCCTTCCTGCTACTTATGAACAGGAGGCTGGAGCAAGTGCTCTTGAAATCACCTCCCTGTTTTCCATCAAAGCATGCTGGCAAGCCAGAGGAAGAGAGAAACTGTTTTCTTCCCCTATTTTATTTTCTTATACAATCTTAGAAATATTTTTTCTGGATCTTTAAAACTTTGCTTTGTTTTTTGGCTCCTCTCAATACAAAATTCCTGTCCACATTTTTAGGCTTTGGATTAGATCCTTCCACGGAGCCTTGAGCACCTTAAAATCATTACAGCAAGAATCATTAGTGACACACCAAAAACCACTATACATCACCTCTAGAGAATGTGCCAGCTCTAAAGGGCCACTCTCTCACCTGGACCCCATTACCACTGTTCAGCCTTTTTGTATTCATTTAACTGTACCATGCTCCACACTCTGCCTTGTCCCAAAGTGAGAAAATAATGGACATTAAGAAAATTATAAAAATGATGAATGAAAGCAATTGAAATAATGAAAATGAAAATGACTGTAGAGCTGTGTGTGTGTCATGTGCAATGATAGTAAGGGCTGCAGGTCCTGGTGCTGACAGGGAGAAGAGCCCTCTTTACTCTCCCTGGGTCAACCTATGCCTCCACACCACCCCTGATCTTACTCAGTAAAGGGAGTGAGTGCTTCTAATTAACATCACACACTTGCCAGGTTTGCAAAGCAAAGGGTTTGCATTTCTGCT
Organism: Peucedramus taeniatus; assembly: GCA_013400575.1. Taxonomy (NCBI): domain Eukaryota; kingdom Metazoa; phylum Chordata; class Aves; order Passeriformes; family Fringillidae; genus Peucedramus; species Peucedramus taeniatus. The sequence continues at coordinate 83,365 of WBNO01023671.1, read as the reverse complement.
GTAACAGCAGTGGCTGCTGCTGCAACACTTAAGCCGTCACTGGTCAGAGAGCTGTTGCAGTGTTTGAGCTGGGGGTCACTGCCCTGCAAAGGGGAAGCCTGGAAAGAATCAGTAATTCATGAAAAATGTACACGTAAGGAGGAATTTCCTATTTCTTTGAATGATAGTAATTTAATTTAAGAAGAAATCCAGTGACAACTTCCTAGGAAATAAATGCCTTTTTGTAAATCTCAGTAGTGAAAATGTACTTAGCTGAAAATCAGCAGAATTCTTCTTACTCTAGTTTCTAAATATTCCTCAGTTCCTAACCCAGCCCTAAGCTTGGGAAAATGAAATGAGCTCTGATAACATGAACAGAATGCTTAGGGCAGAACAAACCCAAGAGATTAAGTTAAATTTGCCAGCTGAAGAAAGCTTCTGAGCTTTATCAAACGTACAAGCTGGAGAAAACTCTGAAGGCAGCATGTGAGCCTGCTAATATCTTCCACAAAATCTTCCAGCCACAAGGAGCTCCTCAGACCTGGAAAAGTCTCCTACCTCCTGAGGAGAAGGAGCAGCTTAGCTCCAGAGGCCAGCCTGTAATTCCATAGCCTTATCCCTGGCAGCACCTGACCAGCCCATCTTATCCAGCTGGCCCAGCTGGGAGGCTCGTGGGCAAGCCACTTTATTCAGCACCAGCTCAAAAAGTAGAAATTATAATCCCATAGGCAGAGCACCAGAGAAGGCTAGCTGGACTGAAGAAAGAAAAGCAGGCCCTTCAGTGTAAATCCTCTGGCTCTATTCTACGCTCCTCTTTTTTTTTTTTTTTTTTAATATTTTATAAAAAATATTCTTATTGAGGTATTTTAATGCAAATTATGTATTTCAGCCTCTTAATTCTTGTACAAAGCCAGTTCCTGCTTTTCTGTGCTCACTGTGGTGGACTGTGTCCTACCATTCTCAAATATTTTCATGGAACAAATATCTCATCCCCCTTCTGGATAGAGAGTCATGAAACCTTGGGGTTTCTTTCACATCATCTAGACACTTACCTGGTTTCTTCAATTATGGCAACGACTGCAAGCCCCAAACTACTTTGCTAGAGCTGTGCAAGCACAGTAAGAGGTGACCTGTATGCCAGAATGCATCATCTAAATAGACAAGACAAAGGAAACACTAATGTTCCAGCTGTGCAAAGAGGAACTGATGTACAGTGAAATTTCAGAGAAATTTCCACATAGGGAATGTATGCTAGGAGAAAAAATTCAGTTAGGTCCAACTTAGTGCTTTATCACCTTGTGGTTGGCTCTCTGAGTAGCTTTTCTCTCTGGAATTAAATGCTACCTCCCAGGTTTGCTCTTCGCAGGTTCAGATGAAGCTGGGGGGGCTGGAGGAGTTGTCCCCACAGCTCACAGATTTCTCGTGGTGGATATGGACCTGATGATGCTCTGAGCTGCAGCTAGCTGCATAATCACCGGCATCACATCCTACAAATGAAAACCAGAGCATCCTTCACATACCTCTGTCATTAAACTGCTGGTTACAACCACATGAAACCCTTCAGGAGCTGTGGGAATTTCCCTATGGCTCCCAGTCTGGGATTTGGGGTGCACCTCCCCCTGTAGTCCCTCCTCAGGAAACATCCCTGTGCTGGTGACTGCCCTTTGCTTGAGTAAGGGATGTCCAACACAGCTTTTCAATTTGAGCTCAGCTCCCACTCCACAACTCATTTTTATTTTACTGGGATACCGGTGAGGCTGTAGCTCAGTAACTGATGTTAAGAGAAACTTTTAACACCTCAACAGCAAATGGAGGAGAATGTTTCCCATTAGTGGCTGAGGAAGTAGTGCTCCTGTAACTTCAGCCTTGAAAGCTAATGAAGCTCAGATTGTGGCCGTGGCCTTTGATGTAGAGATGCCTGAGGTCAGTGCAGCTTTCAGAGGTGCCAGTGCTATGCTGTGTCACTGCATTCGTCTGGGCGGGGGCCCAATAACTCTAATCCTGTAATCATGTTTCTGTAAGCAACAGTATTTATGGTGCAGATAGTGGGGGATAGCTGCAGTGGTAATTAAATCAGGGATAGCTGCAGAGGAAAAGCTAATCCAAGCCTGTAATATTTCCAGTAAGGAAGTTACCGCCAACTACGTCATTAAATAAGTAGCAAAACACTGGAGTCGGTGTAGGGAGAGGGTGTGGGGATTACAATGCTGTGTTTGGCCATCTAATCCATCTCCCTGCCAGGACCCTCATTCTGCCAGGGGAGTGATGTTAACACGCTGGCAAAAATCAGGCAATTCAAAGCTGTGCCTTGACACTGCATCTTTAGCTCCCACTAATACATGGGGAGGGGGGTTAAAGCACCCACTGATGAGTTTGGCACAGCCAGCTTTGGATTTAATTCCTTCTCTTCATCTGTTTTGCAACCTCAGGCCACATACTATGTATTTCATGTCTTCTAATGTAGGCTGTTGTCTCCCAAGTGCATGTGAACTGTTGGAATAACACAATGATGTATTCCACTCTAGTGGGGGGAAAGCATGTATTTGAGTAAATATGATTTATCCAAGAGATGAGGAGAGCCTCCAACAAGCTGTTCTGCAGTACTAATGAGTAAGTGTATAGACATTTCTGTTATTTTATTTTGCACAACTCCATTATAGGTAAATCTCTTCATATGTACTTTTTGTTAAATCAGAGATCTTTTATACCCTCACTGTTTTAAAGAGGAGAAAAAATGGGAGTACTTGGTATACCCCTTTTTGCTGTGGATATGTCTAACTTTAGTGGGGATTCTGTGTCATGAAGAATCCACTCTATATGTCAAGGAATAAAGAAAAATGATGGTTGAAAGAAAATCTCATGCCAGACTGCAGACTTCAGTTGCATTACTCACAAATGCACACATGCACATACACAAATAGACTAATATGTAGTATGGGTGTATAAATGCCTAGAAATACACACTCACAAACATATTTCCTTTAGCTCAGTGCCTGAAAGTTCATTTGTGGGCATCCTGATTCTTGATATATTATTTGTAAACAGAGGGCCAGGGAACTGGAGTATTTCCTTGACTTCAATGGATGATGAGGCTTCAAGCTGTGCACTCAGATTGGGACCTCTAAGTATCCTGCTGCTACCTAACAGCTTGCTGAAAAATGACATAATTTGTGACATCAGCAATATGCTGCTTTAATAGGGGTTTATAAAGCGGTTCCCACCCTTGTGTGTTAGGACAAAAACATCCATAGCTACTAAATCTGAGGTGGGCCCTCCTGTACTCCTCACACACCTTGCATCCTTTGTACTTTTTTGTCATGTGTGGCTGTAAAGTCCCAGTATGGGAAGGGTGATAAGCAGCCATTCAGCAACATCTGTGCGAGAGCTCCCGCCCCAGCAGCGCCAGGGAAGATGTCACTTCTTGGAAGAACAGTGGCTGCCAGCAGGAGGTTCAGCAATGCAGATTTTAATGTGGAGATTTAATTTCAAATACAATTCACAGTTTGTATGCAGTTGAAAAATGTTTATTACTACCCGGATGTTCAGGACATTTTTTGGGTGAAATAAATTTCAATTCGGATGATTGCTGCTTTTAAAGCTTTTTCACAGCTCTGTAAACAAGATGCTTTATATAATTTTAATGGCAACAGTGAAGAACACACCGACTTTAAAATCACCCAAAATAATGCCAAAAAATAACTGTCAACTTTGGATAAGAGGACATTAATCTGAAATTGATTCAAATATGGTGGTTGTAATGGCTTTTGCCAATGTTCCATTCTATAATACATTAAGAAAAGAATTATTTACCTCTGGGGTAAATTTGTTTTAAAATAAGATGCAAACTAAAAAACCTCACGTTTTAAAGAACATAAACATCATCAGAACCTGACCAGCAGTAGGAATGTGCTTTAACTTGAAAGAGTTGGTGCTCTGGAGTCACTGCTGTGTCACTGATACATGAAATGAAGTCAGTGCCTGACAGAAAACCCACCCTGGAAGCCACAACTGCCCGGTCACACCTTCAGCATCTACTCAGATTTCTGGATGGGGGAGGTTTGACACACTCATGGGAGAGGGGCCTTCACACATGGCTCCTTATAAATGAAATGGGAAGGTACCTCAGGAGACAGATATCTCTGCAAGTGAATGTGTAGTGGATGAGGCAGGGTACCTGCTGCTTCAGAAGACCATAATCTGGGTTTTCCAGCCCTCCACCACTTTGCCTTGAGGCAAAGGCGCTCTGAGTTAAGAAAAACAGAGAATAAATCAGGAAGGGCCCGTGCAAATATACAGAGACTTCTTTATCTCTCTAAATGTAGTGTTGTAGGGAAAGAAAAAAAAGAAAGAAAGAAAGAAAGAAAGAAAGAAAGAAAGAAAGAAAGAAAGAAAGAAAGAGAAAAAAAGAAGGAAATAAAAATAAAAATAAAAAAATAAATAAATAAAGAGAAAGAAAGAAAGAAAGAAAGAAAGAAANAAAAGAAAAAAAAAAAAAAAAAAAAGACAGAAAGAGAAAGAAAAAGAAAGAAAGAAAGAAAGAAAGAAAGAAAGAAAGAAAGAAAGAAAGAAAGAAAGAAAGAAAGAAAGAAAGAAAGAAAGAAAGAAAGAAAGAAAAAATTCAAAGGGAGAAGCTGTTCACTAGTGTAGCTATCTAGACAGCAAAGATGCAAGAACAGTTTGAAAAAATATAGGGGTAAGAAAGTAAATTTCTTATTCCACCCTTGTTCATTTTTTAAGATTCCTCTTTATCCTCTTGTTTTTGTTCCATCCTTGTACATTTTATAGCATCAAGGTTTGCTACAGTATAAAAAATTCCTGGAAGACCTCATGTAGACACCGAGTCTCCCCCCTCATGAAGGCCCTGTGGCAAAAGCTTACCTTACTTGCCTTTTCTAGAGAAATTTCATCCCTTTTCTTTAGCAACTCATCTCATTGTGCAACTGGTCTTCAATGAGATTCTTTCTTGTTTTGCCAACAGTGAAGATGCCCATGGATGCTGAGAACAAGGGATGACTCCACTGCAGGCTATGAGGGAATAGCATGCATCTGTCCTCTCCACCCCCATTCCTCAGCCATTTCTCAGCCACTCTCTACCAGTAATTCCCCCACCTCTTTGGCCACATCTCTGTTAACATCTGCTTTGCAAGTTTCACATGCTCATCTACTTTTACTTGGAGTTGGTTCTTTGTTCAGGCTGCTGACTGGATGCACCAGAAGAGAAGTAGCAGAAGGGCTTCCACAGACAGCTCCGGACAAAAATCACCTCAGATGAGCTTTTGCCATGGGAAAAGATGGTTTGCCAGATATTCTAGGACTGAATGGGAGGCAAGTATGGAAGGGGACCTGTAAAGGCAGAACTCAGTGAGTTCTGCCAGCTTCTCTTCAAATGCCATCAGGAACCTCAGTGATGCAAAGAGGAGCACATTGAACTCACAATGCAGTTGGGCTTCAGCCCTGTGTTTACTTCTGTGGTAACAGACATGACATATGGTGTAGAAGCAAAAAACAATTTCTGCTTTTGCCCTTAACACTAAGTTATAACTAACCTTGGCTCTGCTGATGTCTGCCCTGGTTTTATGCATGTTGACTGTATCCGGAGGGAAAGCCATGGCTTCTATTTTCATACTTGGTTCTCATATGAAATACTGGGGGGAGAGGAGGAGGGGGGAAGATGCAGCTGCAAAAACAGTCAGTGAAACATAAAAATCCCTATTGTTTTGTCGTAGCTCTCGGTGCCCTTCAACTTCTGGGCACAGACAAGACCTCCCCCTGCTCAGGTTCAATACACAGGGGAGCTTTGAGGCTCAGAACTCCCTTCCTACTTTTGCCTAAGCCTTGCTTAGGCAATTGTAGTCAATTGTGCTTTTGTTCAGGGACAAAAATTAGCCCAATGCATGCTAATTTATATCCAGGGAAGCAATTAAAAAAAAAAAGTTTATTATCCTTTCCCCCCTGCCTCTCAAATGGAGTGTTACAGCAGCAGGGTTTTTTGATAAACTTGACACAAACTGATGTCAGTGATGGGGGAGCAAGACCAGGAACCAAGAATAGGTCTGTACATCTTCCCTCCCTGTGAAATGGGACAGCCTTCCAATTTCCTCTGTCTGCCTATACTCAGGAAGGTGCATGCTTTAGGAAAACCTAGGCACAAAGACTCATTTATTTCCTCAGGCTTTGCCAGTAAATGTGTTCTGTGCACATCGCCCTCACATACCCACTTTAAACCCACTTGTTAAACACTAAAGAAGAAATTGCCTAATATAGCCACAATGTAGAGATATATTTACCTTTTATTACTGAACTTACTGTGTGCCTTTTTCTGTAAATTATGGCATATTCTTAATATTCAACAAAATGTTAGACACCAACTAGTCCATATGGTGAAGTAAGTTAACCCAGCTTGCTTCTGGATTTTGCAACTCTTTGCAAAGCCTTAGAACTGCACCAGTAGAGGGTTTGCCATTAGCACAGGACTGGCCTTTTCTTTCAGAAGGAACTGTGTTTTTCAAAACTGATTGTAAAGAAGGCAACAGATGTCTCTCCCTACTACATATTTTAAGTGGTCTCTGAGTGGAGTCATGATGTGGAGTTGAAAGTTCCTGAATGTTTTCAAATGAGCAGGTAGCTTTCTCAAGTGCCCCAGAAGTCTCACAGGGCAGGCAGGGATGGGCAAGCTCTGCAGGGTGAGCTCCCTTTGAGGCATCTCATGGGCAGAGACCATGGCTCTTCCCTGCACTTCCACCAAGCACCACAGACCTGAGGGACCTTCCTCCAGTAGTTTACAGTAAAACACAAACTCTCTGCTGGTGACCCAGGTGCTGATGATTGAAGAGGTGGAAGTGATTTTTTCCCCTGGCCTGTGGCCTCACTCAGTAATACCAATGATGTAACCAGACAACTCTTTCATGTCCACTGCCACTGGTTTCCCTCTCATTTTGCAAGCATTTAATTCTGTATTGTACAAGCAGAGGCCTCTTGATGATGAATCTGGAGGCAGGGCTGTCAGATATGGTCGGATTTGCAGAGATACATGCACTACTGATTGTATCTATGTGACATTTTTAGGAAGAGCAGGACATGGAGAGTTAACATAAAGCACCTCCAGTGGCATCCCATAGAGTAACAGACAAGCACAAACACTACTTAATATATTAGGGACTACTGCAAAAGCAGGAAACAAGTCAGGTACTGGAAGCCTAGACTAGGTCTTCCCAGCAGCATGAACATCTGCCATAAATCCTAGGTTAGTGCAGGCATGTGTCACGCAGAGATGAGGCTTTTACCTTCAGCAAGCCTCAGTTCAGAACATTCTTAACTAGTGTTTGTGCTTGATAGCACAGCTTTAATAACACTAGCAGCACTACAAGAAGTAGGAATAAAATTCTAAACATAAGATCCAAAGCTACATGGAGTCACACTTTAAATTGCAGAGGCCCAAGAAGGTAGCACAGGCATTTATTACTCCTCATTCTCATCAGGATGATCAGTTTCAAATGATGCCAGCAGGCAGTGGGCACCTACAACAGCTTTAGAAACAGGACCTCTTGCACTTCTGAAGACATCATTCTGAGCATCACTTTATGGTACTGGCTTTGGTATCACATATTGGGAGCTTCAGAATTAATTGGGGAAGCAATAGCCCTAAACACAGTGAGGCTATCTGATCTGTCCCCTGCTTGCAGTGGGGACACATGCAGGACATTTCCACTGTGCATCCCATTCCCTGCACCCCAGTGTGAGGAGGAAAGCCCCAATCTGTTCCCACTGAGGGACCCCCAGTGCTGGGAGGCAAAGGGAGATTTGAGGAGCACCATGAGGACAAGACCAAGTGCTGAGGGGGAGGGAAGGTGTGATGGAAATGGAGAGCACGAATTTCTGTGCTGTCTCTTGCAGGCACCGTTGGTGCCACGCTGGAGCGTGTGTGTGTGCGTGTCTGTGTGCGCGTGTGTGTGTGTGTGCGTGCATATGTGTGTGTGTGTGTGTGTGTGTGTTTGTGTGTGTGTTTGTGTGTGTGTTTGTGTGTGTTTGTATGTACCACCCTGCAGGTGGCCTTTTCATTGGCACCCTGGTCCTGACTGAAGGGATGCTGTGGGGCTGAGGGTGGCTTGAGGAGACCATTTTTGTGGCAGAGTAATGAATGTGATTCAATCAACCCTTCCTTCTTCTGCCTTCTTTACCCTTCCCTTTTCCCCCTTCCCTCTCTCCTCCGTGTCCAGGGCTCCTGGCAACAGCCCAGGAAGTCATGGGACAGTCAGGAGCTGCCATCCATCCATCCATCCATCCATCCATCCATCCATCCATCCATCCATCCATCCATCCATCCATCCATCCATCCATCACTCCCTCCCTCCCTCGCTCTATCTCGCGGCTGCAGCCCGGCGTTCCCGCGGCAGTGCGGGGCGCTCCGGGAGTTCCCTGCTGCCGCCCGGGCATCGCTTCTCAGCTCCGGGTGGGGAGGACACTCCTCCCGTCTGCGGGGCCCCTCCTGCAAGTGCCAGAACTCCAAAGCCACCCGCAGCTTTCCCCCCCGCCCCGCCGGGCGCTGCTCCCCTGGGCTCCCCTCCGCCGAGCGCGCACTCCCCAGCCGCAGCAATGGGGAAAAATAGAAGATCATGGACTTCCCCGCACGAGCTTTTATTCCCTTCTTCCCACTTTTTAATCTTTATAACAGTTGTTATAAACTAGCCCTGCCTCGGGGCTTTGCCGTGCTCTGAACCCGAGGGAGGTGAAAGTGGGAGAAGAGGGTTGGAGGGATGGGATGGATGAAATGCAGTCAAAGTTGGTTCCCCCCCCCGACCCCCTCCTCCTTCTCCAATTCAAAATCAGAAATTGCTGCCCGAGGAGCAGATACTCCGTTTTATTGGCTCGTAAAAAAAAAGTTTTCAAAGCCTAATTTCCACCAGATACATTGATTTTCCGTTGAAAACAGAATTAAAACAATAAGCGCGAGTAGGTGCCATTAAAGCTAAACCTTCTCTGGCTGTTAATCACGGGAGAGAAGGATTAGAAAAGTCAGTAAAGGAGCACTGGATTTGAAACGCAAAAATCCGGAGTTCAGGAAAAGTAAGCTCAGAGGGGGCTGAAGCAGCTTAAGAAACGAGGAGAAACCCTTATTAAGTGTTAAAATTCAGTGTCAGGTTACTTGTCGATATTGCGAGGAATACGCCGTTCCTGTAAGGGATTTGTGGTTGTGAAATGCATCCCTTGCTAAAATACCGTTTGATGTTCGTGTCGAAGAGAAAACCAAAACAATCCTTTTTCAAGTCCAGATTTCAAAACCAAAAAAAAAAAAACCTCCAAAAAACCCCAACCAAAACCAAACCAAAATCAAACAAAACAAAACAAAAAACCACCCCAGAAAAATCCCACTAAATTTCCATCCGCAGCTTTGAAGAGTTTTCCTGGCGATATTTGCTTCAAACCTCACAGACGCAGTACCCCTGTGTTTCCGAGGTCTCCCTGCCCTCCCTTCCCCCTTTTCTGCTGCTTGGATGGTCGGCAATGCCCGGCTAAATAATTGCTAGAATTTGAAAAAAAAAAAAAAAAAAAAAAAAAGAAAAAAAAAAGGAAAAAAAAAAAAGCCGGGAAAATGCGCACCAGCATTCAGGTGCTAACCTACTTATTTGAAAGCAATTTATTTTCCATTTTGCCCGTTTTCCCCCTTTAAAACAGAACGCTGAAAGAAAGAATAAGTGCTTTAACATTTCAGTGTTGTGCTCTGGTAATTACTTTTTCACTTTTCCCCTAAGTTCCAATGTGAAAACCTCACAGGGGGGTCTTTGCTGTAGCAGGGCTACAGTTCCCAATCCCAAGCGCAAGATCTGCAATTACAAACCCATTCGGTGCCCTTCCCTATCATTAATATGCACAAAATCCTGCTGCTAATCTTATAATCTGTTTTGTTTCATCAATTGCTTGCCTAGCACCAGGCGGGAAAGAAAAAGAGAGAAAGAAAAAGAAAGAAAGAGGAGAATAATAAAGCCGGAAAATCACGGAAAGCTTCGGAAAGTAAACGGAAAAGCCAAATAAATCGGATTTTATTTTTTGATAAAGCAAAAATCGTTAAGGCTATTAAAAGGAAGTAGAATTTTCCGCTGGAGGGGTGGGTGTCAGGAAAATTTAAGGAAAAATCGGAATAGATCCAGTGCTTTATTTGCATATTCGATTTCTCCGCGTATTGGTCACGAAGTTCCTCCAGCAGTCAGCTGCGGAGGAGGGAGGGGGCGCGGAAACACCTCAGCAGAGTGTATTCCTGTCCCTTCAGCTTGCCGGGGGAGAGGAGGCGCCGAGCGCGTTCGAGCTCTGGGTGCGGGTCCGGGGGCGCCCCCGCCGCCCCCGCGCTGCCCTCCGCGGCCGCGCAGCTCCCGCGGGCTTGTCACGCCTGGCCATTAAGACTTCAGTAAAACAATGAAGACATTAGTTTTTGAAATCGTCCTCATCCTACTCCTCCCTCCCCCCGCTCCCTCTTCCTGCGCGGTATTAAGGGAATAAAACCATTTACACCACACGCGTCCTATTGAGATTAATGTAAAAATTATGCCAAAAAAAAAAAAAGAAAAAAAAAAACCCTCAAAACAAAAAACAACCCTTATCTCATACATCTTATTCTCCGTGCCCCACGCCAGGCCTCGCCGCCGCCTTGCCGTGCACCTGATGATTTATTAACGCAATCTGCGGGGAGAGCGACACGCGTGCCCGGCTACGGCTCGTCCCAGCTCATCTCCTAAGTAATTGTTTCTCATTAGTTCTGATAATGTTTTAATAGTGCTGCCCATAATTTAGTCAGCCTGGAATTAATAACGGAGGGTGTCCTGAAACGCGCGGGGATGAGGGGGAGTTGCAATATAAGCAGGTAGTCTTTAATTAATCAGATTAGCCCGGAGGTCCCCGCGCTGTAAGGGATCCCCCGGCGCAGCCCCTCGGACGGCACCCGGCTGGCGCAGAGGGAGAGAGGGGGGTCGGCGCTGGCTGCTCATCCCCAAACTCCGCCGAGGGGATGCGGGGGGCTCTCGGGGCCGCTCCGGCGGAGAAGGACGGAGGTGAGCGGCTCTCCCGCTCCCGGGCCGGGCCCCGCCGAGTCCCCGCATAGTCCGCGGGGGGCCGCCCCCCGTCCTGCTCCTTTGCTCCTTGGCCGCTCCCGGGCCGGGCCCCGCAGTGTCCCCGCAGTGTCCCCGCCGTTCCCGGGGGAGCCGCGGAGAGGCGCTCCCGCCGCCCCCGCGCTCCCCTTCCTCGCTGCTTCCACGCGGGCCGGATGGTGGGGTTCTTTCTCCCCCCCTTTTCCTCTCCCCTTAATTAAACCAAGAATAACCCAAAATAAGTGAAATCTCTGCTCGGAGACGGAGGGGAAACACACTAAGCGAGGAAACGGAGGGAATAAGGCACTGTGGCTCCATACGTGAAATGGCCATGGAGGCGGTGAGAAATGAAACTAAAAAACAACTGTTTTCTATTTACAATTTTAAATAAACAGAACAGCCTTCCCCGCGGTGTTTGTCTAAGTGCAGCAGCATTGCTGCTGTGTAGGTCATGAAAAGGTTGGTGCATAGTTTAAAACTTCCCATTCTGTTAATTTCTTAAAGAACAGTCGTTCATAGTCTGAGCACAAAAGCTCATGATTTAATGAGGAACAGAAACAAAATCTCTGATTGTTGGTGTTTCAAACTTCATTGGAGTCCTCTGGCAACCACAAGTTGATCCTCTGCAGCTTCAATACCCTTTAGCCCTCCATATAAGAGTACATGCTGAATAGAGGACAATGCCTGGTTGTTATGTTTATTTACCCTTACTACAAGCTGGGTTAACCTCTTCAAAACAGCTTTACTAAGCCCGTTAACCACACAGCCCACATGATCTGTAGCCGTATCCCTAATGTGATGTAAATCTGACTCGAGACCATATGCACAAGTTCTGCTGCATTGTGTCTCCAAAAACTACAAGTTTATTGCCGTCCAACCCTTCCCGGGCTGGACGCTTCCAGGAGGAAACTCTCTGAATAGCGACTGCTTAAAAAAAAGAGAAGAAAGTCAAGAGTACTGCATTGTTGGAGCATTATTTTTAATGGCTGTTGCACATTTACAGAAGGGCGGTGTGGGGGGAAAGCAAAGCTCACACAGGGTAAAAGATTTTCATCGCAGTTATTTCCACTGGTGCGTAATTATTCGAGGCTTTCTCCTTTCTGCCAGGAGTCCTGCATCAGAGCAGGAAGAAGCACAGAAAGAAATAGAAACAATTCAATTAGTTTCCATCTGCTCTTTTAACAGAGCTCAGGGCTTATGTTTTGCCTTTCTCCTCCAGTGAAGTCATGATCCCGCATTTGCAGTAATTGCTGTGATGTCACAGATTTGATGATGTAACTTCATTGCAGACTATGAGTACAACATGGGCCATGCAGGAGCAAGCAGTGGTTTGAGTTGGGTATAGTTTTAGTAATTAGCAATTCCGGCAAGCAAACTATGACAGATCTGCAAAATGGAAATGAATTTCTGTTTAAGCCCGATGTCTTTAATTTTACACCCCCCTCCCAAAGTATTATAGTCATCTTTTAGAACAGCTACTGGGGCCCCATGGCGAGAGCTTCATTTACCAGCTCATTTTTTCTTGATGGCTGTGGCAAGTGTAACAATGTTCTGTGCCTGCTTCAGTAATGGCATGTCGATCATGCTCCCGCGGAAAGTAAAGGCTCCCTGGAAAAGAGAGAATATGAACTTCCTGAGACACCTTTGGAAATTGTAGCTGGCGCCTCTTGTTCTTTACAAACACATCTGTTTGCCAAGAAACATCATCTCCCTCAGGAATCCTGAAGAAGTTTTGGGAGACAAACTAATTGAGACAGGGCGAGTGCATTTAAAGAAATGTGAAGGGCAACAAGCTCTCCAAAGATGAAGCAAAAAAAGAGAGAGAAAGGAGAAGCCCAGGGTGCAGCTGGCCTGTTTCAGCCTCTCTAGCTGGCAAACACTGGGGACCAAGAGCAGTGAGGCCGTGTGTGCCAGCTGGGGAGAGGGGCTGGCAGGCACCACACCTGGGGGCAGCTCTGTTCCCCACCTCCAGCATCCTCATCCAGCATCCATCCAGGCTGTGCCACAGGGCCAGCGGGAAACTGCCTGCAGACACAGGGCAAAGCCAGAAGTTTTCTTTGCCGGCAAACAGCAATGGCTGTTTGTGGGGGTGAAGTTTTCTTGACTCGGGGGTTTGCTGAGGTTGTGCTGCTACTGCACCTCTCCATTAGGTCTCTAGCGCTAAAGATAAGCTGGGCCTGTGCTGAGAGCCAGGACCTGGGATGGAAGCTGAAATAACCAAGTGGGTGGTGCAATAATATTGCCCAAATCTCCTCTGGAGCCAAGGTAAATCCCACCTGAGCACCACGTATAGAGAATTTCCCCAAATGGATGCAGAACTACTCCATGTGCCTCAGCAGTGGTGATCTGGGAGTCAGGATAGGTTTCAAAAGCCATTTTGTATTCCTAAGGATTTTTTGTTGGTACCACAGTGGCAAGTTTAAAACAATTAACTATGAATCATAGTTAAATCTTAAACAGAAGACATACGCTTTAAATAGTGCCAAACCTGACTTGTTCCCTTAGATGCTTTAATCCCCATGTGTCTCTGATGTAGGATTTGGAAGATAAAACACTGCATTGAGACATGCTGAAGTTCAATAGACAAAAAAAAAAATCTTATTTGCAATTCTAACCGTAGTTCGACACATTAAAAGAACCCCAAACAACAGACCCAAAAATCCAAGTACAAAGGTGCCATCCCTTCCCTGAAGAACTCAGAACTGAGGGCCTGGCCCCAGCACTGCATAGGGCAGCTCTGTGAAGCACTGCACACCCTTTTACTGTCCTGCTGCAATCGATGCGGGATCACAGGCTGGCCTTGGGTTTGACAGTGAGCAAGGCTGAGCAGGAGCAAGGGACAGTCCACAGCAGCACATGGGCATCAGCACTGAGAGAAATGCACAGGAGAACAAACCTTTTTCTGATTTTCATTTGAGGCTTGATAATTATTAAATAGAGGACTCCAGCAAGTAAAGTGAAAATAGAACCCATTTACAGAAATATTTAGGAAATGTGTTGCCCCAGTGGCATATCTAGCTAAACTGAAGCAGTATTAATTAAATATGAAATCTTGTTCTGGAATAATTAAGACAAAAATCCACCTTAAACAGTAATCTAACACAAATCAGTATTCTTGCACGTAAGAGCAGGCTGCATTAAAGCCATTGAATACATAATGGTAAAAACTATTATTTTATTCAAAGTAGATTTTCCTACTATAATTTCCAATATTTCAGGTAGGTTTGGAGAATGGTACTGACAGATACTCAAGGGTTGGTGCTTCAAATTGAATTTTTTTGTTTACTGAGCAAACAACCCTACTGTACCCTAACATCAACATAAATGTTATTAATATTATTATTAATAATATACCAGTTCTAATTATAGCTACATCTCTGTAATTTTCAGTTATACTTTTAAAACTTAAAAGAAAATGCAGTCTTAAAGTATTCAATTTATTAACTGTTGTGAAAAAAAACTGGGAACTAAGTAAACATTTAAAGACATAGGACTTATTTGGAATAATTCAGGTCTATGCAGTGATCACAAACTGCAAGGTACATTTTTTTTAACTGTAAGAAAAACATCATTTACTTGTCCTTTTTTTTCTGTAGGCATTCAATAATGCCCATTCAGTAGCAGGTAATTCAGCAGCAAAATAAAGAGTAAGGTTAATTCAGTAACAGCTATTGCTTACAGAAGAAATTTGCACATGGGATGACAGTCATAAGTAGAAATATATTGAAGCCTCAAATCATCCTTCCTAGTTCTGTGAAAGGCTGACTTAGGAGTACAGTTATCCTAAGTACCTGCAATGGTTTGCAGAAAGAAATGGGTGCCTAGCAATGTCAGTTCTGTTTTCTAGTGGTCCAAATCATGGCTGGGAGAGTCTCAACCCTTCCACTGACTGGATACAGAGTGATCTAAAGTCAGATACCCCGGCAGGTACCTAAGCTGTACCATGATGAATCTGGGCCAGAATGTCTTCTCTATAAAGCAAGAGTTAATTAAACAGCATGCTTGTCCTCTTTTCATTAAAGTAACATGTTTAAAAGGAAAACAGGATGATAATGGTGTGTACATGGACACACAAACACTGACCCACGTGAGAAATGCCGTAGGTTTCCTGCTTGTCAGTGTGCAGCTGTACTTCGGGTTGCTAGGAATTTGAATTCTTGAAGGGAAAAAATGCCTTTTCTTTTCCCTAACAGCAAAGGGTAACATGAAGTTGGCTTCTCTGCCTGTTCACTCTGAGGCTTATTTTCCCCCTGCTAATTTGCAGTGTTGAGCTAAAGTCCAGAAAAAGAAACTAATTTTAATGCCATTGAATATACCCTATTCACTGACTCTCTTTGCACCCACAGGTTTCAACAGATAGGAAATACCAGTAATTACAGCTTTGTCCCCATGCTCTCTTTTCCAATTCTGCTACACGAAATTTGCCTCTAGCATTCTTTTGATTTTCTCTCACATGAATATAAAGAAAACAAGACTTTCTATAAACACCATTTGCTTTGATAGCATTAATCTGGGGATTAATTTAGCCATAGATCTAAATTTTGTTTTTGGCTAATTTTCTCAACAATCTCACACTTCCAGTCTGTACTTAGATTTCCAGTAGTTCAACTATGGAACCAAGGCCTTGCTCTTAAGGAAGCTTGCAGCATGAACAGGAACAATGGTAGGTGGATAATACAAGGCTGGGATTTGCATCCATCTCATTTGGTGTCTGTGGTTTGTACTCACCATGCAACCATATAAATCATTCAGAGGGTGCCTTTTCAGAAACCCTGTGAAGGGACTCTGCCATCAGGCTAATCAAATGTGTCAGACCTGCCTTGGGAAGAGACAGGCCCTCCAGGTAAGGCTGATGGAGAAGTGGGGAGGAGGAGCATTCAGGAGGCAGAGCTGCAGATGATGGGCACAGCCTCTGGGTGACAATACCTGCAAATAACTCGGCTGGGATGAGAAGTGGGGGAATGGAGGACAACTGTGGCACTCACCAGACAGCAGTCTGGAAGCTCAGGCCTAGAGAGGAATGGGCAGATTTGTGGGCCAAAGGCTCTGCCCCTGTTTAGAGTGACACAGCACAGATTCTGCTGTGCCTATTCAGTGCCATCCTTCATGCAGCCACACAGAGAATGTGCTGGAGGCAAAGCCCTGTGAGAAATAGGGTGACTTTGGTCTGCAGTGTATGGGAGCTGTAAGGGCACTTTGGCTGCTCCACACTGTACAGCTGTGAAGGCAGCACAACACAGCAGAAGGGTTTGTTAATACAAAATGTCTGTGCTCCCTCAGCCCGATTGCTCTACAGCTCTGTCAGGGCAGACTACCAAGGAGGAATCAAAGAAGAAAGTGAATGAGCAGCATTCCCTGTTTGGGTCATCATGTAGACTATCTAAAAGTCCTTCCTGACTGACTGACAAGTAAGGAAAGACTCAAGGTCTTTTCCTTCTGGCATGCAGTATTATTCAGAGTGACATCTAATGCTCTATTAGAACACTAGTAACATTTTTGAAAAATAACAGCAATTTATGCAAGACGTAGGCCAGGCTGAGTAAGGTCTTAACAGCTCTGCTTCAAAATGTCAGTATGCCCTAAAGTGCTGTGAGGATGGGAAAAAGATTTGGCAAATAAAGAAAACAGCTGCAAGTGAATTAAAATTATAGACAGCTGTTAGCTTTTTGGGGTTTTGGGTCTTTTTTTTTCTTCTTATATTTTTTAATTTTTTTTTTCCCTCAGAAGATAATGGCAAATGATAGTCTTGGAAAAATGGAAATTGAGAATGGTCAGCTCCAAGTGATGCAAGGATCCAGCCTACAGGCAAGAGAAGCCATAAAGCATAGCTGACAGAGAACAGTCATTTTCACAGGTCAGGACATGAAGGCTTGTGTTAAAGGAGGGCAAATCAGTTGTGCAATAAGAATAACAAATGCAACAAATTTCCAGGTGGTTGTAGAGAGACTGAAGAGATGCAGAAACAAACTTTGTAACACACCAGTCTGGCAGATTTTACGCTTGTTTCATATGAACTTCCTCTTGGATAAATGCAGCCACTCCAGCAGAGCTCAGACCTAGCAAAGTTCAACGTGTAATTGAGGGCTCTTCTTTGACAACTTAGAATACAACCCTGGCCACAAGCTGCCATGGATCTTATTATATGTCATCCTTAAAGATTTCCTTTACCTATAAGAAATGACATGTATCAAGTCACAGAAAGAGTCCCAGCGTTGGTCTGTCATTTGCCATGGCAAAAGAGGAACACATTAATGCAGTGTTTCCTAGAACATGAAGGCCTCCTCTTTTTGTGTGTGTCTTTCCTGTATTCGGGAACATTTATTTGGTGAAACTTTTGGGAGCAGTTAAGAGCTTGGTAAATCTGTGAGACCATTTCTTAACCAGAGTAATACTGTTTAAAGTGGCAAGAAGCTTTTTACCTTTCTAGAAGTCAAATGGACTGGATTCAGGGTCCATTATTTCAGTGTTGTCTGGGGATCAATATTCTCTGGTGGAACCAGGAGAGGGGAAGAAATTATACAGGTGTTAGAGTTTACCATGGGCATAATGGAATCGTGTTATATATGGAACTGTGTTGACTTTGACTACACAGAGGATGGACAGGATGGCAAGTGAGGTACTCTTATGTTTCTCCGTAAGATCAGGGAATGTAAAATTTTATACTTCTTCATCTGTACCAAAACCTTTTTATATGATACACAATGTTACATGGGGTTTTACTCTCACCATATTTTATTTCTTTATGTTCCGCTGGATTAAGGAGACAAATAAGCAGGGTAAAACTATCACGATACAGAACACTTTAGGCACCTCATAGTAATGTGACACAATTATCTCTGAGTTGTGTATTAAAGTACTTGAGTTAATTAAAGTCAAACAGTAATTGTTCTGGGACATGTGGGACAGTGATCAGACAAGCTAGTCCCCTTTGGTTGGCAGTACAGAAGAATTAGATGTATTCCTGCACCTGTCAATGCTCATGGCTTTTTCCTCAGCATTTGCTCTATCTGTGGTTACCTGTGCCTCTAAACATATCCATCCCAATGACTGCAATGAGCTCACTAAGGGTCACTGCAGACCCTCAGTTCTTAGACCACTGTAATCTATTAATCACTGGCATTAGTACTGAATATGAAGATTGTATGTAAAAGTATGCATGAAAATAAGAAAGGAGGTAAATTTTGAAGTACCAAATAACTCCTGTAAATTCCCAAAAGTCTGCTGTCTCCCCGTCTGTTGGCAGATGGGACTCCAAGCACGAGCATCAGTTTTGAGAACTCTGCTCTGTTTTTGGAACACTGCTGTGGTTCCACTCAATCACTGTCCAGCCTTTGCTGATAAACCTTACATTTGATGCCTTGATCTCATCATGCATGCAGCAAACAACTTTAACTCCCACGTGACAGTTGCCCGGATTTTCCCAAAGATATTTATATAGGTTGCATTAAGATCGTGGCTTGTCCAGAGCAGAAAGAAAAACCCAATTGTCTTGCATCAGAGGAAAGAATATAGCTAACAGTGCTAGGTTGATTTGTTGTGTGTGTCAATACATGGGCTGTCCTAGGCCACTGTGTAGAGACAGCTGACTTTCAAAAGCAACTTACTCTGGGAATCTAGTCAGGGTACTTAGATGGCAGGCTTGAAGGTGCTAGGGGGTCCTGGTGAGTAGGTAAGGCTTTGGCATGGGGGACACTCTGGTTAGTTAGGCCAGTGGAAAAAAAAAGAAAAGTAACACAAGATAATGTGCTAGGAAACCACAATATGGACAAGAAATCACCTGCTGCTGAATTTTGAATTAAGTATGAGTCTAAAATAGGGGTTATCTGACACTGATGAAATTGCCAAAAATCCCTCTTCCACTACTTAGAGGACTACTGATTGTATGACAGTCTCACAAGTGAGGGGAGGTCCTCAGACAGTACTCTGCTGTCACACAGTTAAAAATACTGCCCCACTGGGGGCTGGGCCAACTACTTTTCTCAACAGTTTTGCAATACTTTCCTTTGCAGACCAAATCCCTGCAGAGCGTGTGGCAGACCAGTTATCTCCTCGTCCTGCTGGGCTGTCTTTGGAGGGGATGTGCATCTAGGACGTGGGGGAAATGGGCCTAAGGGAACCAACAAGCCAGCCACCCTTCTCTCCTCCACCCCCCTCATCATTAGGAGATGTCGTGAGTCAAACAGAGCTCCCACACTGCTGTGGTAACATGGGCCAGAGGCTGGTGTGAATGCAGCCATTGTGTAAAATAAGTAATTATGTAAGTCCCCTTCCAACCCCGGTGACCTGTGTCGGCACTCGGGCAGATGCCAGGCTAAATGGAAATGAGCAGAAGGGGTGATGCCAGCTGGCCAGGGCAAACCTTGTGTACCTCCTAACCCATACAGACAAGCGGCCTCAAGTCCACAGACACAAGAAATCTTTGATCCACAGTTATCTGTGAAACACTAGTTCTTTCCATGGTAATTCAGTGTCTCACTCACTTCTGAAACTCAAAGGTCTAGTCATGACTTTTTGGAGACATCAAAAATACAAGGAATCTGTACTAAAATCTGCTTGGGTCTGAGAACATTACCTCTAATCCTGTACAATATTATCTGTTATAAGGCAATAAGAGTTTTGTGTTCTGCAAGCCGGGCAGATTTTGTCTTCTGAGGAGGGAAGGGAGCAGGTGGATGGCAAAGACTCCCTCTAAAAAGCATGGCATTTATGAAGATAATTCCCCTGGGATTAATGAAAACACACGTTGTTTAAGTGACTCCCTGCAGAGGAAATTTGGAACTCTTTGCTTTGGGGCTTAAAAAGAATGCTTGGATTTGCTTACAGGTAATGAACAAAAGAGAAGAGGAGCCTGGTCACAGCAAATGGCATTGGGTCTATGCCTGGGGGAGGAGTGATTATCCTCAGTACAAAGGAATGATTTCTCTTGAAACAGAAGGTTGAGACCATATTTTTGGGGAAGTCAAGAGCTAACAGCTGTGATGGTGCTGAATGCAGGTTTAATTAATTTTTTTTCTTCTGCAAGTTGTAGCCAAAGAGCTGTCATAAAGAGCTGGGTCATGATTCTACCTTCTCATAATGAACTTCCAAAGGTTAGTGAGCTGCTAGGAGCTGTTCAGTGAAATCTGGGTCAACTGAGAGTATGTTCCAGACTGTGACAAGATAGCGTCCCTCTCTCTTCTCTGTTCAGGCTTGTCCTGCCCTCAGAGCAGGCTCACACATTACTCTGGCTTTCTTTAAGTGTCTTTGCAGTAGGTAAGAAATGCCCAAATAACCAGTGTAGTCACATATGACAAACTGGGGACTTCACAGGCAGTGGTCTGTATCGACAAAGCTTTTTGGGCCACATATTTCCATAGCCTCTCCTCTGGGCCTTTTCATATTCACCCCTTTTCTGTAGTAACATTATGGGTGGAAAGACACTTGTACACAAAATCTTTGGAGAAAAGAAATGATCCCTGAAAAGGTTTGTCAAAGATATCTTATTGGCAAGAGGAGGTGCTTAGTGGGTCTCTGATCTGTTGAAGCAATGCATCGGGAGGGGATTCTGTGAAGTATCATCACCATTAAGTTTCTGTAGCCTTTTTGCTGATACATAGAAAACATTTGAAATCACTACCTTTTGTTTCTTTTTGCCAGTGTAATCTTCCACTGGAGTAGAAGTAGTCAGTGAGTTCAGAGGATAAATCAGTTTGTAAAGCCAGAAGCAGGCCTGTTTGTTTGAGATAGGCTTCTGCCTCTAGGAGCAGATGGAAGGACACAAAAGGTCAAGAAAGAAAGAGCAACAACCACATGAAATAGAGATTGATTTTTGCCTCAAATAACTCCTGAGCAGCAGTGCAAGAACTCTGACAGAAGAAACCCTTTCTAAAGCTCAACAGGTAGAAAGGACTTTGTGATCCTTCAAGTCCACAGTGGGGCAGGAAAGATGAAGAACAAGGACCTACAAGGTCCTTCATTTCTTCTCCACCTGGCAGTACTGTTTCCAGCCCATATATAAGGGTTTTGCCCTGCTGTGTGAGCCAGACAAGCTGTCTTTCCATCTTACAGTCCCCCAAGCTGCCTGAACCACCAGGGATAGCCCTTTCAGCTGGGGTGGGCCTGGGGATGCTGCTTGGTCCAGCGCCAGAAACTCCTCAGGCCACCAAAATCTCTCCCTCTGCCTGAGCAAACAATCTATTTAAGATCCCTGAATGAAAGGCAGATAGGAGGGTTTTTTTATTGCTGTTTTTGCATTTTCTTTAGTTACCTTCTCATTTTGGTTGCTGTCTTCCTGTGTGCTCCTCCAGAGCAGGAAGGAATAAAACTAAAGAAGCAGAGGAAAGTTATAGAAATCAGGAATATTCTCCACTGGTTTTCATTCTCTGTCTTATACTGTGTTGGGAACGGAAGAATCCTAGAGAGCACACTTGCTGCTGCCAAGCAAATCTTTATTTTATAGCACAAAAGCAGCTTCCTGGACAAGCAGCCTATCCAACCATGCATTTTTTCTCCCTAGCGAGCATCATGGTTATTATATGGAAAAGTGAAAAGTAACTGATATTAGTATTTGTCCTGGATCAGGGCAAATCTGGGAGATCCTCAGATGCCCTTTATTTTGTAACTTGGAATTAACTTGAGGTTTGTAGTCATGGAAGCAATTTGTTAAATATAAACTAGAAAATTCAGTCTGAAAGTAAATTACTACAGGGCACACAGACAGCATTTGATATCAAAGGGAAAGGTAGCTGTAAAATACAACGGAGTTGAGAAAAATAATAATAGTGAGGCTTGTTCTGCCAACAAGCACAGAATTGCCCATATTTTTGTATTCCATGTTTTTTCTAATTTCAGATTCATTTTCTGAATAGGATTGAATAGCCATTTTTTACTGTGATTCTCTGTTTCAACCGACAGAACTTCTGCAGAGAGCCACTCCAGGTCCCTGAAAAAGCTGGCTAGCACAGAGAGGAGTGAAAAGGCAGCAAGACTGCTGCTACTTAAATTAACTGAAACAATATTTTGGCCGTACAGGCTTCTGAATTCCCTCAGTAAGGCTTAAAAAGAGCCATCTGGTCAGAACATTACCTCTCTAGTTAGAGCCTGCTTTGGAAATTGAAATGAGGCTCATGAGCGCTTGTTAATGCTTTTCAAACAGGGATTTTGGAGGTGGGTAGTTGCCTTGGTGGGTTGCTTGGTGCAGAGCAGGTTTTGGCACGATGGTGGGCAGGTGTCTGCTGGGTGTCTTCCCACTCCACGCTCACAGCAAAGCAGTGCCTGCACTGGGAATGTGCCGACACAGCATGGCCCTTCCGAAAGCAACTCACCCTGCACTTGCCTCCTTGAGCCGACAAGGATGGAGGAGTTGTGCCTTGCTGAGGAGGACCCCAGAGAGCTGCCATCCTCTGCAGGGCCTGTGTCCCCTGGGACAGGAGCAGCTGCCTCCTCCAGGGGCTACCTCCAGGTGGAAAAGCTATGGAGGCGCAGAGATCCATCCTGCTCCCGGCTCCCGGTGAAACTTCTCCCCGCGGGAAACAGCAATGTGCCATCTAAGTCCTTCTCCCTCTGTGTTTTGGACACAGGTCTTTAATGAGTGGAGGAAAACAGATTAAGAGCCACTGAATGCCTGCTGGGGAGTGGAAAGGACGGAAGCTGGCAAGAAAATGTTTTTGTATGAGTTTCTGCCCTGCTTAGAAGCTTTTGCAGCCCCGTGTAGTAAAATCTGTCTCCTTTTCTCCCCACCTGGCATAACTCCCTCAGGACTGATTGCACCAATGTAGAAACCAGTATAGCACAAGCAATTAGCTAATACAGTCCCTTCTGCTCTATTGTAGAGGTTCAAAATCCAGCCCAGATGGATCTTTCTAAGAGAAAAGCCTTCAACCATGACACAAAACACATTTATAAAACATTTTTAAAATGCTAAAATTGTATCGGGAAATTTTGAGTACTAATATGAGCCCTCTCAATCTCAGTTTTGACATTAAAATTTAATTTGGCCACTTTTTAAAAAGACAAACAACATAACTGTGGCCCATGCTTAAATCCCACCAGCACTCTTCATCTTTCATAGAGTTGCACCTGAGCCTAGACTTCTTAAGGCTCGTTCTCATTAAAGGTGGCAATTTATCACAAATTCCTGAATCCCCTACTCTGCAGAGAAAGGAATACACATGGTCTAATTAACATAAAGGACAGCACATGCCCTGTGAGGGAGGGCTGACAGTGCTGCAGCCCTGTACACACAGAGGTACCTTGTGCTGCCACTGTCACCCTGGGATGGGATCAGCTTGGTTGGTAGCACCTCAAAACTCAGCAGTCTGTCCTGGGCAAGGGGAGTGTGGGCCTGGGCTGCTCCCTCACTCCCCACTACATGAAGCCCCAAGATATAATGCCCTGTAAGGTGCAATATAGTCCCTGTGGACTGATGTGGTTTGATACAGCCCCATGCCAGAGGGATGCTCCCGTGCATCCCTTCCAAGAGGCATCCCTTGGACATGGTCCCACTTTCCGAGCAACCACGGGCTGGATTGAGAAAGGATGGATCCCATTTGGCTGGGGAGCACTCCTGGGGTCCACAGCACAGCCAGGAGAGGGAAGAAGGTCTGGGGAGACGTCCCTGTGAGGTGGTGGGAGCTGGAGCTGGCCAAAGCACAAGGGCGCATCGTCTCTAAGATACAGTGGCTTGGGGTAGCTTTTCCTAAACAAAGAGCATTATAAGAGAGCCACTGCTGGAAATTTCCATTCCTTTGTTGGGTTGATGCTGTGTAAATAAATGCATTCCTAAGATTTTTCATAACCCTGGAAAGGGCCGTAAATGAAACTGTATAGTTTGCCAAATCACTGGAGTTCATATACATTATTCCTCAGCTGCTGGGAACACGATATACAATGGCACAGAATATAATGCAAGAAGCACATGCTAAAGTTCTTCTTAGAAGCACTCTGTGCATTTGTATGTGGCATGTATAAATATTTATTTTGATTTGCTCTATGGGATTTAAATATTCAACCCATATTACAACTTGGGTTTGTGATATACTTACCTTAACTCGAAATAATCCTTCCCTGACAAGTGACCTTAGCAGCAGCATTCAGTTATTCCCTAGCTTAATATGTGGGTGCTTTGAAAGCTTTTGTAAATTAGTATGTGAGATAAATGTGTAATCAACCTTTTACTTTATTCTTCTATTTTTCCTTATATTTGAATTTTATTTAAGAGTAAGGCAATTTGGGAAGATTCAAGTTCAATAATGATATTGTGCCTGAAGTATTTATACATTGAATGGCTTAAAAATGCATTTTCAATGTCTTACATTTTTGTCACATATAAACACTAACTACTTATAGAAGAGATACAGTACAGTATCCAGTGTACTGGTAATGTAAACTCAGGAGTTACCTAAATAGTAAAGACTGTCACGTCCTCATTGTTAGAAAACAGATATTTCTCTTAAAATAGGCTGATAACTTCTCACACTAACTGTACCCCCTTAGATTCAGTTAATCTGTGTTTATAAGATCACTTGATGTAGTACAAATGCGTTAGAAATTTCTAATAGAAACTGTCCTTTAGACTACTGGAATTATGTTTATCACCCTTCTTTTTTTTATTTTTGAGCACACTGACATTTATCTTATATTTAGACTTTCCGACAGCTACACCTGCTTTCTTTAGGATGAATATTTTAATTTTGAAAATCATATTCCTTAGTAATATAATTCTACTGGAAAAATATTGAAATGACCTGGAAATAACACTTTTCTTTTTAAGCACTTTTCAGTTTTAGATCTCAAAGTTTTAGACAAAAGAGAACACTTAAAAAATAGTTGAATAAAATACAAAATGTACTTTTTCAACATTTGTTTCTACTTGTCCAAAATAGAACATTACCATTTCTTTCCTGGACATGCCATTTTTTAGTTGGATTAGAAATGTAAAAAACAGCCCCACAAGCAAAACAACCTAGAAACCAAACCAAAGCAACCCCTCGAACAGGACTAGCTCCATAAGATAAGCCCAAATACTTCTGGCTAGCTGGTTAGCTCTCTAATTTCCTTCTGTTTGGACACTGCCACAGCATCTCTAATTCCACAGTGCTCATCTGAGATCCTAATTTTTCCTGACCTCAGTACTCACATTTGGGGGCTACTATGTCAAAGCTTTTCAGCGTCCAGGATGAAGTAGCCTGGTTCAGCCTTCTTTCAAAAGGAGATTATTATGGTAATTGTTAGGTCTCAGATCAGAATAGATTATAAAAGCTTATTACTGTATTTTAATATAAAATATTGTTAACTAAGGGCATCAAACTTTAAACCAAATTAATAGCAAACTATGATTCCAGAGACTGCAGAACAGTAACTTATCTACCACACAAACAGCTGCACAAATCCCTCACATTTATTTTTTCCAGGCTTTCAACTTTGATTAATAACATGGTAAAACCATGCAAGTCTCAGCCATATTAACCACAGCTATATTTTTAGTCCTACTGACATGAACACTTTAATATAATAAAAGGGAAAGGAAAACAGAAGAGGTGTTTCATTAGGACACGAGGATTACTGAAACCGCTGTGTGGAGCATTTGCCAGGAGGTGGTAGGGGAAGAGTTATTACTCACATTTTAGCATGTCGTTAGGATGTGGAGCGAGAGGATCCCTCAGTGAGATATGTTTGCTTTGGAAAAAAATTAAGTAATCAGACCGTCCAAGCTCTTCTCACTGATGCAGTCATAATAGCAAATTAGAAACTCAGTTAATGAGTTGCCAGCATTACATGGAAAACTATTTTTCCAAATTTGTTATAAAAGTCAGTAATACGACAGTGCTACGAGATCCAGAAGTCCACATATTAACCTGCCAGTCCTTTTTTATTGATAGACGGCTACACCCAAAAATATATGAAGCATGCAACCTGGTTGGTTAAAATAATAGCCTGCACCACAAACCTCTGCAAATTTGCTCTTGCAGCTGATTACAGAAGCTTATAACATATTTTAAAAGCATTATGAAGAGGAAAAAAAAATCCCCCAAACACAAATAAACCCCCTGGAATGGCTGATATAAACAAAAAACCTCAGCATTATGTCAGTAAAAGAGCAGCTTCAAAACAAATTTCGACTAACGCTTGCCTAACATTAAATTATTCAATATTTAACATGTTTGGCTTAATGATTGTGTGATACTGGGACTAGAGTTAAATTTGGTCCAGTCTTCTAGTTGACTGTTCATATGAAAGGGGTGTTCCTTAGATGAGTTTCTGACACTAAATTCAGCTGAATGAATAGTATTAAGCACATCATAAAAAACATTTGGCTGAGTAAGTAATTTGACTTTTTTTCTTGCTGCATGTACCTGCCTACACATTTGCACCAGCAGTATGTTTGTAACGATGCCTTTTGTAAGGGAGCCAAGCCTTGTAAATCGGAATAATGGGCGAAATCAGTCACGTATTTTATATTTCTATATTGTTTGCACAAAGAGAGCTACATTTCAAAATTGAGGTGGAGAGAACAAAGAGATCCAGACATACAGCATCCTAATAGTGACCCTGAAATCACTGTTCTGGACAGCACCCAAACAGCATAGTCATGGCTGCACTGGAAACAGCCAGGTGCCACAAAAGGGATGCAATAGCCCAGCAAGGAGAAGGACAGAGCAATAGCAAATACCTTGTCACACTTTAACTCCAAGAAAAATAATTTCTATTTTGACCTTCACAGCATTTTTAATGCACAACATCCATACCATCAGAAATGCAAGGGAACAGGGAAGACAGACATCCCAATTTTTTATAACCCACTAGAAAGTGGAAAAAACATGCAGAAAACATTTATATGGCACCAGTGAAAGTGAGACCCTATGCACAAGTCTACAGATAAACTTCTCGACTGGAGGGACTTGTCTCGTACTTGAATGCCACACAAGCACATGTGAACCATTCCCACTCATCTGCACTCCCCATTCTGACATTGGGACTTTCCTGTTTAACTAGCCCAGGCTTGGCTAAGACTAAGATAAACATGTTTGGCTGCAACTTTTTTTTTTTTTTCTTTCAAAAAGAGGCAAACTGGATTATAGCAAATAACCTTTAAGATAATTAACTGACAATGCCGCAACTAGCATAAAATCTTCCTTCAGGCGACCCCTAATTTAAGTATTACTGGCACAAAGTGGAGACAGATTGTGCATCACCACCGCAATATTTACATAGCAGAAACCCACAGAGCAGGAAACGTGAGACTCAATGATGCACTAAATTAGGAACAATCATATTCTAGTGTTAATTTGCTTTCTCCTCTATCCAAAATTCAGGTCCAGCAATTGGTACAAATGCACATAAAACATTCCCATTTTTAATGATTAAGAACCACAATCTGCAAGCAGTTTCACCCAAAAGTGCATTCAATTACTACTGGGCATATTTAAGGGATCAAACCCCCATAAGTGAAACAGGTCTACCAACGCAGAGATTTTTTTAGAAACCAAAGGTTTCCTAATGCATTTATTTCTTTCCATAAATGATGTCTGTGCAAGCAGTCTGAGTCCTCTGCCAGGCTACCTGACTTTTGGTTGCAAATATTTTCCTCTGACAGTAACATTGTGATTATGCAGCATAATGGAGAAGCAGTTTTAATTCTCCGATGGTGTGGATACTTGCAAGTACTCAAAAGGCTGCGTAATCAAAGAATTAAAGTTAAAATAGGGAGGAAGGAAAAGATAGCCATTCTATTTCTAAATAAATTGGGAAGTGATACATGTATAAGATACACTATCCAGAGACAGATTTCACAAGCAATACTCTTAGTTACAGCGCTTAGTAAGATAAAAGCAAAGAGCCATCACCCACCTTTCTAATAAAATCTTAAATATTATTAAATTTGGTTCCACTATGGCATATTAACAAAATATTTACCTTGCCTAATCGCTGATGTTCTTCAAAAGCAGAAATCAGTTCTTGTGCCCACTTTATTTTTTCAGGGCTCGGAGAGAACTGTTCCTGGACAACAGCAATTTGGTTGGGGTGAATCACCTGCTTACCTACAAAGAAGATTAATAACACCAGAATCATGCATTGACAAACAGATGTTCAAGCAAAATGTTCCAACCACTTGAGGCTCTCATATGCCTTGCAGACTTTCTTGCTCTCTAACTAATTATTTTACTTGGTTTCTTTTATTTTTAAAACTGGAAAACAGGGAGATAGGTTTTTGACAGATTATTTTTAAAGTAAGAATACCTTGTGCTATGCTTGCATTCAGTACAGTTTGAAAGAACCCAGGATTCTTTCTCCTCCCTCCCCATTTTGATCCGTACATCTCCTCTCAGTTGGTTCAGGTGCAATTGTTTGTCTTGGGCAGTCAATAACAATTAAGTATAATGCATCTCTGAATTTGACTATATAAATAACAGCTCCAGCCACTCTTAAATAAGCTGTATTAAAGTGTGTTCAGAAAATGAGATCTGAAGAAGATGGCAAGAGATCTGTAGGGCTGAAAAGTTACCAGTACCCTAAGGATCATTCCCTAAATTCTCAGTATTGGCTTTGCATCACATAATCCTTGATGTTGTTTAAACTGTTGTTGCTGCAATTATTGGTAGTTGCAGGTAGGCTGCAATATTTATTTAGTCACTGGTATAGCAACCACCAGCAGCGCCCTGAGGTTTTATGAAGCAGTTTTTTTAATCCTTTCTTGTATAAACATAAGTTAAGAAAATAAAAATAGATGTTGTCTTTTTCACTAGAGATTTTCAAACGTGAATAGACAGCCACATAATCCGTTTTAATCTGTGATTGAATTTAGCTACCTTAAAACAAATACATGTCTGATTTGTTAGACACTTTAAAAAGTGCAGTGTTTGACGTTATTAGTCCATTTCTATGGGAATTTCACAGACCGGTGGGATTTCTGTGCTTTGCTTTTAAGGTGCATTAATAAAGGGAGGCTACCGTAACTCCCAGCTTCCTTCGGAATAAATGACTCTCCTTGGTGCCAGATAATAAAACTGGTTAGAGGGATGAGCCTGATCCTGCAAACCTGCCAGCAAGTGAGCAGTGCCCTGCAGACCGAGGGTCCCACAGCCCCACCGCTGCCGCAGCCTCTTGCGCGAGCGAGATTTTTGCCAGGAAAAGTTGGAAGTGTCAGGACCTAAGGAGGTTTCCTGCACAACGGGGTCTGCTCCCGTGTTCTTACTGACATTAAGCCAGCTGTACTTTAGGAATCAGCCCATCACTGGATCTGAGAAGTCTCACGCATGAGCGCAGGAATGCACCTATTTTCCATGAAATAACCACTGCAAAAATCCCTGGGATTACTTTCATCAGGCTGCAGTGGGTCTGAGTGATAACCTGGAGTACAAAGAAACTCTACTTAATTAAATGAGCAAAGAAATAGTAGACCTTTAGTGTTGCTACGTTCCTTTGCTAAAATGCCATAAGTAGCTCAATTTTATTACTTCTTAAACAACATTTAGTTTATGATTTTACAGGCATGCAAATATTATGTTGAAATTTCAATATCACAACTGTTTTTAAAATACCTTAAATATAGGTAAAAGCTTAAACCCATTAAGAACAACAATTTTTGAAAGAAATTACACAAATAATCTTTTTAAACTAATGTGTTTTCTGTTAAGTCTACTCAGAGTTTTTTTTGTAATTTTAATAAAATGTCATAATTAATAAGCTGATGATGTTCCTTATTCGTAATAAAACAAATTCTCCATAGCTAAACCATTAATTCCAAAACTGAAGTGTGTACAACAATTTCTTAAAAAATCCTAAGGCGCTTAACTTTTTGAAAAAAATATTAAGTATATTTTAAATTATATTTGAAGCCAATCTCTAATTATAACAAAATTTAAAATACATACATACATATATATATATATACATATATATATATGATTTTTTAAAGTGTAAAAAATTTCTGTAAAAATACTTGCTTTTGATAAAGATACCTATAGTAGTAAACTATGCTTTTAATCATTAAAACACTACTGAGCAATTTAGGGAGAATATAACCTAACTTTTGATTTATAGCACTCAGTTGATTTTTGTCACAGACTACCTATCCAAATAACTGTATAACAGACACAATGCCATACAGGAACAAAGTAAATATTTTAAACAGAATTGTTGTTATTGACAAGTTACTGAGAGAGTGCAAAATTGGAAGACATTAAAATTTATGACCACGAAATCCTTTTTACAGTACCACTTGATATACAGTGTTTTTAATCAATACTTGTCAAGTCTTTTAGGTAACTGTATGATGGTGTCATTTTAGTCTTCTACAAAAGGCTGAAAAAGAGAGGACACCTTGACTGTTTCGTGTTTATATCTGCTCTCTCAGCATGTAGCAATGGACTTTTTATAATGACTAAGTCAGCTGTTAAAGCTTATGGCAAGATTTACCTAATTTTTTACATAAACATTCCCAAAACCTATGCCCACTTATATAGGCAACACACTGATTTAAAGTCCACAGGTACCGGCAGCGTTAAACATTTTGATGGATGTCTATGGATATATAAATATATATATTTTTATAAATATACATATGAAAGGACTAATTGGCTGGATTATATTTGAAAACATTTGGTTTTATGTTCATACACTCACTGATGCAAAATCAGGCTGATTTTAAGATAACTGAGAAAGAAAACTTGGCTGCAACAATCAGTGAGGTTCGCAATAATATTTAAATACCTGGTAAATTCTTCATTATATTATTTTGCTTGTTTAATCTTGAGGAAAGCTATTTGATTACATTAAGGACAATTTTAGTGGCTAATATTGAGACATCTAAGGACATACAACTTGGCTAAATATTTTGGATTTGCATTGCTTTGGAGGGTGGTGAGTTCAACCCTGTTCATGCAAATATGTGAGTGTTCTCCAGCTATGAGAGCAATTAGCAAGACTCACCTCATTTTAGTTCTGTTGATTTCAATGATTTTGATTCTTTATTTAAAAAAGTATCAGGGAGGGATCTTATGTTTAAAAATTAGAAGAATTACACATTTTTGATTCGTTATTAGGTTAACATTTCGGTACCTTCACATTATCAGAGGACTGTCAGTGGCAAATACAATGTGCATACTTCTGCTTTATACAAGGTCGTGGATTAAGCTAAGCATTTACAAATTCTGAATTTGTAATTTTCTGTGATGAATGTGAAATTGGAAATGTTAAAATGTTTCACTTATATAGATTTGGAAAAAACACTTGCATAGGTTTGGAAAAATATGATTTTGCTATCAGCTTTGAAATTAGATTTTATTTCAATCAAAACAAGCAGGAAAGATTATAAAAATATTAGATAAAATGAGAGCAAAAAAAACAAAGAACAAGTGATCTATTTTAGATTGACCCAAAATATTTTTTTTTCTGAAGAAAACAAAAAATGCTGTTTTGTTTTAGCTCAAACAGATTTTAATTTTTTCCCCCCCACCAAATCAGTAGAGTCAGAATTGCCAGTTACAGTTGGACTGATTGTCAGGTTGCTTGCTGAATTTTGGAAATATGTTGATTATAGCTGCAGAAAGGCAGGAGGCAAAGGGCAGGTGCTGTGAGAGCACCTTAATAAAATCTGTATTTTTCATAGACCTTTACTCCTTGTATAGAAAGGCAAGTATGACATGTACAGCCAAGATAGAAAGTAATTTTACACCCTAAATTGCTACGTGACCTTTTTATTTGTCTTCTGTCTGAACCCTGTTCTAAGGTCAGACAACTTCCACCATAAAGTCAGTGGAGTCCAAATCACCACCAGCATTGGTTATGCTGAACATTTCTAAATTTCCTAAATTGACAGCCTCAGTTAAGCATTTAAATGCACATTAAGCATTCAAAAAGAGTGCTCTCAAAGGGTCTGGGCACCTGCAACTCCATCTTCTGTCAACAGGAGGTTCAGATGTTTATGTTTTTTCAAAAATCAAGCCTTTCCCTAAGCTAGGAAATATTGGTTGAGACTAGGTAGCCGTCAGCAGGTGCTACCATTCAGCAGCTCTATTATTTCCCCAACTTCAAAGGCAGCTGAGGGAAGGGTGGAAGTCCACAGGGCCGTGGATAATGTAGCTGTGAGGAGCTAACCATTTCACCTCCAAAATGAGACTTGGGTTTGCAAATGTCAGAGCTCAACAGACAGTAAAACAAGAGTTTGTGCTGAAAAGCACACTGGCATGCCAAAGTCACCTAAAATTGCACTTATTTTTTCGTTTGGTGCTTTAAGGTATTATATACAGCTAACTGTAAAACCAGAGTTTGCTAAGTGGCATTGCCAGGACCCATGCTTTTGGTAATAGAAACCTAAGGCATGTACTATTCTCATATGCGTATCCTGGATGCTGGTCAGAGAAAAATAAGGTAGTATTCGTCCTGTGTGTTAGAATTCTCTCATGCATGTGTCAAATGTCTGCTTTCTATTGCAACCCCCCAATCTTTGGTGGCTGCACTGTCCCAGCGAGGCATCCAAGTGACCTGGTACAACAATCACAGGGTAACAGGCTGCATTACAGGACTGTGGGGCAAGGAGACTGCTGCTCTTGCTATCTGCCAATACCCATAGGTGTCACCAGCACTTACTGGGGGGGAAAGCCAGGAGATGACAAACAAACCAAAGAAAACAATAAGAAAATAACTTTTCCCTAGCAGCTCACATATGAGATTTACTACTCAATTTTTTTGCCTAAAAAGTATTTTTTAACTGCTGCTGTTGTTCAAACAAAGAGAAAGGGCTCCAGTTGTGGAGGAGCCATTGCAGAGTACAGTATTGCCTTTCCTGTGCTCTGTGAAGGGAGGAATCAATGCACAGCTTCCACCCCAACTTCTCTTCAAAACCGGTCACACGCTTCATGGCATACGGTTTCAAAAAGCAGCCTGTGACTTTTCAGGCAAAATTTCCAGCCACAATTTTAAAGATAGTCATAAACATAGAAGAGCTTGATATCAATGAGATTTTCAATAAACAACCTGAAACAAAAATCAAGTTATTTGTCGAAGTGACAGTAAACATAGCAACCTATTTAAAATGAACAAGATCCGCGTTCTTTTGAGACATCGGCAGAAAGTCGTACCAGTGAATCCCATGGAGGAGCCTTCCCTCGATTGCCTGCGGAGTCCATCTTCATCATGGAAATCAATGTAAACAAGGTCTATTGCTTGAAGGCCAAATGCCTTTGCTGTGACTATTATTTTTTGCCTGGCATATAGAATATCATGAGCTTCCTTACTGCTTGTTGCACCTAAGAAAATAACGAGAACAAAGAAAAGCTGACAAGAGTGTTTTAAACCTTTCTGTTTTAAATATTTTTTATGTTAAAAAAAGGGGGAAACTTTGAGATTCCATTTAACTGATTTAGAAAATAGAAGAGGGATGTAAGGCTATACTATAGAGTTAAAATGATACTCTTCTGAGGAAAAAAGGAAAGCCGCTTTTAGCAAAAATAAAAAATAATGTCCCTTCAAACACTAGCTTATAAATTCAGATTTTGATTTAGTTTGAATCAGAAGTTGAAAGCCTGAAGTCAGAGGAAGCTTTGTCTGGTAAGGACTGCTGACTTGGCTAAAATGAAAGTAATTATTTGATTTTACTATTTACTGCATGTGCAGTGAGAAGAATTACAGCAAGAGAAGCTTTACACAAATTGATACAGTGGGTCCAACTAAATGGTTAAAAAATTCACACTGAGAATAGAATTGCACTTTCCTTGGTTCTGATTCTTGTCACAACTGATGTCCTAAGCTGAATATTTAAGCTTTAGTATTTGAATGAAAAATTGATGGTAGATGACTTCTGAGAAGAAGCAAAAGTATTCATGAGACTTCATATGCTCACAGGCTACCAGCTAAGCAACGTACTCATGTGAAGGCTAGTAGGAAAAAAATAATAACAATAATAACTATAAGGTAACTATTTAGATACAGATTTTCAGTCTGTAAGGAATATTTTAGTAAAGCAATGCTGATTTTTACATTAACATACTTATTTTTAATGTAGAAGTTCATTGCTCTGTGCTTTTATCTTTTATCTTTGAACTAAATCAGAAGCTAAGTGCCCTCTTATAAAAAAATGGTGAAGTGCTTTTTATTTTTTAGGAAGACTAATAGCACTTTCATTTGAATATGTGGCTGTATTGACATGTGACATCTTTAAAATAATTTTATGAAAGCAAAATATAGCAGGAGAGAATTTGTACTTGATGTCAAAAGCCTGAGTGACAGTTGCATGTAAAGAAGTGGTGAAGCGGACACCAGAATTTTAGGACTTTCAAATGTAGTTCTAAAAAGCATGTGAATGTTGTTTATGCATACAATATTTTAAAATTATTTCAGTGGCTCAACAGGGTGCGTTTTCTTTTAAAATTTTTTTTGGTTGGTTTTTTTTCATTAACTTTTGGTACTGACTGGCAAAAAGCACAATAAAGTCTCAGTGCCCTGTGATACAAGGACCATGTTTTAAATTGCCAGTGGTACATTCTGCACTGAAAAGAAATTAGGAATAAAATGCAAACATAAAATGCAGACTCAAGTGTCATTACTTTAATTATTGCTGTCAGAAATTTCACAGGCTTCTCCAAAGCAAATGCCATACATAAACATTTATAGTAAAGAGACAAGTAACAAAACCTATGCTGGCACGGAAATCCTCTCCTCCAAAGACAACTGCATCCAAATGAAAGCCAGCCTGGGATCCTGTTCTCAGTGCTTCTTCACAGACAGCCTTCAAATGAGAACAGAGTATTAATGTCTACAGAAATGCAGGATGCAGAGAGACTACAGGGGCTGTTACAGCAAACCAGCATTACCAAAATCCTTCCAAGAATATTGCTCTTATTAAGCAAAGCCACTGTAGATGCTCGACAATGCACAGTGCTTTAAAATGACTCAGCAAAAGAGAAAAAGTATTTTGCTATCCCTAAGTACCCAGATAGCAAATACTGTACATCAATAACAGGTTCCCCACCTTCTGGTTTACATTGTGCCCCAGGTGTTACTGTGATCACTACTTCAGATATTTATGTAGCAATATGAAACAAAACATTTGGCAAATATTGCTTAACAACAAACAAAAAGTATTAAATTTGATTATTTTGGCAAGCAATATATCTGCATGAAAAACAAAAATGAAGATCAGAAACTCTTCTATGAAATAAATAGAACAAATGGTTTACAATTATTTTAAGTTCTTTACAGGATAGAAAGATTGCCAATTTAAAGTCTCTGGCTTCACATAATTAAAAATAAGCCTAGGAAGTTAAAAATGCAACAAGTGCTGCAGAAAAGCATTAAAATAAAAGTAAAACAATTTTGCTGCTGTAGCTTTTTTCATAGGGAGAGTAGTATTGCTATTTTATACTGATGTTTGGATAATATTAGTATCTTTTAATGCTAAGGTACATGGAGAGAGACACGTAATTACCAGCTCTACTAACGGGTGTTCTTCTATGGCAGCTGGTGGGACACAGAATTATTCTTTAACAGAGTGTGCTTTAAAAGGGAACACTCCTGCCAGCATCAGGAACTGTAACATTAAACCTCTACTATAAAATACTGTAGGTGAAGAAAAACCTCAATGGTTTAATACAGGATCTAATTCTGTGTTTGCACACCGGACAGGAGCGTGTCCATCTGGTTACGGCTTTATCACGCTCGCAGATAGGTTAGTGTGTGCTGTAAGATAAATGGCTGTATCAAACGATCAGGCTGCCTGTGAGGTACTTCTGGAGGTACTTCTGATCTGTGTGTCCTCAGCTGGTCTGAAACTTTTCCCTTAGAGCTTGGGAGGGGAACACAGAGTTCCTTGTGCATGCACGAGCTCTTCTGTTTCATTACCACATTGCCTTGCCATTCTGAAAAACCTGGACTTGATAGCAAGGGTTAGGGAGTGATTTATATTAAAAGGAAATTAATAAATTAGATTTGATCTAAAATTACCCTAGAAAATGATCATGTTCTTCAGGTATTTTCAAAGTTAATTCTGTTTCTAATCTTAGCATTAAACACTCCATCATACAAAGAAGTGATAACATGGAATTTGGTTGTAATGTTATTAGTAGAAAGTATTACAAAGATGCAAGTTTAGCAATAGTGAAATGATGATTTATTCTTATTTCAAACTAAGTGTTACACAAAAGTTGCATCTGACAGCTACTAAATAGCCCGCAACACTAAGTATTCCAAATCTTTGGAGAGGCCCTTTTCCACTCCAAGTGTGTTCAAAACAGTAACAAGGAATGAAGAGAGGTTTTGGTATTTAGTGCGGACTGTCTGGAACTGTTCTGTCACTGGAATACTTTGAATTTATGAAGGTCTTTACAATACAAACATCAGAGTTCAAAGTGCAAATGTTTTTGGGGATTGAACGATATGTTTTGTATTTTTTAATCTCTTTTTCTTGGTGAAATCAGGGAGAGACTGAGGAGTATTCTGCTTATCCTAGTTTGCTGAGATGGCAAAATATGAACACTTCAAGACTTTCTTACCTTAAAATTGAGCAAGCCCATTGCAGTTTCCACAAAGGGGATAAAATTCATTGGTTCTACAA
The DNA here is from genome assembly GCA_013400575.1 of Peucedramus taeniatus. NCBI lineage: Eukaryota > Metazoa > Chordata > Aves > Passeriformes > Fringillidae > Peucedramus > Peucedramus taeniatus. Next base: position 46,783 of record WBNO01023671.1, on the reverse strand, counting down.
GTGTTCGGCCTTTTAGGTGATGTAAGAATTTGTCTGAAAACTAAAACTAGACAGAATGAGCTATCAGAGGGAAAAAACAGTCTACATGTATGCACAACATGGCAAATATTCACCTGATTGTAACAAACACCCCCTCCTCACCCCAAAACCTGGTAACTAAAAAAATTAGAACAGCTTTTAACAAGACCTGTGATCTGAAACTGCAGCATTCCCATACATTTCTAAATTTGGAGGCTGGTTTGCAAGGAAAAAAAAAAAAATCCAAGCTTAGCACCTCTCACCCTGGCTTAGTGAAATGCAAATCCGTGGGCTCTGGAAAACAATGAAGTGCTGCTGTACCTGAGGTCCGGTTTTGTTTCAGGTCCAGCACTGCCACTGGAAGCGCTCCCCAGCCTTCTAAGTGGCATCCGTATTATTCATTACGGCACTGTTACCCTTTTGTTCAATAGGCTTTTCTTCATAATTTTTTAGCTTACCTAGGAAGGCCTTAAAAAGGAAGTTTAATTCTTTGAAGACCAAAGCTTGCCAATTTTTTCCATGAGACCAGTTCACAGCTAGCTCTGAGCTGCCAGTGGGGTAGCCCAAATTCCAAAATCTATCATCTGGAAACATACAAAAGCTCTTGCACAGATTTTTCCCCTTTCAAAAGGGAAAAAAAAAAAAAAAAGAGGGGGGGAACCTTCAGCCCTATATTGTAAATGTATTATGTCTGTCCAGATCGAGTAATTTACATCAAGATAAACATATTGCAGGTACTACAAAAATGTTAGTAAATAAAGACAAAAATTACATATGCATATATTTTAAATTTAAGGAATATTCAACTATTAATGGATATCAAAGGAAAGGGAATTTTAATCATCTCTCCATTCAGTCTCAGTTGGGTAAATCATATCTAAGAGATTTGCATAAATATAAACCATCAAAGACTTTTCATCTTCAAAGGGGGTTTCAAGACCCTATAAGCTTTGTACTGTAATCATCGCAGGTCACAACCCTGCAGGAATAAGGCTGCTATGGCAACATAAAAAACTAATGCTTAAGGCTTAGCATAATATTCTGACTAATAGAAAGGAAACTCATTTTAAAAGCTGGCAGCCTATTTACCAGAAGCTGGATTAGAGGTGTTATTTCCCCTTTTAGCTTCCCCCCACCACCCCTCCCCAAAAGAAGGAAAATCTAATCACCCAGATCTTGAAAAAAAAAGCTTTCCAGCAATTTGCGGTAACTTTACAATTAGGCCAAAATAAATCACAGCTTTCCCCGATGAAGAATTCTGCCCTCCCATCTCTGCTCTGCATCATCACCATGGCCCTGCTGGTAACTTTTCTTTAGTGAAGAGAATTCCACTCAAAAATGTGCAAGAAGAAAAAAAAAATCAATTCAATTCACTCTGTACAGTATGGCAGGATACTACAGTGAGAGAAAACAGTAAAGTTCATCCAGGCAAATGCAGAAAATGAGCTAATATAATGGTATCAGCATATCTTCTTAAGACTCTAATCTGGTTTTTATTTTTTTAAGAGGAAAAAAATGTAAAAAGTGCTACTGTGTGTATATTTTTTTGGTGCAAGTTAAAGAGCAGAGTTCTTGTTTTATTTTAAAATATTTTAAAAGTCCCACTCCTGGAATTCTTGCTATCTTTTGTTTTGAAGGTAAAGAAAAAAAAAAGCACATTTAATTAAATATTGCCTCCCTTCCTCTCCCTTGTAAAAGATTTGCAATAAGCACAAATACAAAAGGTAACGAGTGGCGAAGTTTCAATTAATTTTTTTTTTTTTTCAAAAGGAGACGATTAAATGTTTCCGGCCCGGTAAAGTGTTCATTTCAGGGAGAAAGGGAAAAAAAAAAGAAGAAGGCGGAGGGGAAAAAAAAACCTACAAAGCTTGGGGAGGGGATGAAGTAGCAAGGCCTCAGCAATTCTTTCAATTCCAGTGCACACCCAATAGTGTGTCGGGAAGAATGCACACTGGTCGGGATTTGTGGGAGAATTGTCCCGCCACAAAGGAGGGAGAGTTACGCTTGTTATAGTCCAATAAGCCATGCCAGTCAAACAAGTACCCACACTAGGGACAAAAGGAAAGCAAGAGATTCTCACACAAAAGAAAACAAGTAAGCCCATCTTTTAGTTGTGCATCAGCCTCCAGGTTTTCTGCTGCACATAAATAAAAATGAAGGGGGGGAGCGGGTGTGCGTAGGGGGAAAGAAACAGCTTCTGGGAGGCTGAAAAATCATGCTGGAGTGAATTTTTTGAGGATTGGGAAAAAAGGCAACGGAGTTAGGCAGAGTATGTTCTTTGTGTGCAAAGGTTGGGCAGAAGGAGAGAGAAGCAAAGGAAGGACAATGAGGCAGAAGCTTCTGGGGTTGGCTTGTTTTCCCTGATAGAAATAAAAGTTAGTGAGAGGGAAAGTGGAAGAGGATGAGGGGAAAAAGAGCCCTGGCATCCCATCTCCCTGCAAAACCTACTTGGTGGCAGCAAGGGCTCTGCCATTTTGGTGTCATGAATATTAATCACTGACAAGTTCCATCTAACACTTACATGGCTGTAAACCCTGAGAGGTGTACTCGGGTTAATTTAATTACCCGTTGGTGGAAGGGGATGGAGAACCTTCCATGGCGAGTGGTGGAGGCCGAAGGGGCAGTGCCACGGAACGGACGGGGCCCGTCACACACCCGGCGTACGGGGCTGTGCTCTGTTGTGTGCTCAGGCCCATCTCCATGGTTTGATCAAGGTTAGGTGCTGAGATTAAAATAGATCCCAATACGCCTGCCTGCCTTTCATCACAGCTTGCACGCGTGCTAGTCGCTCAGCTAGCGGTTTGCAAAAATATAAAGTGAATAATTAAGCATTATTCCTTTACTGGTGTGTTACAGCAATAATGGTATATCCAAACAAGCATCCCTCTTTTTTGACAATTAAAACAATTATAGCATAATTAGGCCTATTTCAAAGTTTTCTTAAGTAATTTGACATGTCAACCATTTACATTTCAGGTTTTTATTGGCTGAAAAGTCAGTTGTGAAACACAAACACACCTGTCAGCAATTAAAAAGGAAGAAGTAGAGAACTGTTCAGGAAATAATATCTGTGCTAATTAAAAACACTAGTTAAAAGCTTCCTGTTTGTTCCTCCAGTTGCCCCAAGGAGTGACCTTCCCCCCAACCCATTTTTTCATATGTTGTTAACATGGTTTCCCATCTACTGCTTCCAAGGCACGTAACTAAGGCTCTTGGACAGACAATAATTTTGCTTGTTAGGGTAGTCTGAGAAGAGTCAGGCACTTAGCCTTCTACTTTTGATAATATATTCTGACAGCAATATTGGTTCTTTGTCAGCCATGGGAGAAATACACCTGGTTTTCCTTATAAACGTGTTCCATATATGCTTTTTATACAGCACATCACATACACATTTAAGTGGATGCACTGCCCAATTACCTCAGCCAAGCAACAACATCATACGGCATTTGCAGCCTTCCTCTTAACTCACAGTCATTCATCTCTGGGCCTGGGAACTTGGCCCAACAGCTTCAGTCAAAAGATACTGTGTTGTTGGTACTCACCCATCTTATTTCTTCAACATTTTCAACCTTTGGCAGCATCATGCTTGAAGGCAGGGTCTTGGACTGCAAAAGCACCTCTAGATCTTCTTCCGCAAGGCCGCTGGACACAGAGTTTATCCTGACACACTTTTCAGCATGGCCAAAGTCAAACTCTTCAAGGGTTTTCACAATGTTCAGTCTTGCTTCTCTCTACAGTATGTATGAGTTCAGATGCAGAAGAAAAGAAAAAGAAAGCATATTTTCTATTGACAGAAAAATGCACTGAGAAGAAAACTTGTTGAAATGACATGAGGAAAAAACACTACAGCCAATATAGCAGCTTCTCCAAAATGTGTTACTCTTGGACTTTATTGAAGCAGTCATCACCAGAACCTCACAATTTTATCTTCCTCTTTACTGTTTCTTTATAACTGGTAAAATCAATGCATGGGGTTTCTATAACTTGCAGAAAACAAGACTTTTGTGTCTGCTAGTGCTGAACATGTGTAACAAACACAAATCTTTATGCTAACATAATGTGTTGCACTGTCTGCTCTCTCAAAAATGGCATATTCTTAAATTTGCGTAAAAAAAATATTTTTTGTAATTTAGATCTATAATGCCTGAACGTCAAAAAAGTGCAGATGTATATATATACTTTGGCTTTCCTTTACTCCATGAATTCAAAGTGCATTAAAGGCAGTATTAGAATTCACAACTTGCATATAAAAACAACGCTGAAATAACTCCAAGGTTTTTCTTTCCTTAGACCACATAAAAGGGTATTCTGTTGGCACAAAATAAAATCTCCAAAGACACATGCTTCCCCCGGTTGTTTGCTATTTTTGTGAATGTAAATTTACAAATCTGTTTAATAGTTGATTTGCATTAAGAATACTGGCATGCCTTTCTGAAATGAAATTAGTTTCTTGGCCTGGAGAAGGGGGTAGGGGTCAAAGGAAGGTGCTGGGCTCCTTGCTTCCTGCCAACTGAAGTTTCAACCCCAAATTCCTTCCACTCACCAACAGCCCCTAACAAATTTGCATTGTCAAAATGCACACTTATCATTTCATTTGTGAAGAGTTTTTATGGGGCTAATAAAACTTTAAAGCTCCTGACTCATGGATGCTTAGGAATGACTTTAACAATATGCAGTCGCTGAATAGAGATGCTTTTCAAGAAAAAAGGCAAACTCAAGGGGAAAAAAAACAAAAAAACAAAAACAAACAAACAAAAAAAAAAAATCACCAAAGTTAATATCCAGGCTAATACAAATCAGCAAGAGAGCACATGACAGTAGATTTAAACCAGACGGATGCAAACCTCTGCCAGCAAGAGGGGCAGAGGTGGTTTCCCAATGTGGTCTGAGTTAAACAGTGTGAGGGAACAGTAGCTTACAGTTGTCAGGACCGATGAGAACAGGGTCTCCCAGGCCAGTTTAAGACAGCTCTGCAGTGTACTGATTTACAGGGCTGGGACCCCTGATAATTAGGGTAAGTTTAGAGAAAAGCAATTGGTGGCTCTAACTGGTTAAAAGGAAAGAATAATGAAGCAGAAAGTTAATGAAATCTGAAGCGACCAGCCTTCAGCTTGGGGCTACTAGACATGCTCCTCCAAAAGCTGGGAGCATATGCCCGTTAATCGGGCAGACGGGAACAAGGCACCCATGTGTGTATCCCTGGGCTGCAATCAAGGGGTGCACTCAGAGGGAATCTCTGGAAAATGCAACCCAAAACATTCAAACTGCTGTGAATGGACTCTGTCTGGAGCCATTAGGAAAGCCACATAAAGATGCAGGCAGTTTAGTACGAACACGTCCAGCTGGAAGACAGCTCCGGCGCATGGCTGTCCAAAATGGTTCTTCCAAATTAGGTAAACCCAGCCACATGCTGCCAATACCGGGAAATACAAATCCCCTATGTTTTCCTTCTCTGACTTGGGGCAAAGGGTTTCTAGGGCTGGTCTGAAAGTTTCTGGACATGCTGTAGAAGGATAGATTAAAATCACACTCCAAACCAATTCATGCTTTTAATTAAAGTCAGATTATCACCATTTCAACAGACACAGATGCAATTTGCAAAAGAGAGATCTTCCCAAAGCATCCTCTAAGGCAGCACTCAATTCCAGCTGAAGGCACATCTCCAGCAAACTTCCAGCCTAATTTGTTGTGATTTTTTAAAGAATATAATAATGAGCACTAGATCATCTCATATCTGTTTTTCTCCTCAGTCTGCAAACTCCCTTCCCAAAAAAGACAGATCGTGTCTTTCTAGGTATATTTCCATACAAAACACTTATTAACAGGCTGTTGCTGTTATCAATTTACATAAACTAAATGTGCAGCCCTCTGGTACGTATCCCAAAAATAACCAACAACTTCACTGAATTTATACCAACCAACAAACATGGGGAGGGGGTTGATGTTTTTTCCCATATTTTAATAGAAAATATGTTCCTATGTTAGTTAACACACCCATGCCATCTGTTGGGTTGAGAATTGATGCGTTTTCTTAGAACTGCTATGTATTAGATCTGTCTGCCTAGATACCCCAGGAATGGAAACATTTCCTTTCCATGATATAATACTTCTAGCCACTATAGTTTCCACAGCAAGAATCAATTTATGTTTTTAATTGTGGAACAAACTGATGGGACCTGGCTGCCAAAGCCAGAGCTTGTGAGGGGGCTAACTCTGTGCCTACCCTTCCTACAATGGAGGAAATCCAACTGATGTTAGTGGGGAGTATCAGGTTCCCATAAAGGTTTCCAATAAAACATTTCATGGGTAAATAAAAAAAATATATACTAAAACCTTTGACCAAATGTACTAAAAACATGGAGAAAAGGGAGAGCCCTTTCTGCCTCATTAGGCAGGGAAATGTAGATGCTATTCTTATTGTAGAATTCATGTAACAGCTAAAATCCTAACCTAGATAAACTACTCCAATATTATAACAGAGATAAAGGTAGTCATTGATACAATAATATCCTTACTGCCAAGAACGGGAAAATTAGAATTTTTAAGGAATGGTGAGAAAAATATTTGCTCTGTTCTCCACATAAGAACTACAACATCAGATAATACTTTGTCATGAAAGAATAGCTGATAAAGAAATAAACCCAACCATTAAGTAAAATATTTCATGCTCAAGTAGCTTGGGATGGTGGTATCCTCCCTTGGTCCCATGTGAGTTGGGTTCTTTATCAATCTGAACAAGAGAGAAAGAAAACAGAGAGCTTCATGGTAAATAGTGATACTATTAAAATACTTTAAATTTGTGCTGGAAAGCTCATTGAGGAAAAAAAATGGTTGGTCAGGGTGGCTACTTTAGCACCCCTTCTGTTTGACTCTGAGGAGAACACAGGAAGAGGTTCATTACCATGTGCAGCTACGCCAACTGGTGAAGATAAAGGTTTTGGTGACGCAGCATTGCTGACAAATCCATTGCTACCCAAACACACGGACACCGACATTAAAAATGGGAATGCACACATTGCTGGCTCCACTGGCACCCATTAAACCTAATAACTAACCATTCTCATGAGTTTCTAGCTCTGAATTATCAAATCTGCAAAGAAAACAACATCCGTCCACTTTTACACTCCAGTGGAAGAGGTGGTCCCTCGCGGCAGGGCTGCGCAGTCTCGCCATCTGGAGAATAAATCGAGTGTGAAGTACAGTATAGTTTGGGACCAAGCTCCGTGGCGGCAGCCCAGCAGTTAGTTCATTAGTCCCAAACTTGCGGGGATTAGTGCGGTATCAGCTCTACTGTCGGATGGGATCAGGCAGGCAGAGCGCGAGACGCGGGGAAGGGGGTGGCGGCAAAGAAGGAGCCCCTTGGGTTTATTGATAAAGCCACACCGTACTAGTGCACCTGAATGTGTGCTTTTGGTAACAGTATTTGGAAACAGTTTCCCATCATCTGAATCAGTACCTTCCTGTTTCTCCTTTTTTTCTTTTTCTCACCTTTTTTTCCCTGTATGCTATATGTCAAAACATAGAAATTTCCACTTCAGAACAGAAAAATTTAAGAGGAAAGAATGCCACAGAACTGGAAGTTCAGCCACCCACTCACCTTGGACACACTGTTAATTCAGCAAAAGATGGTCAGATTAACAGCAGATGGAAAATTACATTTTCTTCTTTCTTTTCTAACTGGTACAATTCCCTACAATCCTGCTTTTCAGTACTTTTTTCTAGATTTCTAGACCTACTTGATTTTGAGGACAAAATATCTGTTTTGCTTTATTTTTCCTGCTTAATTTTCCCCCTTTTTTTACTAAAGACTTCCAGGTTTTAGTGTAAAGATAGTGGTCATACTTAAATATATGTTTGTATAGAGATCTCATCCTGTTAACATCTTTTGGTAACAGTTCTTCATATGTAAATGTAAATACATGATGCAGGCCAGAATCTATCATCCTCAATGCCATAATAAGTTGACATGTTTCAAATAAGAAAGGAAAAATTAATTACTATAATCACAATTCAAGTTTTCTTTTTTGTGACATGTCTGACATGGTAAAAACATACAATTATGGGTTAATGTTAATTCCTTGGAGTGGTTTGTTTACAGAACTTGACATTACTGAATCTTTTGTCACTTGTATTAGTGCATGCCATACAAATGCACCTCTCAAATAAGATTTTGCAGAAGAGCACATATATATTATATACCTATAGTAGCTTCTGTGCATAATAGAGTTTCTGCAGAGGGGAAGTCTGACATTTTCTCCAAGTATAATTGTCCATCAATGAAGTGATGCCATACAGAATTATAGCATACAAATTCCATCTGGTTTCAAATTCACAAAAGGGATTGGCAAGAGAAATGACAAATTACATTTGTTTTTAAGAAAACAAAGAGAACTGTAAATGGGAAGCAGAGCGCTTCTGAGAGCAGAAGGTACTTGTCTCATGAGACTTGCTTTCTACCTTCCATATACCAGCTACTTGTGAGAATAAATCTTTGAAATGGCAAGTACGTATTTCTAGTTAGTCTTGTTAGACTGAAAAATGGCTGTAAAATATGCACAAAGTCTCCAGGAAGTGGTCATTAAATATTTTCTTTTTTTTACCTCTGAGCAGATAATCAGTTAACGAGTTTTTAAAGATTCAAGAAATTTTAGAACACATTTTCTTTTGGTTCAACATGGAACACACCAAAACCACCATGCAACCAGTCCTAAAGGAAAAAAGGGGCACAAGTGGAGAGAAAGAGGGAGAATAGAGTCTCCATCATGTATGTTGCTGTCTCTCCTCTGTACTTCAGGTAAACACACGTTTTAGCATACTGCAAGACACTGATTTTGCTGCTGCTCTTTCCTGAAATATTCATATTATTTCTTTAATAATTATTTGGTCTTTAATTTCTTTTTTTTTTGCTTGATAACAACCTTTTCACTTGTCTGAAAAAGATTCTTCATGACATCAAAATGAGTCATCTAACTCTGTGCACTTCTAGCATCTGCTGCTTTTCTCTCTGCTCTGCTAATTGTCCTTACATGCAGTACATGGTCTAGCAACACCAAAATGATGCAAACGTCAGTAGTCAGCATTGTGAACTAAGCAGCAATTTAATTATGCTCTGCTGGGAAAATCAAATTTCTTTGCCCATTCCTCTAGAAGTTTCATTTAAGGTCTGGGAACACATCAGTGCACTTATCAACAATAGCTACCCTGTATTTTTAAAAGACAAGATCTCTAAAAGCTGTCCAGGAACAGCTGGGAACGCTTGCTGCCAGGTAAGCCTAGCAAGACTCTCCCTCCCTCCACCAGCGTGGACAATGTGGATCCTGAAGATATTAAGTGGGGGTCTATCCAACACCATCAGAGTTGGGCAATTTCCACATAAGGTGGTCAGGTGGCCTGTCCTGAGATGCTGTGAATGTGGAGAACCAGTGAACAAGAGCCTGAGGTTGTCTCAGTCAGCAGCCAGGAGCCAGTGCTCATGAATCCCAATAAAGCTTTAGGGGTGCTCAGCTATGTCAGTACTAAATTTCTGCTGAGCCTGACTATCCAAGGATGTGGATATGAACGCAACAGCAAGACATTTTCACAAGTTGTCATCAAGGTATTTTTGTGACTTGCATGTATCTCAGAGAAATCTAAACAGAGGCCAGTAGGCTGCTAGAATGAGCTGGCACTTAGAAATAGCCACATAATATGAAGACTGAGTATAAATGTCTCAGTAGCAAAAATTATACTGCATGGTATATATGTGTGTGTGTGTCTGTGTGTACATGAACACAGAGACAGGCTTATACCTTAAGATGATTTGTACAGAAATGTTTCAAGAGGTTTTTAATGATAGTAATATATACAGCAGCTTAAATAAATCAAAGTTTTGTTCATGCAGGTAGGCAGCTATTCTTCTGTCTGCCAACTTTTATAAACACTTACAAAAGAGATGTAAACAACCTTTCAATTAACACAAATCAAGCTAGCACTAGTTTAAGCTGGCAGCAAGAAGGCGTCTCTTTACTTTTTTCCCCTGGCTTTCTGAAGATACTTTTTGTTTTGTGACACATTAGCATCACAAATAAAAATTCTTTAGAAGCATTAGTGTTAATTAGTCTTCCTGTACAATCTAAATGAGCTACTGAATGATGAAATAAGGCCACAAAATATACAAGCTAATATATCAGTTTAAAAAAGGGTTATACTTTTCTTTCCTCTGAGCTTAACAGTATGTTAATTTTTATTTAAAAATATTACAGTTTAAGATGCATTTACTTGGCAGTATGTAATAGATAACATTGGAAAATGTGTACGTTTAGACATCTATTTTTTATTTTTACAAGTGCATCTTTTTGTTAATATTGATAAAAAAAACACTGCTGTCTGTCAAAAGTACATATGCTTCAGCAAACTACCAATCCCTCTTCAGCAGCTGATTTCAGATGTGATGATTCTAAGTGAGATATGGATCAAATGTTTTAAAGATTGGCAAATTATTGCCTCAATTATTTAATAAATCAATTGAAAAAGAAAATACTTAAAGCCAAGAGAGGTAAGCAGAGGTTTTCTGAAAAAATCCCCACTGGCCAGAACTTTATGCCTACTTGTACTGGAGGAACCAGTGTCTGCCACAAGCTGCTTAATAGCTCCTAGGATAGAGGAAGGCATTAAGAAAAATCAGGTTAGGTGTGCCATGGCACCTTTTATCCTTCCTCTTTTCTGGAATAAACTTTTCCCAGCATACCTACAGTCTCAATAAAATTATGTGTTTCAAAGAGAAGGCTTGAAACAACAGTTGTATTTCTGGTGTTGTGCAAACACTGATTAACAGCTCTTATCTCAGTTTCATAAAGTGCCTTATCTGCATCGGTAAATTAGCAAATTAACGTTCTGCAATGTGATCAAAGTCCCACAGAATGCCCTAAGTCAAAGTGTTCACAGTAAAACTGTAACGGTACAAAAAAAGCTCCCAACTCTTCATTTTCAACTTACATTTTAAAGTTAAGTGGTGTCACCTTGTAGATGCATGTATTTCCATGCAGTGGGGATTCAAGACCAAAACCGGTCACTCAGGTGTCTTACACAGGGCAAGGCACTCCCAGAAGTTCTCCCATCAGATGGGCTCTTGAGCCACCTAGAAGAGGACTTCTGAAACCTTCTCATGCCACAGGTGTTTTTTAAAAGTAGAAATTACCTCATGTAGTACTGTATATGCCCTTGTGAGATCATGCCATTCATATCAATTCCCATGAACAGACTCTCTGAGAAAATCTATACCGCTGGATTAATTTAGCTCCCAGCTTCACCCAAAGGTTTTGAGTCTCAGCTGCCCGTAAGGCACAACTGCCCATGTACATCCAGACTCTCCTTTGGGGGACTGAATCATCTATTTCCTCCAAACCACAATACAGGTGTGGTTTCAGAGATAGATCTCTTCAGGCATCATGCCCAGAGATGGTTTGGGCAGGACTGCACCAAGTTCAGCTGCCCCCACCCTGTTCCTGTGATACAGCTCCAGCAAAGCCTGTGTCCCTCCAAACAGTCACATGAGCTGTCTTGCCAAGCCCCAGGGTGCAACACATCCTCAGCTGAAGTTTAAAAACCTCATGGTGGTATGCCACCCTGCTCATAGGCTGGAAATCAAGAAAAAACACCCCAAAAACAACCATACTACAAACCTGACTACTCCATCAAAACCCCATGAGGAGACACAGGGCATCCATGTGCTACTTATCTATCACTGCACTTAATCTGCTCGAGATTTGCCCCTATGCCATGTGGGCACCAGCCCCTCAGCCACACTAAGTGAGGGCAGCAGGGATCTTTCCTTGGATCCCACACATTTAGCATCATAGAAGTAGCCTGTAATTGCAGTAATTACTTCCGTGGAAGAATAATGTTACGAGATGTTCAACACAGGAAACTTTGATCCAGCAAGCTTTGCACTAAATTGCACAACTCTTGTCTTCCTGCAAAGCAAACTTGTTTTATAATTGTATTTCTCAGCCAGTGCTCACCTTAACAAAGATCCACCTCACTAAGCTGGATTTTACCAGAAATCCCTTTTTCTCTACCAGAAGAAGGGCTTCCTTTTGATAGAAATCCCACCTGGATGGGTTACTGGGGTGAGTCAAGGAACCCAACAATCTCACTTCACCCCAAATGCAGGTTTTAGCATGTCCTGCAGGCAACATTTTCTCAGATGCTTCATATGATGAGGCAAAGCCCACTACACCTTCTGGCAGAGTCCCTGAAGGATGGGCAGTAGTACAAAAGCAGTTGCCCTCCCTTCTTTCCGCCCCCACACCTCAGAAGTGGGAGAGGAGAAACAGCACCAGAACACCATGTCCCATGTGTCCCTGTGTTGGCAGTGACTAGCTAAGGCAGAGAGTGATCCCTGATACAAAATAAAATTATTAAAAATAAACTCCATGACTCATGTATTCATGGCAAGGAGTATGAACCTTTTAGTGAATTCATTTGTGTTCTGTGGTCTAAACAAAACCCGACAATGTCAATTTTTACCTGCCTATACCTGTGATCAGTGTCAAAGGAACTGAGATTTTTCTCCAATTTGAAAGTGGGACCTAAGAAGGTGGTTGTTTTCTAGGTCAGATCTCACCTGTGTCAATCCTACAGCTGTAGGGTGGTATTTGTCCATCACTAATAGATGTATTGTACTGGTACAATACAATACACACCTTTATAGACATGGTGAGAATTGTTCTTCAAAACCTGATTGAGTTCCTCATTTAGATATTCCTGATTGAAGTGGAACAAGTTACTAGACCTTATTACATTTCCTTCCCTAAGCTTTTCATCAACTTACTTCCCTGATGAAATGAATTATTTTTAAATGCTAGGTTGACTGAGAAGGTGCTCCTCAGTGGGGCTTCTGGAATATCTATGAAGTTTAAAGTAAAGTTGGTGCATATTTCCCAATAAAACAATAAAATAAACCAATATATGATTATTTCTGCAACATCTAAGCAGTTCCTACCCTCTTCTGCTTATTCCTATTCCATGCCCCACTTTTTCCTTATGCAAGCTTTTCCAAACAACTTTTTCTTGAGCGGAGTTGCAAACTGGATCACTGAAGCAATCCCATTAGAGATACTCAGGGTTTTCTGTGTGGGAGAGTAGGAATTTCTTTTTTACCCCAGCCCATTTAATCAGTCCTGTTTACAGCATGGCCAAACAAACCACTGCAAGCAAGAGCATGGCAAAGGAAGACAATAAGCAGCAGGAAGGGCAACATGGAAAAAGAAACTTCTTGAGCTGTTTTTGGTTTTTTTTCCACCATAGCCCAGCCAGCTGAGCACCCACCATTGCACCAAGTTTGTGCCCATGAGGAGAGTAGTAGGAAGGATTCAAGCAAATGCCTGCATCCCTTAACAACCCTCACTACAAGGTCCCATTCTTGCATCCACATGTATTTCCCCATAAAATTACCTCAGCATAACCAACAGGGGCATCTGGAAGCAGAGCACCTTGTTAAATCATTGATTACTCGACTAACACAGCTTTTGCCTTCATTTATGTGGTTCCCTTCATAACATTTTTTCAGACCTGAATATGCAGGGCTCCTTCACCTGTGCTTTTGTTAGCTACTCTTGCATCTGTCCAAATCTGACACGAATTTCATTCACTTCAGGCAGACTGTCAGGGTTTGAGTTCAAATTCTTTACACATGGCTTATCAGGTATTTTCTTTCACTTTCTGGACAATGACTCTGCCAAATGTAGTGTAAGTAAAAGACTAATAAGAAAATGGGTTCAGCTTTGAACCATTTCTATAAACATACAATAAATGCTGGTCAGCCTGGACTTTGTACTGATTTAACTACTTCAGATTTATTTGACACCAATAACATTAAGTTGATGCAATGCTCTGGCATGAAACTATTTGCTAAAATGCTACTAGCAATATAATTTATTCTCCTGTGTGAATAAAATTCATGGACAATCAGGATTTTACAGCAATCTAACTGCATTAATACAGTACTGCTGCTTTGTTTATCTTATATTAATTTTAAGCCAACAGTGATAAAATAGAAATCAGTGTTTACAAGTTTGACACCCATTAAACTTCCTTTTTTCCTCACTTTCTTTTCCTCTTATATTTCGCCCAACTTGCTTTATTGTTGTGTAACTGTCTGAACAAAGTATGTATTTAGCAATTTTTTTGTCCTCTTGACTTGATATGATTCTCCTTCTTGTTCTGAATGAAGGACTGCCAAAAGCGATTAGTGAAAATGTGTTTTACTTATCTAAAAAATCTCTTTTTTGAGAAACTGTTCTGCTTTACTTGCTAACCTTGTTTATATTTTTTGATTGCTCCAGTAATAATGTGTTTTGTATTGAGAACAGAAGGCAGTTTTCCCCCCAAAGTGCTCAGAGACATTTTCTCCAGCCAGAATCCCCACTCCCATCACCTGCATCAGGTGCAGGTTAACCCTGGTGGGACTCAGGTGATATTCCCCTCCCTTTTCTTGGCAGTGGCTTCTCCCTGTGCTGCCAACCTGCCATCAAGCATCGTGTCTGTTTGGCCGCCACCCCTGCAACCTCCGGAAGCTCCCTGGCTCCATTTCCTCATTCCAGCTGGGCACTGAGGCACTGTCCCTGCCAGTGTGTTAGCAGTGCTTGTGCTGGTGTGTGCTCATGCTGCTGGATACAGGAGGTTGCTCGTGCCCTTTCCTGGTTAAGGTGTCTTTACTTTTGCTTAGAGTGGAGCTGTAGCCGGCACAGCCCAAAGTGGTCCTACAATTATTCAACACCTAGAGCACTTCACTTACGTTCTGAGGGCAAAGCACACAGTGGCATTAATGCTCTGACTTTATCTGTTGGCAAGTTCCCTACCCATTTCTCTCCTTACTCTTTGATTTGGCAAGCAACCATCTATAAACTTCCTAGGAAGTCTCCTCTTTAGAGGCAGTAGGTTTCTGCAGCATGGGTGCAGAAACAAGTCCTTCCTGAACCCACTAGACCATTCCAATATCTGAGGGTACAACAGGTACCAGAAAACTACAAGGTACTGCAGTACCAGAAAACTATTGTAAAGTTTGTATCTCACCACAGTCTCTTTCTTTCCTGGTTCTTTGTTTGATCTATCACCTTCCCCACTGGGATTCAGATGAAGTCAAAGAATCACAGGACTGCTGAGGTTGGAAGAGACCCCTGGGGGTCATTTGTCCAATCCCCTGCTACAGTAGGGACACCCAGAGCTGCACACTTGGGACCATGTCCAGATAGATTTTGAATATCTCCAAGGATGGAGACTCAGAACTGCTGGGAAACCTGTCAGTGCTCAGTCACCTACACAATGAAAAAGTGTTCTGATGTTCAGAGAGAACCTCCCATATTTCAGGTTGTGCTCGTTGCCTCCAGCCTTGTCACTGGGCATCACTGAGCAGAGCCTGGCTCTGTCCTCTTTGCATTCTTCCTGCAGGTATTTATATACATTGATGGGATCTCCCTGAGCTGAACAGTCCCAGCTCTCTAAGCCTCTCCTCAGAAAAGAGATATTCCAGTTCCTTCAACTTTTTTGGAGCCCATTCCTGAGGTTTCTCCAGTTATGTCCTTGGCTCTTGAGCACTGATACCTCTGGCATTCTCCTCCACATGATTTGCAAAGTTTAGAAGTCCTCTCTGCTCTTTGTCAGACATCTTTGAGCATATTAAAACTGTCTACTTTTTTTTTTTAATGTTAAGGTCCACTTAAAAAAAAATATTAGTATTCAGCACTCCATTTTATTTATTAATATTGTTGTTTTTAAAATTCTCATGTCCCTTCATGCTCTCAGCATCACCTTTTCCAATACAATTCTCATTTCCAACTGAGTGATTTGATCTTTGCTTTAAGATAATTTTTCATCTGTTGCTTATTTGGCTTTATTTCTTCTTGACCAGGTTTCACAGCTTCAGATTCTGTGTTGGCAGTTTCTTGGCGAGTTTTCCTTTCCTGTTGACCAGATATAATCTCTGCCAGTATGGATGCTAAGTCCTCTATTGCTGGCCAAGCAAGAATCAATCATGCTGGATCTTACTAATATAAATTTACACTTAATAAGAATGTAATCCTCTTGGGAACTAACATCTGCCCTAACATAAACTTTGTCACATTTTATGAATGCTTATGAATATTAATTAATTATTTTAGCCCACTTACATGCATGTTTGTAAATAGACAGCTATTAGGAAAATTAGAATAGCAAGACAGTAGCAAAATGGCTTCAGTCTAACAGCTATATAAATATATATTTAAGAATACTACTTCTGCCTGTGTTTCTCAGGACAGGCCGTTGTTCGACTCCATACGCATGTGGACCTACTTTCCAGCTATTCTTGTTTCACATCTATATTGCAGAATCACTGCAGAGCCACAGGCAGGATGAACCCCATTGTCCTCTAGACCATTCAAGCTTAGCACAAATGCACGATCTAGCGATGAGAGCTTTCACACAGCCAATTCTGCGTGCCCAGAAGTTCAGCTCAGCTTTTTCATCCTGAACAATGGGGAAGCAAGGGGGATAGCCTAATATTTCATCCTCTGTTTTGCCTACGTAGTCTTTGTCCACCAGTGTTCTGTGGTATTAAAGGTGAACCTCTTTCATGCAATAGCTATCAAAAAGCCTTCCTCCTCTAGACAAGGCAATGATGAGTTAGAGTCGCTGTTTGCTGTTATCCTGATCTGCTTTTTAAATGAAGATGCTTTTTCTATGATCTATATAACTTGTTCTGCTCCTTCTGTGTCTTCCCACACCATGGCACACAATCTCCAGGTTAAATACAGGAGAAAATTCTGAAAATTTGTTTTTCTGCTGTCCTGTCTCCTAGGCATGCCCCCCTCCCTTCAAGCTTTCCTTGTACTTTTTTTTCACTGCTCGTAGTCAAACAAGTTATTGAAATGTTTTTGTTTGTTTTTTGGTGTTTCCCTCCCTCACCTTCAGTTGATGTTTGTAAAGCATTTAACACTACATCAGGCGGGTTAATTTACTGCACTGGTAAAACAGGCTATTTGGAGTGTCTTGCAACACTGACATGTTTTCAGCTTGAAAATCAGATGTCTCCATCCCAAAGGAAAGAATTCTTGCCAAAGCTTTGTTTATATCGATGCCAGGTGCAATCTGGCCCAACAGTGGTAATGACATATGAACACTAAACAGTTTGTAAAAAACAACTTCAAAATGAAATCTGAATCCTGTCTATAAAGACCCAGGTAAAGGTCTTACTAGGAATTTGCCTGGTGTAGAAAAGTATTTCTTTGTAGAAACATTAATTTGGCTTCTGGGCTCCCTTTAGTGTTATTAGTGGCCTCTGATTTCAGTTTTTTCATTACAGTTTGTTTTTCTTTTGCTTCTGGTACAGGTTTCAAAGCCAAAGGTTTATTGTGTAAAAATATTTTAACAAAATTACTGTAATTACTGTATTTAGTATTTTATTTGGTACATGGCTTTTGCATGTATGATTAGCAAAATAAACCTTTTCTTTTTTTGCTTCACAGAAAGCAACCCTGACCTGGTGAAAATTAGAAATACTGCAATGCAAAGCATACTGCAGCACCTTTTGAAAGGGAATTGCCAGAATTTAATTGCATCCTCCTCTTCTTAAGCAAGTTCAAAATAGGCTTTCATACCTAGAGGCGATTTTTTGGCTATTGGTAAGTTAAACCTGTGTAAGAGTCCTGACCCTTAGATGAAGTAACTCCCTGCCCATAGTGTGAAAGCATCAGAAACCCCGGCAGGCTGCAAATTGTGTATGTTTGTCTGATCTCTGTCATGGTCACATCCTTTGGAAACTTAAACAGATGAAACTGTGGAAAGCAGAGGTGGGTAGACACACAGAGACGTTTTTAAAATGTGCCCAGATTTCGTTTGCAAGTCTGTATTAAATTGACACACCCACTAAATCAGCGGCCATTTAAATGAAGATCTGGCCCTAAAAAATCAATGACATTTATGCAGTAATCAGATTCTTCTCTCTTCTAAGGGTCAGCGCTAAAACCAAATGCTCTTTGCTGCTGTCAGTATGTGTGCTGCTGTAAGGAAGGTGCCCAGTGTGATCTACATATCCTATAGGCATAGAGCAAATCGCTTCCTCAAAGAGTAAACCAAACAAAAGCCAGAGAACAACAGCAATAAGAGACTATTTGACAAAAAGCTATTCATGTGCAGAACCCATTACCTCACCACATACCTAAGAGTGAGCCAGTGGCTTTGGGTTTTGTCTTAAGAAGAAGCTGAGGGAAATTTTCAGGATGCTTTTCCCATGTGTTTGAAGTAAAATCAGGAGATCAGTATGCCTTTAAAATAAGAGATAAGCCTCTTAATACTTTAACACAAACTTCACAAATCATGATTTTTGAATCAGTGCCTCAGCAGAAAAGGAAAGACTCAGATTTGCAGATGGCAAGTTGCTTGCTGCAATCTGAAAGGGTCTATACTATAATGGCAAAAAATATGACTATATACACTTTCTTCCTCTGTCCATCTGCCACTGTTATAGTCTAGTGTGGGGGTGATTTTATTTAAATTTGGACTGTTTGCAGGCTGATTTCTCATTCTGCAATCATTAGGTTTGTAACAAAAAGAGTAAATAGATTAAAAAAAAAAATCCCAACTGCTGTCTTAGTGCTGTGTGACTTAAATAGTGAAATCATTGCTATAGACTGCCACAAAAGAAATCTGCATACATCTGCTGCTGGTCTGCATGGTATCTCATCCAGTGACTGTATATGTACATATATACATGGAGGGAATCTGAGAATCTTCTCAATTCTTGCAAGTACTTCCTGAAATGGAAGATTCAGAATCTTCTGGTGGTAATGACCAGGCAGACCAAGAAAAACAGAAGAGAAATACATTAATAATAGAAAATGAGTGATGCAAATAGATATTTAATTTATTAATATTTAAAGGTCATAGGAAGAGTCATCTTGTTTTACTCACTTATTATTCTCCTTCATCCAGGGAAATGACACAGTAGATGCCCTGAGAGCTAGTTTCCCCCACACTCATAAGAAAAAAGGTCAATGGACAGACGCATGTATTTATCAAGACACAGGGACATTGAAAAGCTGTCAGGAACCATGACTGCAAGCATCAGATCATTCACCTTTCCCTTTGCTCAAGACTTGCCATGAAGAGGACATTCAGATGGATTTTTGTTTTCTTGTTTTTCAGAGGGAGTGGATTTGCTGAGAAAAATCCTTTGCGCTTCTAGCCATCAGACCCTCATCATTGCAGGGACCACTTGGTGGATCTGCCTCCTGGAGTGGTGGTCCTCATGCACAAATCCCCCAGCCCAGACTGGTTCCCTGTGCTTTCCCCATGCCCTTGGCTCCCAGTGGCACCGGTGCACCAAGGTGGTGTCCCTGGGGCTCTGCAGAGGGGGCAGCACGTCCTGCTCCCCAGAAGGCAAGTTGGTGACTGCAGAGAACAGAAACAGCTGTCCAAAGCTGCCAGCTCTGCCAGGCTGATGGCAAAGGAATTGCATCAAATAAGGGAAATTGGCTCCTTGATATGTTATGTTTTTTAAATGGCCTGTGATATTACAGGGTAAGTTGTTTTAGGGCTTGTAGGTCATTAGCTCAGGGGATCTGAAAAAATAATATCTGAAGACAGACTTCTAAAGGATTCACTTTAAATGGCTTATTCTGTGAGAATGAAAAAACATCAAACCAAAAATTTTGCAGAACACTGATTCCAGTCTCTTTTGCACTGCAGAAGGAGTGTCAGTGTGCAAGATGGAAACTCAAGCCCACTGAGACAGTAAATATTTTGGATCTGTGTTTTTTGCAAGATGGAAGAAAACAAAGCAGCTGCCCACAAGGTTTTGTCTTGCTCTGAGTCCCATGGGAACTCCACCAGTGAAGAGGGAAGATGAGTTTGGCCCATTGCTTGGCAGTACCTTGCAAAGAATACATGGAGGTATAAGTCATCTGCCTGGTCTAAATACTAATGAAATTTAGCCACCTTTTGGATGGCCCACCTTATATATATTTTTTGCTTTCTTTCTTCTTTTTCCTTCTAAATTTAAAAGAAACTTTGATTTTGTTAGTGTTTGCATTCAATATTTGTCCTCCATTAAGATGCTATTGATATGATTCGGCATGTATGTTATTCTAAAGTCACTGAAAACAGCGGTAAAGAGCACTGAAGAACATTGTTTGCCATGGATCTGAAAATTTATAATCATTAATATATTTGTTTAATATAAGAAAATGAATAGGCAGGACACATTTTGTTGCACAGTTCTGAAATTTGGCTCTTTGTCTAAAGCCAATGTAAGAAATAAATGGGTTTTAAGCTATGCAAAGTTTAAACTATCCAGCATTTTTGTCACTTATTCCATGTCAAGTGGATATAGAATGTAGTGATTGTGATAAGGAGGCTTTTCACATCCATTTCTACCAGTAGCAACCCAAGACGCAGAGGGGGGGTGAAGAACAAGGGTCATATTTATAATCTGGAATGCTGCAAAATGTATCTCTTCAAGTTTTCAGCTGAACTGAGATATTTATCTTAACAAGATCTAATTAGACCTAATTTCCATAGCATATCAATTATTTTCCTCATTAGAGTAGCTAATGCCATGTTCAGATATCATGGCAATCAAGCTTGTGATTTCTGGAAAAACTGGTTAGAAGGCTTAGTATTAAGTGTGTTTCCAACTGTGAAATTTATCCTTCTGAGCAATGCCTCCCAGTTTACTCACTTTGTTCCAGGATTCTCTGCAGCATATGGCCACTGGAACCCATTAAATAACACAAAGTAAGACAGGCAGCGATGAGTCAAAAATAGCTGCACTAGTGAATCGCCTTTCAAAATTCTGTCTCTAACAAGAAAAATAATGAAGAATAAGACATGCAATTAGAAGAAATTAAGGTCAATTTTCAAGCCGGGTTGCCTACATGGTGGTTTCAAAATCCACGTTAGGCATCTCAAATAAAAGCAGTCTGATTGAACACCTGCAGCTCTTGGCAATGCACTCGTGAATATAAGGCAGCCAGGCAATTCTTGCACTCGGAGTCTCTACCTCTTGATTTTATTTTCTCCACTTCCTAAATGTCCCAAAACTCTGGGTTCTAATCACTAGGTTTAACACGTTCCTTTTTCCTCCTGAGGAAGATACCCAGTGCTTTCAGTGCAGGGCCATATGTGTGCCATATACTTGTTGGACAAGTCCCATTCGCTCAGCGTGAGAGTGAAGGCACTTTTTTCATTACAGGAGCTTGTCGCATTGTATTTGGCCAAACACGTTGTCACAATACACTTGGATTCCTTGCATCCAGCCTGAGTCATCTACAAGTTTGGTGTCTGCTCTAAGGTTTTTTCTAGAGGTTTTGTTGCAGAGGTCAGTATATCTGCAAGATTTGTCTTCTAGAGTGGCTGTCTGAGGCATTGGGATTATTTGCTCTTTGGAGGCACCCAGCTCCCTCAGCTGAAGCACCTTCTTCCTGGGGAGCTACAACAGTCAAGCTGGATCTCACCTCAGTGTTTTCAGGGCTGGTGTCTTCTATCCCAGAGGAGACACACAGCACTTTGCTAATATGAAAGGCAGAGGTAGAGACCTCTTTTGCTATAAGGATATTACATTAGCAGTGGATCTGGAGCACGATTTATGGTTGTACTGACATGCTGTATGGCTGAGGGCAACTTCCATGCACAGCTACACCCTAACCAAACATTTATTTATTCCCTATCATTTAAAATATGTCTAGTGCTCTGAATGGGTGCACCTTGAATGAGGCACAGGAAACATGCAAGTTTCTGAATAAAGAGAATTCTCTACTTGATGCATTTATATAGAATCACAGAATGGTTTTGAAGCTTTGTAGTTATAATTATTTGGTTACATTTGTATCCAACTCCCCTCATTCACAAATAAAAAGATGCTTCATCTGGCTGTCCAAATAATATATTCAAACAAACTTTACCAGAAAAGAAACAACTGTGCTCTTCTGACCTGTGTTGTAACAATAAAAAGTTACCTAAAGGTCCAGAGAAGGTACATGCTGTGTTTGTCCCCTTATACCTAAGCATGTTTATGAATTTAATGGGCATATTCAGGTATTGTGCAGATAGGAATCCAGCCACATTTTTCCTAATTGATTTGAAATTATATGGACAGTAACGGTGCCAGAAGACAATTTAGTTTGCTCTTTCATACTGAGCTGAAGTTGTTTGGTTTTCTTAAAAGAAATAAAACTGATAATTGTCACTACAGAAAGTAAATATGCCTGAATACATGCAGAAAGCAGATCTATTGGGTAAGAAGGTTACAGAATCTCATTTTGTGGTCCATCTGCTCCCTCTTTGCTTCCCAAGCCAACAGACACTAATCTGGGATGAAGAAACTGACAGGACATGGGGGAGGAGTAGACGGTCATGATTCCTGCATGTTTCAGCTTTTTGATATATGTGCTCATGCCATTGTGATATAATAGAAGGAAAATAACGCAGTGGAGTCAGGAGGACAATTCCGACAATTCCAACAATTATGCATTGCTGCAGCATTTTACTGCTCAAGATTTTCTCACATATTCAGTGAAATTTACATGTTTCACCACTGAGATCTGAGCACTCAAAATTAATGTTCAAGGGGAAAAAGATGCATTGCTGGAAAAGATTGTTAAGCAGATAATAAGCTGAAATAAACAGTAAAATAATCAGACTGAGTTAAGAAAAGTGTCCAGTGTACTCCTGCTGGATTTTTTTTTAATATGCATCTAGGTTGATGGTCTTGGAGAAAATGTGAACATCATCCTAGTAAAAATTTCTAGTGGCCATAGCATGAAATAAAAGCTGTTCAAGAGGATGAGAATTAAATAAAGAAGGGATAGGGATAAAATCAAAATTCAAAGCCACAGACCATGAGTGCAAAAGACAAAGCGGAAGTGGCAGTGTGGCTAATGAGGGATGAGAATGAGAGAGGGATGTGCTATACGACTGTGCAGTAATCAAAAAGAGGGCCAATGGAGCTGTATCATGTCATCTCCATCTCTGCACAGCTCAGCAACAACAGCACTGCCAGTTTTTACTTCTAGTTCTGGTCACTTTGTCATCAGAAAGACCATAATGAATAGAAATAAGTTTCTATGGGAGCAAAAGGGAGTAAAGCGGAAAAAAGAGGTTAAAAGAGATAAATATGTAGTGTTTGGTTTAACTATAATCAAGATGCAAGGCATGTACAAATAATTCAAGCATTTGAATGTTTCACTAAAAGTGGTAAGTTCTTGACATAATAAAAGAGAAGCATCACTAGCATTTTGGATAAGAACTATGAAAAAGTGAAAAAATCCAAAGCTGTTGTCAGCGGGGAAGTGTGCCTAATGATTAAAGTAACTAATCCAAGATATAAAAATAATTTCGACCACATTATGTGAAGCACTGATGCAACATAAGGTCCCTCTGCCAGGTGAAGGCTGTTCAAAATTTCTGAAAGGGTAACTTTGGTCCAGATCAAAGGCTGTGGGTGTGCACAAAAATGACCGGACTTCCCTCAGTTAACCATGGATTTCTCATGGATTCCTTCTTATTCCCCTTCCATTCCCACCTTTCCAAAGCCACCTGGCTGTCTCTTGGATGTGGTTACCCCCCTTATGTGCAGGGCCATGATGATTCATGAGGAGAGTGGCTTAACTTTGATGTATGAGCCAAGATGTTCATTCAGCCTAGAATAGCATGGATTCAAGCCACATCCTTCATCCTCCACACCACGAGGTCTGTGTGATGCCTTCAAATGGCCAGAGTCATCACCAAAAAGTCAGCCTAAGCTCTATCTCCTCACTCTCTTGTATTTTGGAAGCTGCTCATGATGTATTCGTCTTTCACAGAGGCTGTCAAAATTTCTCTGTTCCCAGGAGCAGAAACAGGCCCTGACACAGGGCCTAAATTTTCCATGGCCTAAGGACTTTGTCCTTACAGGCTTACTCACTAGGATTAATGGCTATGAATTACAGGATATCAATTTTGTGAGAGCCAGGAATTTTACACAGCAAAGCCTATACATAATTGCAGATCTTCCTCTGAACTTCATCTAATGCTTCAGGATTTATAAAAATCAAACTTGAACTTGAGATAACAAAAGAGATTCCCAGCACAGCAAGCTTTTCCAGACAAACCTGCCCAGAACTCTTCCCTTATGGTTTAATGTACTGCAGGCACAGTATGCAATCACAGAATAAGGATATGCTTGGCATGAGCCAAGATGCACATTCATCAGCCTAGAATAGCGTGGGTCCAAGTCATGTCCTCTGGTCTGTGTGATGCCTTCAAATGGCCACAGTCATCACCAAAAAGTCAGTCTAAGCTCTTTCTCCTCACTGTCTTGTATTTTGGAAGCTGGTCTTGATGCATTGTCTTTCACAGAGGCTGTCAAAAATTCTCTGTTCCCAGGAGTAAGAAGAGAAGAACTTTATCCTTCTACCTACATTGGATCAGAGATGCTTGGAACGAGTGGCAGGCCCTTTGTGATTAATAGTCCTGGACTGGATAATTTCATTAATATACTCTTGCTTTTTGACTGATGTTCATTGCCACACTATCGAAAAGAAAATGAGTCTAACTATTCATTGTGTGAAACAGAGCTGCTTTTTTATTTGCTTGGAACGTGCCACTTGGTAATTTTTCTTGTCTGAAGCATCTTGGCATCCGCAGCCAAAGGCAGACAACTCAAGGACACAGCTGGTCCTACAGGCTCTAGAGAAACCCTGGGAACAAAACCAGGGCTGCAGAGTTGAGAGAAGACTCCACAGAGTGAACGTGCAAAATCACACTTGGCAGAGAAAGCCACCACAAGTGTGGAGCACAGCCAGGCTTCAGTGAGTGCCTCAGTAGAAAACGTAAGGGCCTTTGTCCAGATCGTGACTAGCAGAGGTCAGCTAATGAATAATAACAACACCTTCTCCTCATCTAAATCCCATGTCCAGCCTTTAGATCCCATCTCTTGATGCAGCTGGAAAGCCAAGGCAAGTGAAGAGTACTTTGACAGCTCATGTGTCTATCACCTGCAGGTAGAGGGCCAACAGCTTGCTGGCTTTCACTTTGCAGTCACGAATATTTGGTAGTGTAGCAGAGAAAGATGTGCAATCACCAGCTTCCAGGTGGAAGGCCATGGCAGTGGTTTTGTTCCTCCTTTGCAAGGGAGTTCATCAGCTATATATGTGGTCCTTCTCATCCTGCAGCTCTTGCACTGCTGCTAAGTCCTAAGAGGCTGGACCCCCTGCCTTTCCCTCTCCTGCAGGACAGACACTGGAGTGCTCTGTAATTCCAGATCCACCTGCAGTCTGGCTCTCCCTGTGCACGGTCTGGATGGGACAGGAGATGGTACTGGTGGCTGGAGACTACAAGCACAGCTCTGATCCCCTTTATAGAGTCTTTGTTTTCTCCCAGCACATGCTTCTGTATTGTGTGAGCTGCTGAAAATAAAACAGTGTCCTGGAAATTGCTGTGTTTCTGTGGCAGGTTGTCTGATGTGGTGGCCAGTGCCCCACACTACAGGGAAAGCCAAATGCAACGGGGCAGGGGATGCTGTGCACCAGACCTATGTCCAAAAAGAAGGGAGCCAGACCAGCCAAAATTATATAGGTGGGCAGGTTGAAGCAGCTAAGTAATCCATCCCAACTGAGCAGACCTACATAGAACTGCTGCCAACCATACATGTAAGAGAAACCACTTGTTGCTGAAAAATGCACTCTGAACACAATTAACATGAAAATATGGATGCTCTGATGAATGAATTAAAAGCAACAACAATTTTGATTGGTTCATAAAACATGCAATTAATTTTCTTCTGCAGATAAAAGACACAATTTTTAAAGGAGAACCCAATTCACCCTATATGCTTTAGGTCCAATATATTTAGCAAAAGCCAAAGAGATTAAAGAGATTTAAAGGAATCATTGCACAAGTGTTGAAGAAGAATCCAGCCCCCTTGATTGCAGATCATGCAGGGGCTAGTGCTGTCCTCTGTCTGGCAGCAGACTCCCACCCTTTCCACCAAAATAACATTTGCTTACTACTGTCTCTTTCTCTGAAAGGTGTAAATGGGTCCTTGTTTGAGCTCATCACAGATTCAGCTATATTCTTTTATCTCCAGTAATCTGGAGATTTTTTTCCCTGCAGATAGTTTCTGTGTTCCATTCGCTGCTATTTGCTAGAGAAAGACTCTTGGGCTTTTTGCCCTTTGTATTTCCTCTCTTCTTTCATGTGGAGAAGACTGCCAACGTGGGATTTGCAAACTGCTGCCAATATGGGATTTGTGCTGCTGCGGCTGCCAATCTTTAATTTAGCATATGTATAAAGCTAATTTTTGGACACGATGCTAGTGCCTGGCATCTCTGCAGGAGTCAGCCAGGTTGTAATGTTTGTATTGTACTGCACTATAAAAAAACAATAAAAAGAAAATATAAAGGAAAAAGCCTTTTATCTCTAGCTTTATAGCTACAGATATGGTCTAAATACTTGTATTCTCCCTCTGCATCTAAAATTCGCTTCCTCCTTTCTGTGCCATAGCCCTTTCTTTTAGATTTGCAGTTTGTGTTGCCTGTATTAGGAGCCAATGATAGGCTCATGCTCCCTACTGAGAATATCTTCATATTAAAATGTATAAATTCAACTCTTTACAGGGAGAAAAAAAGACTAGTTTCCCTTTAATTATATTTAAAATACACAGTCACATGTGAGAAGAAATATTTTCTCTTTAAAAAAAATGTTAATACAGAGAATCAGAGAGAAAAAAAAATTATCATTCAGGAAACATCTTTCTTATGGAAAACATAAGCTTGACTACCCTTCCTTGGCAAGGACATCTACAGTTTGGGAGGATGTTCCTGCAGTGAATTCTCTAAAATACGGCAGTGCCATTCTGGCCACTCAGCGGGAGTGTGAGTGAGCCAAACTCCAGCTCCAGAAGCCCCCATTTGGAGGACCCCATGCAGCTCCAGGGAGCTCCTTGGCCGGTCCAGGAAGCAGGCAAAGGGAAAGCTTTTGGGGAAGCCATGGCTGCAGGATGGGCTGAGGGAAGCAGCTTTATGCTGCCCCATGATGGTGGCTATAGCAGGACAAAGGCTGTAATAGAACCACTGTTCCCAGCGGTCCTAGAAGGATTTACAGGAAGAGATGGATTCACAGGAAGAGCCTTCAGTGACAGTTCACAGTTCTTCCTTATGGAGAGGATCTCCTAAATCTTTACCAAAACTTATTCCAGCCCTTGTACTTGAAGGATGGGCATTTACCAGAAGACGTGTGGCACAAAGGAAATGCCAGTGAATGGGCTGTGGTTTGGAAAAGCCTGGCAGACCACAAGAGTGGCAAACTGAGCTAGTGACTTAAAGCAAGGCCCACTGACTGCACACAGTCTTAGCATCTGCCCCCCAGTGCAGTGGCAAAGATCACCAAACAAACACAGAGAAATAAGAGGATTTTGTAAATCTGTTTTTTATAAATATTTAGTATACTTGCAGGCTATTTTGATTTTTTCTTTTGTTATCAACAGAGATTTTTGCAGTTTCTTTTCCCACTATAGATATCAGACGAAGTAAAAGGAAATTGCTCTATCCTGGCAACACTTTTTAATTATTGTGATTTAAATTACCCCATCTGCAGAAGCCCACAGTAGAGTGTTGACTACCCAGTAATAGAAGGTAGTTTTTCTGCACGGCTAGACTGGTATTTTCTAAGAAGGAGATCTGCTAGCTTGCCTACTTTCACAGCAGCAGTGCCATGGGCCGTAATGAGACAGGATTATTGTTGCAACTGCTCTTGAAGGCCTCTCTCCCCAGGCAGCCAAAGAATGACTGAGTCACGCAGGTGATGCATTTGCTGTAACACATGGACAAAACCCTGAAATCCACATCCTGAATAATCCCCCACATACCCACGCCTCTGGAGGAGGGTGTGTGGGGGGGTGAGAACAAAACCACTGATGCCAGGAAAAAACAAGCAACCCAAACTGTTTATTTTAAATAAATAAATAAAGGGAGGTGGTGTTTTCTAATACCAATATGCCCTGCACAGTCATGCAGAAAAACCGGAGTTTGATTTCTAATCGCAGCCTCTCGTTCCCCGGGCTGGCAGGAAGCACGCATGGGGTGGAAGGAGGTGCCGTGCATCACTCAGCAGCAGCCCCTCTGGCTGCCTAATGAAAGGGGTTGACAGGCTCTTGTGGGAGACCCATCCAGCCCGCCTTGGCTGGAAGGATGATGGCCTTGGCACAGAGCACCACACCATGGGAGGGGATTTTTTCCCGGCTTTATAAACTACATCCTTGAGGCCCTGTGCAGCTGCCAACTTCTTCTGCCCAGCGCAGGACTGTCTAGGACTCCCTCTGGGGCTCATCCGCCGGCTGGAGAAGCTGTTATTGAGAAACACAGGATACCCTCTCGCAGAGTGTGCCGAGCTGGACCACCCTCGCTGAGCTTCCCGCACCGAGCACTGGGACTGGGAACAGCCACAAGAATAGTACCATTGACAGAAGCAGGAACGTAGAGCAATTATTTATCTTGTGCAAGGAGTGTGTGAGGTGGCAATTGTGCAGAGCCCTCTGTAAGTTAGAAATCTGCTCTATTTCCAGAGCACTGGTGTATCAAGGAAACTCTACTGACAGGCACCTCAGAAATACGGAAAGGATTAGCACTCTGAACGCCAGGATGGTGTCACCAATGTTGTGCTCACATTAGCAGCCCTGCTCTGATTCCCCCACCCTCTTCTGTCATGGGGGCAGCAGAAGGAAATGCTGTTATCTTTTCAGAGTCAAGCACTGCCACTGAAAGACATGAGAGAAATACTATTTTATAGATCTCCATGAAGTTTCAGAATTACGACACAAAAATTTACTTCCAATCTGTAGTGGAGAAAGGAGGGGGATTTTTGCACTTTTGCCTTGCTTTGCAAGCTCCTGCACTGGGAAGCAGCCTTTGAGCACTGGTGACTGCTCTCGGGAGTTGTTCCTGGTGACTAAGGTCTCATTTCCAGTACGAGTACCTGCTGTGGTTTGGATCAGTCATTTCATTTCACAGCACACAGGGCTGCCCTCTGCTATGTGCCAGCTGCATCTGAAGCAAAGCAAGCAGTTAGATACTTCAGGCCTGTCTACCGGGATAAAACCTACCATAGGTTTTGTTTCACTTGTGTCTGGCCCTTCTCTTCTGATTAAATACCATGATTTATTAGGCTTGCTTGATGCAGGCAGAGCCCAAGCACCCCGTTTTCCCTAACAAGGTATCACATAAGCTCATGCAAGTACTGCTCATTCCCAAGACAAAGATTTTATCCCTGGACTGTTAGCACTGGCCACTGTCTCTGTCTGACCAGACAGACAGTGGACTGGCCACTGGTGACTCTGCTAAACCTGCCAGAAAAAGGGCTGTTACCAAGTATTGTTTCTGTCAGAGAGTTGCAATCCTTGGCAGTGCCAAACAGGAATAAATCTGAACCAAGGGGAAAGTATTTAAACTGCATGCTGCATCATGAAACCTACACAAAACCCAATTCAACCCAAACAACAATAAAAAGCTTTTCGGGAGGTCTTGGTATGACCTCATCATTGACCTGCTGATTCACCATTCAGTTAGGCAAAGGATTCATATGACACTAGTCTCCCCCAATCATGTGAGAAGGGTACCAAATAAAATGGACTCACTGGTGTGAAACATGAAATTATCCTCTCACATTTCATCTGTCAATTATTTCACATCAGCAGTCAAGGAAAACAGATGTAATGAACAGCTCATCATTCAAAACAATCACCCCCTAAACTAAATTCCCTTGCTAAATACATTCAGGGGAAGATCAGCAATGGTTGGATTTACACATGTGAACTGAGTTCACTAGTCAGTTTTCCATGTTGGGCCACACCAGCCCAGCTGTACCCCACACCTCTGAGGGTCCAGGCAGCTGTCTGCTCCCAACACGTGACCCCTCAGAGTATAATACCATGTCCAAAGCCAACTCTGAATAGAAGTGCAATGCCTTGATGTCACTCTCTTGACAACCTGGGCCTCTACCTCTCCCAGCATACCAGTGCTGAAAAACCTATCTGTGCAGGGCAATAAAATAAGGACAATAAAATAGCTGGGACAGGAGAAAAACATCAGGGTAGATCACAATCAACAGTGAAAGTGAGGACACATGAATGTTAAAGCTTCACTTCAAAAAAGACTGATGCTCCCCAAAACAATCCATATTTAAGAGACATGCAGACACCTCACATCTTTCCACCTGTTTTTTTTTAAGTCTTTGCTCTTACCTTTGCCATCCTACTCACATCTGACTTCAGGACTACCAAAGCCTGAACACTGCTGACTGTATCTCAGTGTAAGAAATACCTTGGCAATTGCACGATGAGATAAATATCACTGCAGACTGCTATTTAAAAATGTGTTACTATGACTTAAGAGAGAAGAAAAGAGAGATTTTTTTATTTCTCATACTATGATACACACAACCATTACATCCTGAGCTTTTACATACAACCCTTTGCTGACGCAAATACTAGAAATGGATGCTATGTGGTCAAGAGAGCACTACTGAAGCACAGGCAGTCACACAAGAGTGACGTTTCCCACCTAATTGCACAAACACGCCAACAAACCGCGGCACCTCGGTGGTCTGGTTCCTCACTGATATTTCAGTTGTTCAGCTGCCGCAGCCACGGATGCAGCGAATTTTGAATTAAACACTACTGCTCGGTGATGCTGACACTCGCAGTCAAGCATATCTTGATGAAATTAGAGATGCAGAAAATATTTTTTGACAGAGTGCACGAGCAAAACAGCCAGAAGTGCAGCGAGTTCGGTGTGAATGGCTCGTGCAGAGAGAGAGACCGGGGAGATGTTGAAAATTGGAATCTCTGATTTTGGCAGGAAGAGGCGAATTTTATTAGCAATCTATGCTGCAAACATAACTTTCCGACTATTAACAGTTTTTAGTTGCCAAAAGAAAAACACCATTTCTAATTGCTTCTCAGCTCTTATGTTTTACAATGAAAAAGAAAAAAGGGGAAGGCAAGAAAGCTTACATCTCCATTATGTAAAATATCAGACCAGTGAAGAATACAGCAGCATTCCAGTTTAACAAAATCTTCACAAATATAAACACTTTACAACCTTCTGCCTAAACCCGTAATTCCATGGCAAATTAGCACACACATATTAAAAACTTGCAGGAAAGTTTTGCAAAGCATCATAGACTATATTTATCGGTAAAATAAGATTGGTTATTCTTACTGTTGCTACCTCCTAGCATGCAGGGTCGTAAAAGTCTAAGGGCATTTTGTTTCCTTGAAGAAACATGATTTTCCTTTAACAGAATGGAAATGTTAAATTAATGCAAGAGACAGCAGGATTAATTCCAACCTATAAAGCTCCAAAACCCACCTGCTTCACTGTATTTCTTCCTAGTCTAAGAAGGAAAATACAGCCTTTCTGACTCTGCAAGTACCATTGTGATCCCTGAGCAGAGAAAATTGCAATGAAACAATACTTTAATTGTCTTTGACTTAGAGGTTTGGATGGGCTAAATGAGACTTTTAAAGTAGCATGTCTAAACTTCATTGAAAAGATCCTCAGCTTTTTAGAAGGTCCTCAAAAGTTCACTAAGACACAGCTTGTGAAAATTAGTAGCTAGCTCCTTTCCAGAGAAAGGCTGGCAAGTTCAACTGGGAAATACCCTTTAGTCAGAGCAGAGAGAGTGGCCCTGGGGGAAGGGCCCAGATAGACTTGGTTCCCATGGGCAGCTACTTTGCCCAGCCAGAAACACACAGCTTACCACTAAAACCAAACCGGCTGCTCTCAACCACAAGGCTAGGCAGCTAAAAATGGCAAAGATGCCTTTATCCAGTATTCTGATCACACTAGCTGAGGTGCTCACACAGGTGAGCTTTCCAGTTGCATAAGAAAGCATTGACTAGCTGCTCTATGAGGTGAGTGGTGACTTTTCCTACCCTACATTGCCAGAACATGGACAGCATATGTACTAGCTTGCACAAGATAGGTTCTTGGAAATGAAATACAAATTCTCCTACATGTCCTTACCATGGAGCCATGGATGTTGGAGGGAAGATAATGGAGAGTTGATCAGCGTCTGGTGTGCAATGGCTTGGAACCCGTGCTGATGACAGAGCTAAAGGAGCAACACTGTGTCAGGGCACAAGGTGGGAGAGATGTGTTCCACAAGGAGCTCCCTGGACTACGGCATGCCAGCTAAAGCACACTGCTGCTGATGGCCACACTTCCTCATTTGTCTCTGTGGCTGGGTGCAGCCAAGCATGTGTGACAGTGGAGGCTCACCCTGAGACCTCTTGGGTCCCTGGATGTTGCCTACAGCACTGCTACGGGTCATGGTACTCTCCTTCTCCTCCATGAAATACTCCCAGACCAGAGGGGACACGCAGCTCAGGTGACAGAGATGAGTGGGAAGCACCCCATCCTCACAGAAGCCTCTGGTAGGACCCAGCCCAAGGGCAGACCTGACGTTCCTGTGACCAGGTCTAGCTCAGCTCCCGCGTGCAATCTGGGTCCCCAGAGCGAGCACAGAGGAGCAACAGGACAACGAAACCAAATCGTTCCTTCGTCCTTCTGTGAGATGGCAGAGGGGCCTCTGCATGTGTGTGCTTGCAGCTTGAAGCCAGGCTCTGGGAAATGCAGCAACCATGACAGCCTGAGCACGGCGTGCCCCGCCAGGCGCCCGCTGGGCTCTGCACCCACCCCTACTGCTAGCCCCCTCGCAGTGCAACAATTTACCCCTGAATAAATTAGCAATAACTGGAAATCCACTTCACTGGACCTTACGCAGCATGACTAATGTGACTCACTTTTTAGCTCTGTTCCTTTTGTGTGACTACTCAGCAAAGAGGGTGCCTTAGAAAAGAGAAGAACCAGTAAACTTTATGCTATGGAAAAAGAAATTACAGTCTCTGAAGAGTGATATAAAGGTTTAATGGGTGCTTTGGATGCACAAGAAGCCAGTGTGCTAAGAGTGCTGTGGGGCACAGTGCTCCTACTGATGGCTTTTTGGCTTTGTATCCTTGTCTTTACCTTTCAGATGGTGCATGTTAATTTTGGTGGCACGGGGACAAGGCTCAGAGAAGTACATCTCTGCAACAAAGGCAACACAAATCTGCAGAACACAAATAATTTTGAAGAAAAACTCCAGATTTCTGCTGTTTATTAACAATGCTGGAAGGGCTGGGTGGGCTGAGAGCTATCTGAATCTCAGCCTTTGTCTTTGCCTAGATCTCTCATAAGAATGTGGTTAAGCCATTTTAACTCTTCCTTTATGGAAAAGAATAATATTAAAGGTTGTTTAGAATGGTTAACATAGAGACATTACAGCATAAAAATATTACATGCCAGAAAGGTAACTTTTGAGAAGCAAGAGTGCAAACACTTTTAATTCTGGAGTGTCACATACATCCATTTTCTTTTATAACCCCATTCAAGCTCACTGTATTGACCTAATTGCCAAGCTATGTTTTTTCAAGAAAAATAAAATGAGGAGCATTCAGAACATAAATGCCTGTGTAAGCCCTGTAATATAGCACAGCTACAATATTCAAACAATTTGGCAAACTCTGTGCACTCGCAGTAACTTGCAACCTGGTATATGAAGTAAGCACTGTGAATTACAATACGAAATTTGCAACATAATCAGTGTGGGTTTATTAATGTTATATGTAAATGCCATGTTTAAATATTTATCTTTTGGTACCTGCCAACAGGTATTTTCCATTCTAGGGGGAGTACTTTTCTCTTGATTTATGCACATAATTCCTACTACATGAAGCCCAGATAGGCATGCAGAAGGAGACAGAAATGCATCCCTGTAGCTATAATTTTTTCTGAGACATTAGTGAGACAAGTGTTTCACAATTGCTGTGCAGGATCCTTAAGCAGAAATTGTGGTGCATGAAACAATCCCAATTTCCAAGGAAAAAATTATACCCTTTCATTCTCATAGCAGCATGTAACTAAGGTTTAGATGAGTGAACAGATGCATGCAAAAATCAGCCATGAGAATGGAAAACATTCATTTTCACAATCTGCTAAATCTGCTAGGTATGCATGAAATGAAGCCAAAGAGATCTCCAGCAGAACGCAATGTCACAGTCTTGGCACAACGGGGAACTTTCTCAGATGCTGCTTGTGCCAGCACTGGCACTTTTACTGTACAGCTGTGTTTAGAGAACACTGAAATACACTGGAATCTCAAAGAGTTAATGATACAACTGCTATTAAAATACATTCTCTCCACCTCCCACCTTTTCAGGAAATTAGATGTGATTTTTTTTTCTTATTATTGCAGCTACTGCTTTACATGAACTAACAAGTTCAATGGTGAGATTTTTCAAGCGTGTTTCCCTCTGCAACAATGCAAGTCCCTTATCAAACCCTTTCAATGAAAATCTGGTTTTGTCTTCACAACACACACATGACCCTGGCTTAGTGACCTCATGCAATGCTGAAAATATCTCAAATTTTATATTATTTTTTAATATTACTGTTATTCTCAGAGAAGAAATGAGCATATAATTAGAATGAGTAGATTAAATTGAATTAAAGAGCATAGTCAAATCTTCTCTTAAATAGCAGGTTCTCAGAAATACAGCTTCTGACTTTTCAAGAGTGAATTAAATGTCTTACTCCGTTGAAATGTAGATCTTATCAATTTAACATCACAGCTGGTGCCTGGCCTCCAAAAGTCTGACTCTCTACAACCCAAAGAAAGCAAATGCACCACCCTGTTTCATTTTAGCATGTTGCAAACAAGGGCCCTGGGCAAGAAAGGAGACATGGAAAAGCAGGAAGGGAGGAGACTGTTTCCTTGAGTGGCAGGCTTCCTCTGGCAGCTCCTTTGTGCCTCTTGGTGTGGGAGTCTTAGGTCTTCCCATTCTTAAAGAAGGCACCTTCAGTGTCTTTTCCCCTAAATGCCATTGCTTGGAAGCACTTGGTTTTAGCAGCACTTTCAGGATGAAGACCTTTTCTGGAAGTGACAGGGAGAGGTTTTCTGCAAAGGTAGTGTTGTTTTCTGGTCTCCTGATAGGATTCTTTCTTTCTGGAAATCTGGCAGCTTCACACAGAAGAGGAATTTCATAGCTTTACTTTTGGGATCTTGGATCCATTTTAATGGCAAAAAGCATTAAAGGAACTTGTCACATGGCTTCTGGAATCACATGGAGAGTCAAGGATGTCTCCACACTCCAAGGCTGCTGCTCAAGCACTGGCATTTATATTTCTTGGCAAAACCCGCATTTATGTACTCACTCGATTTCCAGAACAGGGTGAAAACCAGATGCCCTTCTTTGCACCATGCAGCTTACTCCCTGGGATGTCTACATGAAAGATACTGTGATGATGGGGTTTATTTTAAGGAGGTGGTTGATTGGTAGCCTACAGTGTTGCCCTTTTCATGCCACACTCTGGAAGGAAAAAAAAATAACTATGAAAGGAGGTGTTCTTGCGCCAAGGCACTCTGTGAAGTATACCTTCCCTCTGATCTATGACCTGGAATCAGTCCCCAGAGGCAGGGAGGTAGATGCTGCCAGGATGGCCCTTGGACTGCTTACAAAACTCTGCTGGAGTCCTGACATGAGGAGGAGGAAAATGAAAGGAGTAGTTTAGAAAAAAAAATACTTTTGTTTAGGCCAGATCTGTGACCTGTAAAGCTGCCTCAAAAGGGATACACAGCCTCTATACTTCCTTCAGAGGCTCCATCAAAAGGAATGCCTGGAATCTGCAGCTCCATGCAGTATAATGTTTCACTGCATACTCCTTCCTCTTTGTTATGCTCCAGAAGTGCGCATTACAGTTTTGTACCTTCTTCAATGACTTCTCTTTTTGTAGGGTATCACTCTTTCTTGCCATTAAAAAAATTTCCAGGGAAATTTCCACCAGAAGAATGGACAAATCATCTGTCTAAGTCAGATGCAACATCAGTATCCACTTCTCTGGCTTGTCCTATAATTGACAATAATGATTTTTAACAGTGCTTTGGGGAATGAGTACTCTGTATTTAGGAAATCCAAGCAAAGTCTGCAAGTTTTTCAATACTGTGATGAAATACTGTGGTGCCTTTTCTACTATAGAGAATGGGGTGCAAAGCCATGCTTTGGGATGCTATGTCATGGGTTACAGAGATGCTTTCACATAAGTGAAAACCATGTAATTCCCATTCTGTGACAGCCTGGTGCAGCCACTTGGGAAAAAGCCACAACAACAACAACAAAGAAAACCCCAGAACTAGTTCACTGTGGTTACTGCAAAGCAAGCTCTTTACTGAACGCGCTGTGAAGCTACCTTGGCAGGCCTATAGGTTGCTTCCACGAGACTGACAAATGCTGGGGAACCCATTTGCATGGTTTGATGAGTCCATAGGAGAGAAGATGGTGTGCAACCTCGGCAAGCGTTGAAAGCGCGAGTCACGGAAACGTGTAAAGTGCCAAAAGGGAACCGGCAGAACATTACACTTGTATGAAATGGGAGTAATCTCATTACCAGAGGTGATAACCATTGCACCCCTGATGGAAATGCATAATTACTGAAAACAGCTAATCAACTACAAGAGCAGCAGGGTAGCCAGAAGCTCCTATCTAAACCATCTACTGTGCTTAACCCAGTTGAGCTGCTCCTCCTCCTCCATCACCTTCTACAAAAGGATCAGTAAAACATACTGCACATCCAGACCCTCACATGTGGGTCAGCCCAGCTGAGTGATACAGTACTTTGAATTTTTACTTGCAAATAAAACATGTATCAGTGAAGTCTCTGACTTAATTCCACAAGATGCTCAAGCACGCCACACTTGCAGCTGTTAATTTCTTATCTACATCTCTAGATGAACAGAATTTGGAATAACAGCGTGACACCTGACTTCTGTTGAAAAAAAAAGTTGACAGCAAGCTTCTTGCCTTTAATCTCCGACTTTGAGAAACCTTGCCTTTAATTTGCTAACAATATATATGGCTATGGACAGTAAGAGGTGATAATTCTCAGGCTAATGGTTTAGGTGAGTTGACCTGTTAATGGGATCTGAGGAACACTTGCTCAGCCTCATTGATGGTGAAACTGGTACTAACCGGCTGCTGGATTCAGCAACTGCAAGCACATTGTTTTTTAATTTTTCTGATCTTTTCAGTCTCTATCCAGGCACTACCAACAAAAGAAGAATTAGCTTGAATTGTTTATCGAACTGCAACAGGTGAGGGAAGAGTACAGAGGGAGGGGAAAAATAGCTCTTGGCATTTATAAGTAAAATATATAATTTTCTAGTTACAATTAGAAAAGCAGTAAAAACTGCACAAATTGTTTCAAGGTCTTTAAACAGGACAAGCTGCTCATGGAGCTGGCAAGCTATTAGAAAAAGGCATAAATGAAAATTTCCCTGGTAGTATAGTGATGGTACCAGTTTCATGTCTGTTGAGGATCTGATTCCTTGATTATGTCAGTATCTAGAAATAGAACCACACAGGGACACATGCACTGTGATGCTTGAAAAAAAAAAAGCCATAGATCATAATGTACAAGCTATCCCTGGTGCACAGATATAAATCCAGGTCTGTCTTCTTTTAGGTTCGTGTCCTGACCACTAAGCTAAAAAGTCAGCTTCAGGCCTAGATTTGGTCTGTGGCCCAGTTAATATCTACTTATTTAAAGCAAGGTGGAGGATGTCTCTATCACAGTGGTGCATGCATACAGATGGAGTACTAGAGTTTTATTTAGCAAGCAGGGTGCTGCTGTCATCACTCCAGATAAGGACAAATAGGCCTGTGCTCCCGGCTTCCTGAACAAGTTTTCTAACCACTAAGAAAATCATGCAATCACACATCTATTTCAGGAAGGAAAGGAGACCACCTCATCCATCTGCTTCCTCAAAGCAGGGTTGACTACCACTCTACACCAGGCTGATAAGGGCCTCACCCAGCCAGGGCTTGGATACTCCCATGGAGCAAGGATAGACCAGTGTTCTGAACAACCTCTTCCAATGCCTGACCACCTGCATGGCAAAGACTTTATTCCCTCTGTCTCCAGTCAGCATCTTCCTTCAGGCAGGCTGTGGCTGTTGATTCCAGCCAGTGTTTGGCCTTCCTCATTCTGTGCTTACCCACCCAGATAATATTTCTCCATTCCTCCTTGGTAGCCCATTCCTGAATCCATTTCCTGTATGCTTCCTTTCTGTGTTTGAATTAAATCAAGAGTTCCCTTTTCAGCAAGTTGGCTGTCTGCCATGCCTGTTCTTCCACCCTTCAGATTATTTTTTTTTTTGCATTTTGTGCAGATTGTCACTGAAGTCTGACTAGCCCTTATGAGCTTCCTTGCCTCCAGGGGAAGCTTAATGTGGAATCAGTTCTGTCTACCAGCTGAAGTCTTGTGTCCTTGCCTTCCTCACTGCCTTCAGGATCATAAACTCCAGCATCTGACAGCTCCTGCAGCCAAAACTGCTATTGACTGACAGTTCATTTTCATTCAGGATTCCAGCAAAGCATCTCCCCTAGTTAGTTGCTCAGCACTTGCACCAAAAATTTGTCTTGCATTCCAGAAATCTGGGTTTCTTGTGACCCATCACGTGCTCCTGTCAGTAGATTCTAGCATGGTTAAAGTTCACCAGGAGAGTCAGAAAGAATTTGAGATGCATCCTTCAGTTGTTTAAAGAAATATTTGTCCGCAGTCTCTCCTTGATCAGTCACCATCAAGTCATTCCTGTATTCTGGCTTCCCCTCTGACACTCATCCATCAGCTTTCAGTAAGCCTTTCACCCATGCCACCATTGACATGACCATTATTTCCTCTTTCCTAGCCTAGCCATTTTAAAATAAAAAGGCTTATGTGCTTTGCATGTGTCTCTTGTCAGAGTCTGCTAGGCAAATTTTGATTGCTCAAGGGCCTCAGTCAGAAGATATATGTCTCATAACCTTGGCATGAAAGAGACAACAAGCCACCAGAAGAGGACAGAAACATTACTGAGTAGGCACAAAAGCAGACTTTCAAGCACTTACGAGCACATTTAGGGATTACCAGTGTGTCTGGGAATAGCACTATTAAATGGAGCTGTCTGAAGTTAACTCAAGGCAAGTATAACATGTTCCAGTGCTAAGGATGATTCAAAATACTTGAAATCGTGAAGCTGCATGATGAAGTAAGAACAAAGTCTATTGTTCATGGTATCTATTGATTCTACCTGGGTAAAGAAGAAGACAGGACAGAACAAGCTGATGTCATGATTTCATGATAATTACTCAGCACTGGTGAAGCTGCTCCTGAAATACAATCTCCAGCTTTGGCCATTTACTTTGAGAGAGGTGTTGAGAGACTGTGGAGGGCAGTCAAGATGTGAGAAAGCTTTTGACACTGCTGCATAAAGCAACTTCAAAGGAAACGTGCTAATGCGACAAATGATCCCAAATGGAAGTTCTAGCTTCCCCTGCCAGATACATTCATCAGTAAAACAAGAAAAAAAAGACACAATTCTATAAATGCTCTGCTTCACTCAAGGAATTTGGCTTGATAGCCATTGCAAATTTACTACACATTCTAAGTTTAGCACTTATGGAGTTCAAGGTGTAAGAAAGACACTTGTCTGGCTGACAAGGTGGGAACTTCCTGTGTATAACTTGCTCATTTAAAAGGTAACACAAGTTCTCTTTCCTTGAAGAGTGAAAGTAAAAAAATGGCCTATAGACAGCCCAATGTGAAACCCCAGGCAAGACTTCATTGAGCTGAGAGGCTGTTGCTTTGTTCCACTGTTCCTCAGCAGAACCTCATTTGCTTCCCTACCGTCTTCCACTGACCAGCTCTTGGACCACACTGGAAAAAAGCCTCCTTACCTCCCTCCAGCTACAGTGGACACAAGCAGCTCATAGATGTTGCCTCTGCCATTATCTGGACTTCCCACCACTACCCGTTAAATATGCACAACATACACTATTATTATTATTACTATTATTGTTATTGTTGTTATTATTA
Source organism: Peucedramus taeniatus (assembly GCA_013400575.1). Lineage (NCBI taxonomy): Eukaryota > Metazoa > Chordata > Aves > Passeriformes > Fringillidae > Peucedramus > Peucedramus taeniatus. Next base: position 6,824 of record WBNO01023671.1, on the reverse strand, counting down.
TTATTATTATTATTATTATTATTATTATTTCTATCATTATTATTATTATAATTATATTTTTTGACCTTAGTCTGCCTTCCAAGACTATACGGCTTTGACAGGTGAGACTTGTGGCTCTGTTCACCACTAGCAGCTCAATAAAATACCAGAGATTCCATGGGGGGGAAAAAAAAAAGGAAAAAAAGGAAAAAAAATAAAGGAAAAAAAGGGAGGGCAGAGGTCTCTGAGAGCCTTTGCTTATGGCAAAGAGCTGCTGCTTTTCCTGCAGGAAACATCACCCCTATGAAGGCATGAACCATGCAATGTTTTGCTATGTAGCACCACACCTCAATGAAGAGGGGGATGTAGGAAGAGGTGATGCCTGATGACCAGGAATGGGAATTGCTGTCAGAGGCTAGAAGCCAGTTGCTCTTTCTGTTAGTTTCTGTCAATTCACATCAAGCACTACTCAGAGGTTGCTCAGTGCATGAATCACCTCTAGCTACAAAATAAAGCATATGTGTGCAGGGCTGCTTGTAACAGCCTCAGGCACTGAAAACCACAACCCACCTTCACATTTCTGGGCATTTCTTTTTCTCCTCAGCACTTCCACAGTACCTCATGGATGATAAGCAAATTTGACTACATGAAGCCACATTCTGAGGTCAGGTGGCCTGGCTGGCAATGCTCAAGTGATGCTGCTGTTGTTTTCCACATGTTGTCCCTGAACGAGCTTCTACAAAGCATCTACTCCAGAAAAACACATACTCAGATACAAGAGTGCTGGGTGCCAGAGCCAAGCATCCTCCATCATTCAATGACCTTTTCCACAGTCAGGCAGTAGCCAGTCACAGCAGGCATAGGATCATCTGGAGGAAGGGTCTTCTGCTCAGACAGCCCATTGCTCCCTTGCATCTCCATCTCTCTCTTCCAGAGACTGAAGGCAGATGATAAGTATTCAGTCAGGTGATGTGGCTACAACTCCCTGGTCATATAACAGTCTCATTCCACATAATCTTTCTTTATTTCTCATTTGACAGCTGCTTCCATATGAAAAATGAAGAGCTAAGCCTATTGACACAAGCTGAGGACATAGACAAACATTTAAAAAAATGTATCTTATGGGCCAAGTCTGTATAACTTCCAACTCTGACAGCAAACCTGGAAACAAAATGCCATAGCACTGCTCATTACTTAAGGGGGAAGGAAAGATAGATCCTTTATCAAGGACTGTGGGCTTCTGGGAGACATCAAGTTCATGTCCTTCCTGATGTGAGAAATCACAGGCACATTGTACTCCCATTTCTCTGAATGTTTTCAGCACCTCAGAGGGCTGTGGCAATGGCTAAAAGATTCCTGTGAGTCCTAAAGCACCAAGCTTATGGTCTGTTGCATATGGAATAAAAGAACACATTAGGAGGACAGATTTTTGAAAAAGAGCCATTACAGAGGGTGAGCAACTATTTCCCATTCCTATTAGGGTTCATTATCATTGGTGCAAAATGCACACAACAGGGTATAAATCTTGGTCCTGTTGATGCCAAATGATGTGTGTTTTCCCACTGAAATAATGCTTCCAAGGTTCTTCCTCAAGGCACTGCCTTCAGAGGAGGATAGATAGTTTGGCCACTTAGATATTTCACACTCTCATTTGTAATTATTGAAATTCTGTATTTTATAAGAAAGAAGAAATTTATGAGACAAGATGGAAGCCAAAAGAAGTTACCATAAAAACCTGTACTGGGTCAAAAACACTGAATATGATGTTGCAAAATCTAGAAGAAATTGTTTGTCATGTTTTTGTGACTGGTAAGTTTATTAAGGGGAATCTTCTTAGCCCTCCACACAGAAGATTACTAATTTAATTATTTCAATGCTGCAACTATGATTAAGTAAAGCCTCAGAGTCTAACCACAGAACCTTTAAAATAATTTACAGGAGATCCATAATTCATAATTTTACACAATAAAAGTTTTGTTCTGCAACTATGATGTGGACAAAGATTCTTCAATTGAAATATGGCACGGTACATACCCTTATAGCTATTCAGTCTATGTATTGCAGGACAAGCAAGTTCATTGTTCCACTCATCCCCTGTTTTACTGCCTACAGCAACTGTCCCAAAACTGTTTTTCGAAGTGTGTAAGGAGAACTTCACCAGGGTCTCTGTGGAACAGCTTGATGGGCCTTTCAGTAAAGGGATGAGTGTTCCTTCTGCACTGCTGTCAGTCTTCCTACAGCTGGAATGCAGAGGCAGCCTCTCAGGACAGGAAGAGGCCTCTGTGTCTGTCCCATGCTCATTTGGATAACTGAGAATTAGCCACAAGGCACGTACAAATCAATGTGTGGGTTATATATGAATTATCAATTGTGGTATCTCTTCCTACTCAGTGTATTTCCTTTGTATTTGAGGCAGAACATGACCACTCCCAGATTTCACCTCATGCATATTTCACTCAATTTTTCCCTCCTGCACTATTTGTGCCATTTATCTTGTCCTATATTCACTTTCTTTTTTCCCCCACTTTTGGGAAAAGCATCTAATATCCCTGTAGCATTCGTTTTTCTTTGTTAATGTCAAAAAATGTTAATCCGTGAAGACTTGCTTCCTAGATAATGTTAATTCAGCTGCCAGTTTTATAATAGGATTATGCTTTCCAGGATTTAAAAATCCCACTTGTTAGCTACAAAACAGACTTCTACTAACAGCTATAAAATCTAATTTAATCCCTATTGGCATTAACTAAATAGCTGAGGTATAATTTCTGTCTAGCTGCACTTAACACCCTGCTATTGCCATAAATATATAAAATTCCCTTTGAAGTTATAAAAGAAACTGTTTGGTAGGATAAACAGGGTCTCGTGAGTCCAATCATATGTTATCTCCAAGGCATAACAAATGTTGTTTACATATTGTAAGGATTTTGTGGACAGCATATTTAAATAGATTCATCCATGTTTACATGTATTAATTTGCCCTTTTTCTCAAGAAAATGCATACCAAATTATGATCTATAAATATCCTATTTAAAAATAATTGGTTAATGAGTAGAAGATTTGGTCTGTGTGGAATAAAAGCTTAAAATGTAACCAAATAACTTGACTAAGCTGGAAGAAAATACCAATTTGTTCCACATATCCCCTTTTAATGCACAATTGTATTGTGAAACCTTAGAAGATAAAGTTATCTTAAGTCTGGCATAGGAGCAGCTATTTTGAAGCAATCTAGCAAGAGGCTGTAAGAAGTAAGGAGGAAAGAATGAACAAGTCATGGTTTATAATCATTCTAAAATGAACAGCCAGGATCTTTATAACCATTTGCTCCCAAATGAGGAACAACACAAGGATTTATGGTCTTCTGGAGCTCAGTGATCAAAATAAAGGAAAGTATTTATAATTATTTTCTCCCAATCTTGAAATAACTGGTAAGTACATTGTTCTGGAGAGGGTAGCCCTACTGCACTGCAGTGAAAGGAGGATAGCAAAAGAGCCATTACAGCGATCCACAGTAGGCAACACTATGTTATGCAGGAGTTAAACCAGCAATCTCAGAGCAACTAAGCTGCCTTAAAGATAGAAATTGTTAGTCAGACTCAGAAAACACTGGAATTTCATTTATGCTTTCAAAAAGATTCAAAGTGCTGACCAGACTCCACAGTCAGCTTACCACTCTCCTTATTGATAGACAAAAAGGCAGTTCATTTTCTAATATTACAGCCAAAAAGAAAGATGAGCAACCTCAGCAAAGCAGCTGACATTAACATCCAAATCTGCAGCAGGCTGGATTTGCAGACATGTGCAGTTGTTCTTGGAGACTTATACAATATACATTGGACAGTACTTATAGAGCAGCTAACAACTGCAGATGCTCCATACAGCTATAAAAACCACTGTCAAAACAGCAACTTTTCAAGTGCAGCTGGATGTTTTGACTTACCCATAATAATAATTAAAAAAAAAAAACAACAACAAAAACTGGCAAGTTTTTCACTTCTTTATAAAAGAATTTATTGCTTGGACCCCAAATTCTGGTCATGGCAATGTGTAACCTAGAGATGCATTAAGAGCTTTCATGCCCCTGGAGCCTACTGCATACTGTGGAGCCAGAAGAGCTGTGCAGGTTTAGATGGGAATAAAAAAATGCATATAGTTCCTAATGCTCCATCCCCATTTGTTATGGCTTTTACGACAGGGACTAGAAAAATCTCAAGACTTGCTTATTGTGTTCTATTTTGTATGTGAGTGCACATTAGATTTGTGGCTCTGGATGCCCTCCGTTGCCAGTGAGATAGAGATTTTGGGTATCAGCTTGTTCCATGAAAATGTATTCTTTTGGTGTATAAAGCACAGCTTTACAGTCTTTCAAAATGTGGAGAAGAAAGTAATTCACAGAATATGTAAAAACCAGGGCTTTAGGAAATCGTAATCCAAGTGTTTTGTCTTCTGTTGAACAGAGATAAATTGCTCCACTCTTAAGTTAAAGGGATGTCATGGCATGGGTTTGATTCATGGTGGAAATAAAAGGCTGGTTTTAGATGGTTCTATGCTTATTTCGCAACTAGCACAGTTCACATGCCTTCAATTCAATACATGCTGATGTATAGGAGGAAGAAGCTCAAACTCCCTAAGGGCTTAATTCTGAGTTACTAATTTAGACACAAATGTCTTTAATTCATGAAATGTGAAATGTTACCCGAATAAGGACAGCAGAATCCATAGCACTGTCAGTATTGTGGGCTCTTGGTCGTACAGAGGAAGGAAATGAGACTTATGCATAGGTACTGGCGGTTTAGTTCCCACCACTGAGTGCTAGGATCCTTTTCTCTGGTCTCCAGAGGAACAGTAGACAAACCCAAAGATACAGATGTTAAACATCAAGGTTTTTTGGGAATCTGTCACCTTTGGGCAGCTGACACCTGCCAAGATATCCAAGTGTAGCCATGACAACACACACCCTCACCTTCATCTGCAACTTCCATATGTGGTTATGCTGTTTCTCTACCTGACATCAAAAATTCTTTTATCCATCATCTCACCACATTTCCTTGTTTTGCTACCTAATGACACTATTAAACCCCAGGTAAACAGGTATTGTTTAAACAATTTGGTAAAATAAACCACAGATTTCCCCATAATCTTCTGAGTATCTCTGAGGTTCTTCCCACTCTTCAATGGGACAGGTCCAGCTTTGATGGCACCAATACACTGGGAAAAGTACCATGCATTTCCACCTTTCCTTCCCTACCTATCTTGCCCAAATCAGACCACAGGACCAGTGTACTATAACCTATGACCATAGAGATACCTTGTAGACAAGTTTACCAAAGAGTGCAAAGGCTGTGTTCTCTGTGTGTCCTACCACTTTCTGGTCCGTGTCACTGTTAATGAGGGCCTGTGGATTTCCTCATGCTTCATTTGCCACTCTGCTTTCAAAGTGTGGGCCTTGCAATGAGGAAGAATAAGCAGAGTGGACTACTGGCTATGAGCACAATGAAATCTGAAGTTCAAGACTAGGTTTCAAGATAAATTGCAATAGAAACTTGGACACACAAGCACATTCCAATGCCGGCTCATTGCCAACAAAAATAAGCAAAGGAGGTCTGGAGCAAGTGGTGTTAAGCGCTGAGTTCCCTTGTGACTGAGACGGGGCAGTACCTTTATCGTTTCCTCACCCCATTACAGCCCTGACAACACAAAACACAACACAACACAACACAACACAACACAACACAACACACAACACACACAGTACACAGCTTTGCATAGAAAAAAAGTGCCCAAATTTGATCCCACAGATTGTTTCTCAGCTACCCATGTAAACTGAACTTTTTAGTATTAGCTTGGTTTTCTGTAGCACAGTTGAAACTCAACAAGCTCCCTTGAAACTAAGTGATAGGTGCTCTATGGCTGTGTGGGCAGGTCCCTCCTGCTATGAGAACAGATGAAATATTGAAGCTTGGTCCAGAAATGTGTAGCAACCCATTCTAGTCCTGCAGTTAGCCTTTGGTACCCAGGTATGCTGATGTGTCTGCAGACAGTCGACTACACACAAAAGTGAAGGACTGTGACTTACAAGTCCATACAAATATTAACTGTATGTTTTAAAATATTTTTCCCAGGTCTATTAATGAATTCCTATCTGAAATCACTGTTAATACTGAGCCAAGACATTCTCCCTAAGTTTCTAGACACCATTCTGTCAGCAGTAATAGTTTTATCAGTACATGTCCAAGTCAAACTTAATTGGATACATCTGAATCAGTGGAAAAGAAATAACTGGCAATTCAAAGGCTCTGCTCGAAGAGAAACAGGCATTACTGAGCTCATTAAGAAGAAAATTGCTGAATATTGCGATCTCCTTATGAATCCTCAAATCTTTATGTAAGGAAGATGATTGGCTTGTAGAGTAAAACAATAGGAACAAAAAACTTTTATTGTCACAGTCAGTACTCAGGAGTGGCAGTTCTTCCAGGACCATGGTGGGATTAATGAGGAAATGAAAACACTTTACAACTTTCATAAAAATGTATATTCATCAGAACTCTTCAAGGATCAAAAAGGCCTTGCAGAGTTTCACCGTACAGTTCAGCTCCCCTACAATAAACCAGAGAGACTTCTGGACTCCCCAATTCCTACAGAGGAAATTTCCCATGCTACTCAGACTTTTAATAATGGCAAGCCAGTGGGGAAAGCAGCATTCCCATTTTAATTTTGTGCATCTTTTGAAAAGAAGTCACCCTACTATGTGCCTGTGTACATTTAATCATTCTCTACACACTTTATCAGCAAGCCTTCTCCCTGTAGGAGGAATACAATTAGGTACAGTACTAATTTATTATAAATAA
>WBNO01023670.1:0-13110 GCA_013400575.1 Peucedramus taeniatus | reverse complement strand
TTCTTTTTCTTTCCGCAAATCAGCACCTGTACCCTTTTAACTACCTCTGGGAGAATGTGCAAACCACCTCAACATTCTCCTAAAGGACCCTTCAGACGTATTTTGAGATTGTCATTCCTATAGTCGAGACCCTTTTTTCAACTTTCCTTTGTTTCTCATGCTGGGTGTCCTGGCATGTTTTACTCCCCAAAGTTGAACTCACCGGTGAGATTTGCCGAGACTCTTCTCGGCTTTCCTTTACTGTCCCCTCTGGGCATCCATGTCCAGTGGTCCTTTCCTATGGACTTTTCAAGGACTCCTCTGGTCCGCCTCTTATCTGTCTCCTGGACAGTCTTGGGTACCCAATCAATCGCCTGGTGCTGGCCAGCGCCAAAGGGAGCTGGTCACCAAAACTGGGTGGGGTGCACCTCCAGCTCCTCTTGCCACGTGCCGGACCCAGATGGTGAAAGGATCTTGGGTGAAGAACCCCTTGTCAGGAAAACCCACAAATACCAGAGGTTTATGTCCAAAAAGGAGACAGAGGAGTCCTTCAACTTAATTTGAATAAAGGGAGAGAGTCCACTGGGGCACACACAGGCTTTTCTCTCTCGGGGTTTTGGAGGGCGCAGACTCCTTTTATCCTAACTCCCAGCTGCATGTTGGCCTCTTCCTTTCCCCATTGGCTGAGGTACTAGGAAAGTACAGCCTTCCCTGACCACGTTGCACATATTGCCCCCTTGAACCTACTATTTCCCCTCAAAGTTCAGAAACTCAGCCTTGTGCAGACCCACTTGTCTGTTTCAGGAGCCAGGCTGTCTGGGCTCTGCCACAACCCTGCTGCCCAAAATCAGTAGAGACATTAAGACCCATTTCAAAGACGTTATCACCCATACCTTCACTCACCAAATTATTTGTAAAGACATTAGCATACATCTTTCCTCTCACTCCCGTTCTTTCCTTCCTTGCCTGTCTTAGGTTGCAAGATGTGGCTGGGGGTGCATATTCTATGGCCATCTGTTAGAGGTGGGGCAGTTATCTTCTGTTAATTGGGCCACCTGTTAAAACTAAGTGGGGCAGTTCTCTGTCACTGTTGAGTAAGAAAGCGGCTCATACTCCAAGAAGGTTGGTTTGCACAGTAGTAGTTTTAATATGAAAAACTCTCTCTTTATATAGACTGTTACCATACATGTCACCTGATTGGCTAATTAACAAAAAAACCTTTCTAACAAAGCAATCCTTGAGAAAAACAGAAAAACAGAAAGTAGGAAAACACCACCTGCAGGTTGTTTATAATAGCAAGCTATCATCATTTCTCTACAACTCCCTAAATGTCTCACAAGCCACCGTGAGAAGACTTAGCTGGTTTTCTCGCTCTCTGACCAGGCTGTCACACCTACACTTTTCTTTATCTCTTCCATGACCGATCCTCCCTCCGGGGAGATATCTTCTGTTAACGGGCCATTGAGTCTCACTGCATGACTGATGAAATTACATCATCCTATTGTGAGATGCTCTGCCCAGGAGGAGGAGTCAAGCATTCCTACCTGGATATTATCTGAGATTGGGGACACCAGCGACAGGCTTTTCCCACTAGATTCCCAGAGGAGCAGCTTTCTTCTCCACTGGATTCCCAGAGGAAGACCAGGCCCATCTACACCACCACTGGACCTTCAGAGGAAAACGACACCCTTCTACAGGATCACTGCTTCAACAGAACCACATTTGTCACTCCAGGAGGACTGCAGCCACCATTTAATCATACTGCTACCAACACCCTGACCCACAGGGTGTCAGGTCATATTCTGACTCTGTCAGTGTTTTGGGGTTTTTTTGTACTATTGCATTTGTATTTTTAATTTTCCTAGTAAAGAACTGTTATTCCTATTCCCATATCTTTGCCTGAGAGCCCCTTAATTTCAAAATTCTAATAATAATTTGGAGGGAGAGTGTTTACATTTTCCATTTCAAGGGAGGGTCCTGCCTTCCTTAGCAGATACCTGTCTTTTCAAACCAAGACACTGTCCCTCGTCAACAGCTTATAGCCATTTATTGCAGCATGCCATCCTGTGATTCATTTCCCCTCTCAGCAGAGATTCACCTGTTCCTAGCACTCGCTGTTTCCCTTTGCTTTACCTCTCTGTCTCTAATCACCTCTGTCTTCCATATGTTTTGCAAAGTCAATACTAAAGAAGTAAAAACTAGTTATTTTTAGATAAGATCAGGAAAGAACAAATCATGTAATCATTTAACCATAATATATGCAATGCAATCTTTATTAAAGGAAAGTTTAAAATTATGTTTACCCTTCATTATTCCATAATGATATAAGAGGCAATGCAGTTCCTACCCTGGATCTGAGTAGAAATTACCAGTGGTGCTTTAAATTCAAGTTCTATGATTAAAACACCTTGAGTCTGTAAAGATCACAGAATCAGAGAATATTCTGTGTTGCAAGGGACCCGCAAGGATCATCGAGTTCAATTTTTATGTGAATGGCCCGTACAGGGATTAAATCCATAACGTTGGTCTTATTAGCACCATGCTCTATTCAACTGATCTAATATCAAGATGCATGTAATTGAAAGATGTCATGGGGCAGAAATCTGAGTCACTTTTGAGTTCACTCAAGATACATGATTTTTCATATTTACCTGAAAAATGTCTCATGTGTCTTCAGCCTTGAAGCAAATAAGTTTAAATTAGCCTCTCTAAGAGGAGGGCTACATACAGGTAGAACTTTACCAATATACTGTTTTTTTTCCTTGACAGATGGAAGACAGACGCACTTTATTTGACTATGATGTTGGACTAAATGACATAGTTCAGCTTTTAATATGCACTGAATCTGAAGCTCCTATCACTTCTGTGACAAATCAGGATGGAGAGGTCAATCTCTGTGCTGTTTCCAACTGTCAAAACAAAGTCAAAAGAGCAGCAAGTAACAGATCACCAAATCAGCCATCTAAATCATCTCACTTGTTTCCTATACATCCTGGCATCGGATTGTACAAGGTATGTCCAAGTTTTGAAAGCAAAGGCCTCATCTTGCATCTATCACTTATTTTATTGCTTATGTAGGCCTGTATCTTGAAACAGTTTTATTTCATAACCAGCTTTTCCAGTGGGACTGAGAAGGTCAAGGTTAGTTTGCACTGTGCAGATTAAAATAAATCTTAAACTGAGTTAACAAATCATTTAGTTAGAACCTAAAACTGGTCAAACACTGGAAAATGTTTCCTAGGGAGGGGGTAGAGCCTCTGTCCTTGGAGATATTCAAAATCCTACTGGACAAGATCCTGAGCAATCTGTTTTACCTGACCCCACTTGAGCAGGGAGGTTGGACAAGGTGATCTCAAAAAGCCCCTTCCAACCAAAATGATTCTGTGAACAGAGGCGATTGGCATGTATTATTAGCTAAGGTATTCTTCTTAATAAGCCTAGCATACAGGTGTGTAACATATTCAGAGATCCCAAGGACCTAAGAAGATAATTTGTTTAAAATTATTGCACGATAATTAAAACAGTGACTATTTCATGACTGATCTATAATTTTCAACATAATGTCTACCACTTCTTTAAAATAGGTTCAAAATTGGCTACCCTTTTATAGATGGCTTGCTTTAAGAAGAGGAAGACTACCATCAGCAAGTTGATATATATGTGTGTCTATGGGTATATATAGTTATTTATATAATTGAAGTTCGAGAACAAAGTAGCAGGAATTGGGGATCCTGATGGACTTCACAGTCTTGAGGGATATGGGCTAGGCAAAGAGGCAAGTCAAGATGCTGAATTTTTATGAGAGGAAACTTTGAGTTGTTTAAGGAGTTAGTGGATGGAACCCCCCTGGGACATTTTCCTTAGAGTACAAGAACTATCAATTCCCTTCTGCACTGGGGTGACTGCTTTGCTGGACAAGGGAAGAGCTACAGATGTCATCTACCTGGGCTTCTGTAAGGCCTGTAATACAGCCCACCACAACATTCTAATCAAAATCCTTAAGCATTACTGTTTTGGTTTAACACCTGTCAGCAACTAGGCACCACACAGCCAATCCAGGACTGCCCCCCACCCAGTGGGATGGGGGGAGAATCGGAAGGGTAAAAGTGAGAAAACTCATGGGTTGAGATAAAGACAGTTTAAGAGGAAAAGCAAAAACTGTGCACACAAGCAAAAAGCAAAATAAGGAATTCACTCAGTACTTCACGTGGGCAGGCAGGTGTTCAGCCGTTTCCAGGAAAGCAAGGCTCCATCACACGTAACAGTTACTTGGGAAGATATACCCCATAACTCCAAATGTCCCTCAATTCCTCCTTCTTCCCCCAGGTTTTATTGCTGAGCATGACATCATATGGTCTGGAATATCCTTTTGGTCAATTGGGTTCACTGCGGCAGTTTGTGTGAGAAGGGCATTGCACTCTACCAGTTGTCAGGCTGCTGCTTGCCCTGCTCATTCACAGGCTTAGGCTGCAGCCCTGATGATCACCCCAGCTAGCTGTTGGCTGTTCAAACCTAACTGGCAGCTTGAGGTCTCTAGGGAATTAGAAGGGCTTATTAGGCAGTGCTTTGGGATCATTGGAAGCATGGTGGTAGAGACCTGGCAAGGACTGTGCTCTGCAGCAGCTGGGAGCGCATCTATCTAGCAAGGCTCACCTGGGATGAGTGAAGGCAGCCACCAAGACAGAGCTTCCTATCAGGGAAGCTGCTGTCCAGAAGGAGGGCTGTAAAGACTGCACCTCACACTCCTGGGTGGAGGAGGGTGCAAGCTGTGCTCTGGTGGAGTCACTCAGGCAACAGGTAGAGGAGCTGCATGAGGAAGTCAACAGGTTATTCTGTATGAAGGAGGGGTGCTAGGTGGGGTTGTAGGTTGGAGACCGACATACAACAGGACTCACTGAGGGTCATCGACAAACTGCGTGGTTTATTGTTCAGAACCTTTTTTTATAAGGGGCTCAAATTTCCCGGGCTTGGACAGCCAATTGGTTGGGATCTCTGCAATGCCCAGCTCTCTGGCCAGTGATGTGTCTGCATCCAGGGTTGAATGGGATTGGCTGATGTCTCTGTTTGAGTTCAAATCTATCCTATCATATCTCACTCAGGGACTTGTTTACTTCTTAGGCTTGGTCGAGTTTGGGGGTCTAATATGGCCAAATTTATCTTTGCAGCTACAGACCAGCTGCAGCCGTGACAGAGGGGGAACAAGAAACAGAGTACATTTGAGACTTTGCAAGAAGAAATATCAGGGGTCCATGGCACTGACCTCCAAGTACTACCAGACAAAGAGCATCAATAGCAAACAGACAGCACCTTGGAGGAAGTGCCATAGAATAGCTTGGGTTCGAAGGGACCTTTAAAGGTCATCTAGTCCAACCCTCCTGCAATGAGCAGGGACATCTTTAACTAAATCAGGTGACCGTGAATGTTTCCAGGCATGGGACATCTACAGCCTCTCTGAGCAACCTGTTCCATTGTTTCACCAATGGTGTCTGGTAACTCGTGGCAGCAGGAAATCACTCCCCCCCATTTCCTTGTATGTACAAACTAGCAACAGATACGAAGTCCTGGCAGTGGATGAAGCCAAAGAACAAGACTCATGGGAAGAAACCACACAAGCTGCACACAATAAAAGCTGCAAAAAAAAGTGGCAAGTGCTAGTAGCAGTTGAATCTGTTCTGAGACACACCATGGCATCCATCTGTTGGCTTAATATAAACTCAAGGGAAGTTTGCTGCTTGCCAGGAGTGAAGATCCAGGATGTCACAGAGAAATTGCCACAACTGGCCAAAAGCACAGACTATTATCCACCACTTCTTTTCCAAATGGGCACCAATGACACGAAAAAGCATAGTCTGGGCAAGATCAAGCATGACTTGAGAGCCTTGGGGGTGCAAGTGAAGGGGACAGGGGCCTAAGTGATCTTCTCCTCTGTCTTCCCAGTCAGGGATAGAGGTGTGGCCAGAACTCAATGCATCATGCAGATCAACCCCTGGCTTGGTGGCCAGTGTTGTCACCAGGGTTTTGGCTTCTAAGATCACAAGATGTTCTTTGACTATTAAAATCTATTGGGGAGAAATGGGCTCTACCCATCTAGAAGAGGAAGAAGAATTTTTGCTGGCAGATTGGCTTAGTGAATCGTGCTTTAAACCGATGAAATTAGAGAAAGGAGTTCAAAACTGTGACACTTGAGTACTCACAAGCAACAGGGTGGATAAGTGCACCTACCACAGTAATGAGGAATGCCCCCAACCATCCAAATAGGTTCCACAAAAAAGGTGAGACAGTCAGCAGTACGACTGAAGTGTAGCTATACCAATGCATGCAGCATGGGTAACAAAATGGAAGACCTGAAAGCCACAGTGCAGCTGGAAACCTATGATGTTGTCACTATCACTGAAACTTGAAGGAATGAATCACAGGATGGAATGCTGCAATCGACGGCTATAAGCTGTTGAGGAGGGGCAGGCAAGGAAAGAAAGTGGGGAAGGGGGGTGTCTTCTGCCACAACCTGAAAGCGGGCGCAATGTCCATTGTAAATTCTCACCAGGATGGACAAAGACACCAGCCCACATGTCAGGGAACTCTTATGCTTCATTGCATAATGCCTTAACTCCAACAACCAGCCCACTATTTAGTCTCAGAAGTGTTGGCTAACAAGCTCTCAACTTTTATAACTAACTTTAACAAGCTCCCGACTCCCACAACAAACTTCAGGTATGGAGTAAGGGGTAGAATAAGGTTGTCGTGTTTGCCAGGATAAAACAAGAGAGGGGGGAATAAAAATGGAAAACAGAGAAAGGGAAGGAAAAAAGATCACTAGTCCTTGGATCCCACGTTCTTCCCTCCTCCGTGGGTGGTCTGGATCTGGGGTTGACAAAGGGAGAGAGCGAAAGAGAGAGCGCGTGTGAGCGGGGACCAATCCACTTCCTTTTATAGCTTGCCTGGTGCACTCCTCTTATGTAAAACAGATTTTTCACACCATTCACACCACATTGTTCACACGTGTGCAGTCAGCCCTTTTGAGCCCTCCAAGCAGTGAGTCGGGGGCGGGAGGAGGGAGCTGGGGGTCTGTAGTGGTCCTGGAACCCCTTTTTAGTGAGGTGCCCAGGACTCGACCCTTCTCTTGATGCAGGCGCACTGAGCATGAGCATGAAGGCAGAAAAGAAAGTTGGCTCCGAACAGCACTGCCCCACCTCTGCAGGACCCTCTCTTCCAATCACAACTTTCCTGTCACAATGGTTATAATTTTTGAGACAAAACATGTTTACGTGCTGTCATGGGTTGCAGAGCAAGATATAACCAAATGTATTCTATTACCATCCATCCCATAGAACTGGGATGGGAGATCTTCTGTTGATAAGCCAGCTGATAAGAAACCACCAAAGAGCAGCTTCCCTTATCTCTTCCACGACCAGGGATAAATCTTCTGTTAATGGCCCATCAAGCCTTATCACATCCCATTGTGAGATGCTCCGCCCAGAGGGGGGAGCAAAGCACTCTAGCCTGGATATAAGCTGAGACTCTGAACACCACAGCAGCGCTTGCCTACTGGACTCCCAGAGGATAAGAGCTACTGCTGGATCGTCAGGCCCATTTTGTTACAGGATCACCGCTTCAACTGGACCACTCTGCTTGGACTACTATCACCATAGGGTGCCAGGTTGTATTCTGACTTTGTCAGTGGTTTTCTTATTGCATGTATTTTGTTTCCTTTCTTGTTTTATTTTCCCTTTTTTTTCTAATAAATTGTATTTCTGACTTGGGGCGTCCCGCTGGTCTTGCTTCTCAAACCAGAACACGTGCTTACGCCTGGTCCTTCACACCAAGTAAAAAATGGACTGATTGCACAGAGCTGTCTTTGAAAAACAGCAGTATACAAGTTGAGAGCCTCATGGCTTCAACAAGGGTAAATCATGCCAGACTCATCTGGTGGCCTTCTACGATTGAGTGACTGCATCAGTGGACAAGGGAAGAGCTACACATGTCATCTACATGGACTTCTGTAAGGCCTTTGACACAGTCCTGCACAGCATCCTTCTCTCTAAATTGGAGAGATATGGATTTGATGGGTGGACTCTTAGATGGATAGGGAACTGTCTGGATGGTTGCATCCAGAGAGTTACAGTCAATGGCTCAATGTCCAAATGGAAACAGGTAACAAGTGGCGTCCCTCAGGGGTTTGTATTGGGACCAATACTGCTCAATATCTTCATCAGTGGTGTAGGCAATGGGATTGCGTGCACCCTCAGCAAGTTTGCAGATGACGCCAAGCTGAGTGGTGCTTGAGGGAAGGGATGGTATCCAGAGGAACCTTAACAGGCTTGAGAAGTGAAGTTCAACAAGGCCAAGTGCAAGGTCCTGCACCTGGTTTGGGGCAATCCCCAGTATCAGTACAGACTGGGGGTTGAAGGGATTGAGAGCAGTCCTGTGGAGAAGGACTTGGGGGTACTGGTGGACAAAAAGCTGGATGTGAGCTGGCGATGTGCGCTTGCAGCCCAGAAAGCCAATCATATCATCAAAAGAAGCTTGGCCAACAGGTCGAGGGAAGTGATTCTTCCCCATTAGAGTGGGTCCAGAGGAGGTCCACAGAAACAATCAGAGGGATAGAACACCTCTCCTATGAGGAAAGGCTAAGAAAGTTGAGGATGTTCAGCCTGGAGAAGAGAAGGATCTTTAAAGGTTCCTTCCAACCCAAACCATTTTACGATTCTGTGTTATTGTTAAAATCTGGGATTTTTTGCAAGAAATCCCAGCAGCAAGGAGAATGGGAGAACTAGAAGGAATCAGTCATGAATGTCAAATAGAAAACAATAGGACAAGAATCTAGTTTTGACTTCACAATGGATCTAGAGATAAATGCTTTATGATAGGGCAGCCTATATGGAAGTTGGAACACCTGTCATAAGTAGTGTTGCTTGAGGATATAGTGGGTCTCCTGGAACTGTGAGCACATTAAGAGAGCATGTCTTAACCACTACAATTCATGTAAAGATGATCATTTCCTTCATATGGTCAGCCCCTGAATTCCCTTTTATTTAATTTTCAATTTGGTGAGAGTTGAGATAACTGTACTTCAGGAAATGGATGTCGTGCAAATGTGTTTTAAAGCTTAACATTCCATATACTGCTCCATATATGGTTCATACATATATTTAAAGCTCCTAGAATTCTAAAATGTTCTGTTCAGCTACTGTATCCCAAGCTTTGATTCATCCAGTTTTGCCTTAGAATCATAGAATTATTTAGGTTGGAAAGGACCCTTAAGACCATCGAGTCCAACCGTTTAATACTGCCATGTCCACCACTAAACCATGTCCCTAAGTACCATGTCTACACATCTTTTAAATACTTCCAGGGATGGTGTCTCGGTTTGAGACAAGTTAGGAGGAAATGTCCTGAAATTAACATCTCCTCTAAAGAAGGCAGGTTTCGGCACTCCCTCCCCCACCACTGATAGGAAAGGAATTTCTTGGAGGAAAGTGAAAAAACCTGTTTATTTAACACACAGAGTGCACACAGGCACAGGAAAAAGAATGAATGATTTTAGATATTAAAACCTTCTCGCTGCGGAGAAAGATGGTGGATTTTAGAGTTCTGCTCGGCTTCTCCTGAGGTCCGTAGCCGGGATGCGGCGTCCCTGCAGCCTCCCCTCGCAGGGCTGTGGCATGGGGGTCCTGGTGATGTTCTAGTACTGATCCCTGAGGGACCGCACTAGTTACTGGGCCCCAGCTGGACTTTGCACCACTGATCACAACTTTGAGCCCATGCATGCCATCTAATTCCATGAGCTTGTGTATGTCCAAGTGGGTTAAGTGGTTCCTAACTCTTTCTTCCTCTCCTGTGGCTACTGCTTCACTCCCCCAGACTCTGCTAGGATGCTCAGGGACCTGGGAGGCCTGAGGGAAGACCTTACCAGTGAAAACTGAGGCAAAAAAAGGCATCGAGTACCTCAGCCTTTTCCCTATTGCCTGTCACAAGGTCCCCTGCCCCACTGAACAGTGAGCTTATGCTCTCCTTAGTCTTCATTTTGCTACTGATGTACTTAGAAAAACCTTTATTGTTGCCCTTCACCTCCCTTGCTAGGTTCAACTCCAGCTGAGCTTTGGCTTTCCTGACTGCATTTCTACTTGTGCACACAGTCTTTATATTCCTCCCAAGTAGCATGCCCCAGCTTCTACCTCCTGTGTACTTCCTTTTTTCTTGTTTCTGAGCGCAGTCAGGAGTTTCCTGTTCATCCATGCTGAATTTCTGCCACACTTGCTTGACTTCCTGTACATTGCAAATGGACCGTTCTTGTGCTCTGCGGAGTTTGTCCTTGAAGATCAACCTGCTCTCCTGGGCACCCTTACCCTCAAGGGCAATTTCCCGTGGGATCCTGCCAAGATGGTCTCTGAATAGGACAAACCCTTCTCTTCTGAAGTCCAGGGTTGTAATTCTGCTGTTTATCTTGATCATGCCACTCAGGATCTTAAACTACACAGTCTTATGGTCACTGCAGCCAAGACTGCCCTTGACTTTCACACCATCAGCCAGTTCTTCATAAGATCATAAAATGTTGTCCTTCCTTTTATGTGAGTAGCAGGTCCAACAGTGCATTTTCACTAGCCAGTTCACTGATCACTCGCATCAAGAAATAGTCTTCTATACACTCCAGAAGTCTCCTGGATTGTTTGCCTCCTGCTGTATTGTCCTTCCAGCAGATACTGGTGTGCTTAAATGAGTACAATGGCATGTGACTGTGAAGCTTTCTCCAGCTGCTTAAAGAAGACTTCATCTACCTCTTCTTCTGGATCAGGAGGTCTGTAGCAGACACCTAGTACAGCATCACCTGTGATGGTCTGTCTTCTAATCCTCTCCCACAAGCTTTCAGCTGCTTTGTCACCTGTCCTAAGGTAAAGATCCATGCATTCAAGCTGCCCCTTTGTGTAGAGCTTAACCCCTCCTCCTCTCCTCTCCACCCTATCTTTCCTGAAGAGCCTTTATCATTCCATTGGAGCACTTCAATCAAGAGAGCTATCCCACCATGCCTCTGTAATCCAAATGAGGTGATAGCTCTGCAACTCTGTACAGACTTTTAATTCCTCCTGCTTGTTCCCCATGCTATATGCATTTCTGTTCAGGCTTTTCAGATGGGCCCTGAATCATACTGGTTTTACAGGGTGTGAGAGCCTCTCCTGTCATGCTGACCCCCAGATATGTTTGTTCTGCCCCTTGTGCCTTCATTTCTCTTCAGGTCACAGTAACCCTCCCCTGGCATACCTACTTTAAAGCCCATCTCACTCAGTTAGCAAGCTTGTTTGCAAAAACACTCTTGTCCCACTTTGTCAGATGTATTCCGACGCCCTGATTTTCTCAAGTTTTACTAAGCCTTCTGATGTTTGCATATTTGCACAGAACTTTCCCACAATCTTTATGTAAATAACTTATGGTTTTTCATTCCTTTGTGGGGGATGAGCAACCTGATGGACTGTTGGGTTGCCCAGTGACATTGAGGAGGTGGCACTGTAACCCTCCAATGACACTGGCATTTCAGAAAGATATATATATGGAGTCAGATGTTTTAATAAAGAGTTTTTTAGTTTGCTTTCACCAGAGCTGCTCCGTGTCATTCTTGTGTCGCCCCATGGTGACATCTGGTGACTGCCGTGTGCACTGCACCTGGTGATAGCCGAGGAAATTGTATCTGGTGATCGCTGAGTGCCCCAGCAGCTGAGGGTGAGATTGGGAATTGAGGTCCCCCTTTTCCCTTTTGTGATGCGGTTGGCTTTGTGCTGTGGCACTTTGCCTGCAGTTCTGGTGGGATGGAGACCCCCAAGCCTTGCGGGGAGGATCTCCTCCTTTTGGACCTCTGGAAAAGTCTCCTGGACAGAAAAAATATATCCGTGTCCTGGTGTGACTTTGAAAAATTCTTTCTCTGGGCCCCGGAACAGGGATTCTTTTCGGACCCTGCGGATGCTTTTACTAGGATCTCTTGGTCTCAACTGGGAGACCGTCTGATGGACGCCTTTTTTGATGACTGTTCTGTCGACGTGGTTCCCATGCTTCTTCAGTGGAAGAAGGTGGAAGCCCTTTGGGATGCATCTGCCTCCGGCAGTTCTAGGGGGTCCCGGGGGAGCCCGCTCTCTCGGATGTGGACGAGGAGGAGCTCGCAGTTCTATGCACCGATGAGGCTCCCCTCTCCCCCCAGGACGCTGAGCTGGAAGCTCTCCCTGTCTCAGGTGTTGAGGATTTACTCCCCGGGGGGGATGGGGCTCCCAGCCAGCCGGACAGCGCGGCCCCGCAGGCTGCTCCATGGGCTGCTCTCCGCGCTGTCCCTCGGACAGCAGCGGGTCCGGCTCAATCAGCCCCACCCCGCACCACAGAGGCAACGGGGTGGGAGGGGCACAGCTTTCCCTTTGTGCGTTCCCGGCGTTTGAGGACGACAGGGAGCCTTCGGCGGGTTCCCCACCTCCCTTTGGGTCGGGGTCGGTCACCACCCTATGCCCCCATTGCAGAGTCTATACGACTTTTCCGCTGGGAGGGGCGGGCAACCTGACCCCCGAGTCAGGCCCTGAGGGGGGCGGCAGTTTCCCCCGCCTCTGAGTCTGTGCAATCAGCTGAGCAGGGGGAGGATGGCGCCGGAGAGGAGGCGTTGCCCGATGTTCCCTCCCACGCTGAGGCGGTGGCTGGGGAGCCCGCCCAGCCCTGCTCGGCGGGGGCGGTGCCTGCAGCGGGGGCGCGTGCCAGGGGCAGAACCCTGATCGGGGCAGTCCCGAATGGCCTTGTGCCACCCCGCGGGGGCGCGGCTCTCGGCGCCGCGTCCTGCCCTGTGCCAGGGTCCTCCCCCCCGCGCGGGGGCAGCTCTGCACATGTCTTGCACCGGTTCGTGCTGGCATCTGGCGCGTTGCCCTCCGCCCGGGCTGAGGCAGACAGCAGTGCCGAGACGCCGGGGCGCCGAAGCGAGAGCGTGTTCACATTCCGTGCCTCTCTGGCCGAGACTGGCGGGAAGTCACTGGTTGCCCGGAATCAGAGATCTTCACCATCGGCTTTGTGGACTCTCCCCCCCCGCCAGGTCACCCTGCGTCCCCGGGGGCGCGTGCAGTTCTGGCGGGAGGTCCAGAACAGGATCAAGGAACTGGTCGGCTCAGCTCTTTT
>WBNO01023669.1:0-21489 GCA_013400575.1 Peucedramus taeniatus | reverse complement strand
CCTGGAGAAGAGAAGGCTCTCAGGAGACCTTAACAGCATCTTTTCTATATATAAAGGGGGCTTATAGGAAAGATGAGAGACTTTTTACCAAGGCCTCTAGTGACAGTATAAGGAATAACATAATTTTAAAATGAAAGAGAGTAGATTTACTCTGATTTAGACTGAATTTAGAATGAATGTTAGAAAGAAATTCTTTAAGAGTGTGGGGAGGCACTGGAACAGGTTTCCCAGAGATGTTGTGTATTCCACATTCCTGGAAATAAACAAGGTTCAAGATCAGGTTAGGTGGGGCTTTGAGGAGCCTAACATAGTGGATGATGGCAATGTCAAAGGCAGGAGGGTGGAACTAGATGGTCTTTGAATGTCCCTTCCAACCCAAATGGTGCAATGATTCTATGACTTTAAAAATTGTGATCAAATATGACAGTGTTTTAATACAATATTTAAAATACGGAGCACCACATTATTTCTTAATTTATTTTAATATCTTCTATTTTAAATAATTTATCTTAATAGCATCAGGATTCTATCCTGTGACTTTCTGCATAGACTCTCTCAGATTCATTGTCTGAAGTATCTGGGTAAGAAACTCATAACTTGAAATTCAATGGTTTCAAAGAGTTCGAATATAAATATTACTAGATCCCTGAAATATGGGTACAAATTTCATAAAAATAGAGAGATAGGAGACCTAGTGCATGAAACATTCTTCTAGACCAGAGCTGTCTTAGTATGATCTACAAGATTTTTGGAATGAGGCTGCTATTTCTGTTACGTCTATGGCGGGTGGGTATACTTCTCAAAGAAAACATTTGCCAAACACCTAGGTTTCCAAATCCATTATTTATATTCATATCTGAAAAAAAGATTCTGAAATAAGAAACCAGGTAAGAACTATAAATCTTTTGATAGAAGACTTCTATCCAGACAGCTATTTTCTGATCTTTGCTCATCCTGACTGTAGGCTCCCCATATCTATTCTGTTCTCAGTCACAAAA
Organism: Peucedramus taeniatus; assembly: GCA_013400575.1. Classification (NCBI taxonomy): domain Eukaryota; kingdom Metazoa; phylum Chordata; class Aves; order Passeriformes; family Fringillidae; genus Peucedramus; species Peucedramus taeniatus. The sequence continues at coordinate 20,491 of WBNO01023669.1, read as the reverse complement.
TTCTCAAGCTTCAAAAAGACTTCTTTGAAGCAAACCTTTGAGATAGCTGGAATAACTAACTTTGAGGTGGTTATTTGGTCACCGAAGAGAGAAAAGTGGTCACATTCTTTTTCTTATGCCTTCTTTTCCTTTAGTCTGTTAGTATTTCAAAGCTTGAAATGCTGCTCTTTTTGTAACTTACTGAGTGAAAGATTCATGGCTTTCATTTGAATGATATCATTAGTCATATAAGAGAAAAGTGACTAAGACAAAAAGAGAGAGAGTTTCACAGGGAATAAAAAGTCATTATATCCTAGTCACAAAGTTTTCTAATCTGAAAGAGTACCTACAGTACCCTACAGAAACGCTTGTGAAGTGCTCAGCCCAATCAAATCTCCCCATGGTTGTCCTTTGAATTCTTTATTTCTAGCTTCTGTTGCATGCATATTTAATCATACTTCTCAATTCTGTAAATGCAAAGGAAATTTTAAATACAATATGCTCTATAGAAAGGAAAAGGACCCATTAACTCACTTCCAAAGCCGATGATTAAATTTTCAGAAAATACCTTCTCTAAAATGGAGTTGATCATAATCATCTCCTTTTAAAAAGATTAATGATCAAGATCTTGTGCCACAAAACAATATATTGCAGCCAGTATCTAGATATTTAATTAATAATGTCAGCTTTATATAAATATTTACTAAATATTTTACTCAGTTTTTATGAATACTAATTATCCTATGCAGTTTACTCATTATCATTTTTAGCTGGCCAGAAAAGGGAAAGGAAGGTATAAATTAGACTTTTAATATCAAGGTGATTTTAAAAGAACTATCCACCTTCATCACCAGATTGCTTTGCAGACCAGAGTCCTCATGAGGTCTTCAGATATGTATTCTTGGGAAGTCTTTCTCTAAGGTATTTGAAACAAATTAAAAGGGAAGCTGAATAACACTTCTTACCATTCACAGAAACTTGGATATTTCTGAGATTCGTGGACCATTTTCTGTTGGTTTCCTCTCTTCAGACTTGCACTAAAAACTATCTCTCCTGAGAAATCCTTATAGCACATATTACCTCCTATGAAATCCCCCATTTTCTGAAGTGGAATTGGAGGGTGATGGGCTAGTGCTGCTTGTCCTGTTTTCCTCAGGTATTTTGCCTTTTAGTTATGCACCTATTCAAGATAAGAAGAGAAACTTCCACTGTCTTCAGCAGTTTAGAAATTTAACTTGGAGGGGATAGAAGCATATCTAATACTTCTCTGACCATGCTGTCACAAATATAAGAGCAAATTTCCATTAATGAAAATTTCCATGTACATCACTGAGTGACACATTTTAAATGAGGAAGGTGGTAGGACCCAGGCTGTAGAGAGGAGTGGATACAGATGTCTCAGTTTTATGGACAAGGTGATCTACCTTTCATGACCTTCACACATCCAGATTTGAAAACAACATTTAAGTTTCTTGCAGATGACAAATCCTATGGCTACAGAAAAAGGAAGTGGACAAAGGCATGATTTACCTTAGATAAAACAGCCTTTTTAGTAAAGATTTACTAATATTAGACCAATTTTCAGTAATAGTGATTATTTTTATTAATTCATTCACTAATATTCTAAATTATGCCAATTGTCTGTGTTTCGGTTTATTGGAATGCTTCAGCTCTCTACTAAAGAATTTTTCTGCTTCGCTCAGGTTGTCATGATCCATTAATTTATTTCATAAGATGACAAGTCTACTTTAACTGGAATGGTTCTTAAATAGAAGAGTGAAGTCTTATCAATTGTACATTAAACCTTGGTAGACATTAAATATAATTATTATTATTATATTTATTTTATTTTTTTAACTAAACTCAACTGCTTTTTAAGGAATGAGCTAGACACTTGATAAATACATTTCTTTACATCAAACAGTCCATGTATTTTATGGACCTTTTATATCTTACAGAGGAAGACACTATTAACCACTCTACCAAGTCAGCAGAGAAGATGTCTAGGATTTTTTCCAAACAGGAATATAATAATAGGCTATCCCTAGCTTGTATAATGTTTTTTAGTAAATCATTTCAATTCCTCTCAGGTTTTTGTAATAGTGGAGTAATGATGCTCAAGTTTTTGCAATGAGCTTAGATATCCACATGTGCATACATACACACACAGAAGAAACAGAAGAAATAAATGAAGTATCAAAATGTATTTATGTACAGGAAACTATTTTTGTCTTAGTACAAAGCAGAATTATTTTTATTTGTAGTAAATCAAATACACCTACTAAAAACATAACTTCAATCATTCATTACAGGCTAGTTACATTGTATGGGTACACTGCTGTCTTCCATACGAACCAGCAAGGGATTACTTTTTAAAATATCTGTTATATTGCCCTTTTCTAATTCCCTTTAGAAAGTACAAAATTTGAATGATAACATGCAGTGTGTGTTTCTGTACATTCTGTCAAGAAAAGTTAAAGGAAAATACTTGTCTTCCCCATATTTTTTCTCTTTTTTCGATTTGACAGCAATGAAAAACAAATATTTCTTCTTTCTTCTTTTTGGTGCTATGTAGGAAGAAGAAAATATGTAAAGATATTTCAGTTTTTGTGGGTTTTTTTTTTTTTTTTTAAGTATACATTATAATTCCCACAAATACTGATTCCACTTGTTTAATCCTAACTTATGTAACACTGTAATGAATTCAAGTTTTTCTATGCAGCATCATACAATTAGCTTGAGAAGCTTTTTTTTTAGATTTGATCAACTGAAGAACCTTGTAGTCCTGAAAATGAAGCCAATGAGGAACAAAGCCTCAGCAGTAATGATGCCACTACCTTAGACTAGCAGAGTCAGCATTAGTGGGAACAATGTCAAACTACCATCACAAGACCAAGACAGCAATTTCCATATGAAATTATTTGCTGTGTTATGCATATTGTACCTCCTCTTTCAGTTAAGCAGTCTGCCCTTTTTGAGAAATCCAATGTAATGTAAAAAAACCAGTTTTTTATATAGACCATCTGTTTAATATTTATCATAGACTGCTTTATTCAGCATCCATGGAAATCATTCACTGTCTGTCACTGTTCAAGTCAGTGACAGATGCTATTAAGACTTGTGATCCATGGATGTCTACATTCGTAGTGGAAAAAGGGAAGTAAAAAAGTAATTTCAATAATATTAATGAATATATAAATAAGGCTGAAAGATACTGCTTATCATCTGATCCTATTCCTATCTGTCCTAGTTTTACATTTCAGCATCTGTAACATCTATACACCTACTGATTGTTCTTCACTATGAAAATTTAACTGATTATAACTGATATACTTGCAGGTGTGTTATTAAACCTACGCAATTTTCCTTTCAAACTGTGGCAAAACTTTTAGTTCTCTATTCATAAGAGTTGTAAGGTCTTGACGTTATAAAATTTTCTTACTAATATTTTATTAAATATTAGTAAGGAAATCTTTTAGTACACTTTTTTTGCCTTTTAACACTATTCTCGTCTGTTTCTCTAATTTTTATTCTACCCAAGTACTACAAATTTACAAGAGTATAAGTTAATTACAGGTTATAGGACTATGCACACAGTATTAGTAAGTCTCAGCCACAATTTTTTATTTTTTTCAAATTTAAAACTCATTTAAAACTTATTTTTGCCTTAAAAGTACCAGTAAGCTTGCATAACAGCCACTTTCCATAGCTTCCAGAATCTTTCTGTGACATTTTTTTTACCAGATACTAACTGTTTGATCATGAAGTTACTGCTAGCAGATCTTTGCATGTCACTAACATTAGAATATTTACAGTGTAGGCAACAATTGTCACCATGGCAAAGGCATAGCTGATTTCATGTTGTGGAAGAGGAAGTGAACTTCTTGACACAGTCTGTCTTTAGAATTTGTGATAAAATGGCACCTTTCTTCTAGACTTATAGAGGCATCTGATATTTACATAATGGAATACTGAAATAAATAAACCTAAGAAAGACTCTATTACTGAAAACTGTAAGCATTTGTTGGTACAGAGTTAATATTATCAGTCTCTGGTGGTTGTATTGGTTTTTCAGACTTGGCCACAGTCATTCAGAGATCTTCACCTCAAATAAGTGGTCATTTTTTGCCAGCCTGTTGCTCAAAGAAGCTAAAACCAGCTCGGGCTGGGGCAAGCCCAGCCACTGCACTGTCAGGTGTGGTCAAAGCCAGTGGGTATTTGCTATTGAGGGCAACCATCACTTGTTGGCATACTTCCATCTGTGTTACAATCATTCTTTTTTCACTGCAAATTATTAAAATTGCAGTCAGCAGTGAGACCTTTCCAAAGGACAATATATGTTTTTAATCTGTCAACTTTCTGGCTCTTCTCAGCATTTAAGAATCTCATTGCTGGAGTTAAGTGGTCAGTCCTGAGACCCTTTCAAAAACTGATGTTTGAATATGCAATTGTGATAAAAAACAAGCTCATTTTTAATACTTTTTGGTTTTAATGGCATTATGTGGTACCTGAAATAGTTTTTTTGATGTGTTGCATATGTAGAAGTATATTGACACAGGATTAACAGACAGCTCAGGATCCTGCAAACACTTTTGCACTTAAATATCTCAGTTGGCTTATATGAGACTAACCAGCTGTACAAAGTAATTCATATGAAGAGCTCCTTATTTGCAGGAATACACTCTACATTTAAATGTGTAAACAAATACTTCTGTTGTATGACCCCTAATGTTTAAATAGCTCAGGAATCCTTATCTGGATTACCTTTTTAAGCACTTATTGAAGAATACAGTTCAGAAGCATATGTCTTCTTAAATTAACTGACTTTTTATCAAGAACAAATGCCCTGTATGTCTCTTGTGACACTAAAATGTTCAACTTCATGAATTAGAAGTTTCATTCACTTTTTTTCATATTATGAAAGGGGTGATTTTGCCAGTTTAAGTTCTGTCATAAAGACTATGTATACCTTTACTATGTTACTTCAAAGCTGCTGATATGATACTCCTCTCAATGAATTGTGGTAATGCAATCAATAAACCCCCAAAATGTCTTATAATTTTTTATGGAAATAATTCATATTTTGTTCAGATTCTTTTATTTTATTTCCATTAAGAGATCTGAAATGTAAAAAAAAGTAGAGCACGTCAGCCAAAATTTTAAGCATAGCTATAAAAAATTTTAGAAATAAGCCTCACAAACTTTTCAGAAATTCCGTGGATTTGAAATGAGTAACTCAAAAACAGAAGATTGCAATTCCTTCCCTTAGCTTTCTCTCCTTCCAGACAAATAGAAATGTATTCTTATTGTGTAAACTGCAACAATTATGCTTCATACCGTTGTTAACCCTGTTAGAGATCTGCATGATAGATTAGAGAGTGGTGATACTTAAATTTTGCAGTAACCTTGTGCAGTGCTCTAATCAATCATTGTAATTTGTAAAGGATCTCAAAATACATTTAAAACTGCATTGGACTATGTATTGAATTTTAAAATGAACTGTTTACATAACAAATAATCATATATAGCCAGAAAGCTTTGACCAACTAAACCTTTGTTGTTAATGGTCTGTAAAGCATCTTTGATAGTATGTTCCATTACACACAGGGTAATGATAGCTGTTCCATTACACACTGGGTCAGCAGCTACATCCTGTCCTTTTTATTTCTCCCAATATTTCTCAAGCTTGAAGAATGTACCTAGTGTTCCCACCTACATTCCTAGTGCTTCCAAAGACAAAAAGGTATATCTTAAAATCATTTGCAGCTGTTAACCTATCTACATAAAATCCATATTCAGGAATTTTTCTTTAAAGCAAATTACTTCTGAAGATTTTTAGTATCCATATTCCATATACATTTAATTTCTCTTTAAATTTCTGGGGTGGGTGGAAGGATGAAGGGAGAAACCATCGAGAGTTACTGACTAAAATTTTAGGATAAATTTAAAACATTGACAATGCTTTATGAAAATCAGTCATCTTGAATATGTTTCTCAGATATTTTGCATTATGCAGTAAATTCTTTTCTATAGCAAAGATTTTAAAACAGATCTCTGAAGACAGACTTCTAAGTGAGTATGCAGGTACAGCAATCTAAAATGTATTTTGATCTTGAATAGAGAAAGGGATATCTAACTGAGATGTGTTCAGCACTTCTGAGACTTGTACTATTCAGTTGCTGTCTATAAGAGCACCTCTGAGAAATGAAGCTCTTAAAATTTAAGCAGTTATCACTACAGTGTATCAGCTTTTTATGCTGGTAGTATTTCATGAATACTATTTTTGTAGGTGTTTGGCCAGATGTTGCTCTTTCTTTCATGTGACTCTGCTGATTTAAATACAAAAGTCATCTATTCCACCACTTGATGTGACTGGGGAAAAAATAAATTGTTGCTGAGTTCTCTTAGTCTGGAGTTCGGCATCCTCTGCTCTGAAGGGAGTTTGAATTTCAATCCAGCAAAAAATAATTAGAAAAAAATACTGTTGCCATTTGAACAACAGAATGTCAAAATCTGCTATATTAACATTATTCTAAAATATTCAACCCTGAAGCAGTTCTAGGAAACTATGAATATGCTGAGTAGGAGTTGTAACAGAGACCAGGTGGGCTTCCAGCAGCAGGAGGCAATATAGGAGAAAAACAATCAGAAACTTAAAATGTATAGTTTAGGATATTTTCTACAGAGATTTTTTTACAACTCTCTGAAGTCAGCACCTGCAATTTTTTCCTCTTCAGCATTTACTGAAACTTCTGCAGAGCTAGTAAAGGTAATTATTTTATTTGAAATTCTTCTTCCACTGACTCTCGTGCTCTTGCTGTTATGTTATCAGTTCTGCCACTCAGCTCTCCTGCTAAGGAGTCTTGTTTATTAGGCAGAAAGAAGGATAGCACTTCTAAAGCTACACCTAAGAGCACCCTTACTATGGTACAGTATTTTATATACTTATTTCTTTGGGGATTTTAAATGAGTTCTCTTCAGTATTATTAATTATTATATATTGAGAGCTGTGAATATTGTTTATGTGTTTTTCATAGCATACATATTATGGAAAATGAAGAAGGGCCTGTTGTGAGGTGTTACACACTGACACAAGATATATGTATGTAGTGACTTGATAACACTTTAATTTGCTCCACTTGTATAAATGAAGAAAACTGAAGCTGCAATAAATATTTAAAGATCTTTTATTTGTGGTGAAAATAGAATCAAATTCTTCCATATAGAAATATCACACATGAAAGAAAGGAATAATCTTAATTATGGCTTTAAAATTCTTATAATGTAATAATCCAGAGATGTAAGGATAGAGTCACATAAAACAAAATTAATTCCTGAGAAAATAATCCATATTTTTCAGCAAAATGCTCCTTTTTCAAAGTAAAGAAGTACATTCTGCTTTAGTCTTTTCAAGTCTATTTGGGCAAAATACTGGAAAGAATCCAATACTGAAAGACAAAAAAAAAAAGAACTTTTCTAATTCTACTGTGTTCCTTTCTGAATAAAGATTCAGGTTAAGCACCTCCAAATGTTTGAGATTCTATAAAAGTGACAGAAATTCTACACTCTTTCAAATATGTAGCATTCTCATTCTACACTCTTTCAAAAATGGTATCCAGTTTTCAATGCATTTCACTGACTGCTCATCCAGCCCTAATTTCAGCTGCTTTTCTATGAGGATGTTATGGAAGTCATTGTCAAAGACCTTCCTGAAATCTCGGTAGTCAGAATCCACTGCTCTCTACAAGTCGGAGCATTTCCTCATAGAATCATTTAGGTGGGAAAAGACCATCAAGATAATCAAGTCCAACCTACTGCTGCCAAGTTCACAAACAGACTATGTCCCTAAGTGGAACACCTCTGCATTTTTTGAAGACCTCCGGGGATGGTTTTCAACCACTCCCCTAGGCAGCCTCTTTCAATGAGTGACCACCTTTTCAGTGACAAAGTTTTTCCTAATTCGTAATTTAAACCTCTCCTTGGTGCAGCTTGAGGTCATTTCATCGTCTCACTTGTTACATGGAGGAAGATATAAATGCCCACCTCACTACCACATCCTCTCAGTTGCAGAGAGTGATGAAGTCTCCCCTGAGCCTCCTTTTCTTCAGGTCAAACAACTCCAGCTCCCTCAGACACTCCTCACTAGATTTGTGCTCCAGACCCTTCCCCAGCTCCATTGCCCTTCTCTGGACATGCTCCAGCCCCTCAACGTCTTTTGTAGTGAGAGGACCAGACTGGACATAGGATTCGAGGTGCAGCCTCACCAGAGCTGAGTACAGGGGGACGATCACTGCCCCGAACAGCGTTGCTGTTGACGCAGGCCAGGATGCCATTGGCCTTGGTCTCCTGGGCACACATCTGCCTCATGTTCAGCCAGATGTCCGCTAGCAGCCCCAGTCCTTTTCCTCTGGGCAGCTTTCCAGCCACTCTTCCCCAAGTCTGTAGAACTGCATGGGGTTGTTGTGACTCAAGAGGAGGATATGGCACCTTGCTTCATACAATTAGCCTCAGGCTGCTGATCCAGCCTGTGCAGATCCCTCTGCAGATCCTTCCTACTGTCAAGCAGATCAACACTCCTACCCAGCTTGACATGATCAAGGTACCAAGTTGGTCAAGCATAGTTTGATGACAGCTTGATTTGCTTTATGAACTCATGTTGACTACTCCTGAAGATTTTCTTGTCCTTTATGTGCCCAGAAATTAGGATTAGATCCATGAACTTCTGAGGGATCACGTGAAGCTCACCTGCATTTCCCTGGATCCTTGTATTGCTGAAATGTGATCTTTGCTCTTCATACTGTAAAATCATGCATTCCTATCAAAACCAGAAGAGCAATTATTTTTATCATTTTTTATAAAACTAAACTTATAATAAAAGTTTCTGTGATAGGGCACCTTCACATTTTCTTCTATTATGAAGAATGAATTATGGATACAGACTAAGAGTTCTGTCACACCCCAATTACCTCATTTCCAGCCGACTACTCATGACTGCATCTGTGACTGAATTAGAAAATATCTTGCAGGTTAATGAGATCTCAGTTAAGCACACTGAAGCTGGACAAGGGAAGCCATTTTTTTTCCCATATTTATTAAAAAATACATTTTACCCATAAAATAGCACTAATGGGGATTGTTTTCTAGATGCTCTATGAATTTTAAAACAACTAATGTATTTCCTATTTCAAACTCATGGTATCACTAATTCAAATTTTGTCTTCAGGAATAAAAATGCAGTTCTCTCTTCCTTTCAGAGGCATTGTTATGACAGAATGGTACAACAATTGAAAAGAAGTATAAAAAAAATCCCTATAAGTACCATTTATAAATGCTTGGCATGCACTGACACATAAAAAAGGCTTTCTTTCCATATAGAACATGGTAATTTTACCTGGAAACACTAATATTAAAAAGGCATAGGAAGAAGAGTGAATTAAATTTTTATAATTCATCTAGGAAAAGTTCTCTTGGTTTCTTTTCCAGAGGAAGAAAAAAAAAAAGAAAAAGAAAAAGAAATGTAGAACACCAAGATATGCCAAGTGGAAATTTCAAGAAATTTCATTTCCAACTACTGGACAAATTAAAAGCATATAATTCCCAAAAAAAAAAAAAAAAAAAAAAAAAAAAAAAAAAAAAAAAAAAAAAAAAAAAAAAGAATGAAAATATATGCATTAAGGAATTGCTTTTTCCTTTTTCAACACACATGACATCTTTCTACTCTGGTATCAGATTGAAAAAATGTACAACCGTAGAATCATAAGTTGTCTGGGTTAAAAGGAAACTTTGAAGATCATATAGTCTAACTCTCCTACAATGATCACAGACATCTCCAACTAGATCAGGGAGCTCAAAGCCCAGTCCAATCTGACCTTGAATGTTTCCAGGGATATGACATCTACAATGTCTCTGAGCAGCCTGTTTCTGTGTCTTACCACCCTCATCATAAAACTTTTTTCCTCCTACTTAGTGTGAATTGACTCTTTATTTTAAAACCACAAGCCCTTGTTCTATTTCTACAAACCCTATTAAAAAGTTTGTTCCCATGTTTCTTTTGAGCCATCTGTAAATACTGATAGGGTCTCCCTGTAGGTTTCTCTTCTCCAGGTGGAACAATCCCAGATTTCTGAGCCTTTCCTTGAAGAAGAAGTGCTTCATCACTCATTTTTTGTGGCACTCTGGCCTCTCCAACAGTTTGTGTTCTTTTTGTGCTGAGGACACCACATCTGGACACAGTACTGCACATGGGGTCTGAGCGAAGGAGCAGAATCACCTCTCTCAACCTTTTTCTGAAGCCCATTATGTAGTTGGCTTTCCATGCTGAAAGTACACATTGCCAGTTCATGTCCAGCTTTTCATATGCCAATATCTCCAAATGCTTCTTGGCAGGGCTGTTCTCAATCTGTTCAACCCCCCAGCCAGGGATTACCCCACTCCAGGTGCAGCACCTTGCACTTCTGCTTGTTGAACTATGTGAAATTCCCATGTGTCCACTTCTCCAGCCTGTCCAGGTCCCTCTGGATGGTATCCATCCTTCAGGTGTGTCAACTGCACCACTCAGCTTGGTCTCATCAGCATAAGTAAGAATGAATAAAATATTGTTATTACTTAACCAAATACCTGATGACAAAGGAGCTCAGTATGTGACATTTTACAATGCCTGATTTATGTACAGATTTTACCACAAGTGATTTTGGCTATATCAGAATAGATGTTGTTGCCATTACAGATACAAAGAAAAATAAATTTTCATAAATTCTAAAACACAATTACAGTGACTCAGTCCTATTCCATCTAAAGCTACTCAAGCACTCATATTCTTATGTTACTGTGGTATCTCGTTTAAATACAAAACATCTCTTTGTGTTGTCATGGTTCCCAAGCACAATAAAATACACATTATCTCAAGGATTAAAGAGAAGAGTACACATTTTCATTTGAATATGTCAGTGCAAAATGACAAATAAAGGCATTTCATCTTGCAAAATTTAAATTGTTTCTTCCACATGGAGAATTTCATGTCAAAATGCTTTTTCTAAAGACTAATATTTTTTATAATATTTCCAGGACTATATGCTTCTTAGAATGAAGCAAGTTAGTGAATTAAAAAAAAGAGAAAAACATAAGAAGAAAAAAACAAAAGCTCTGACCCATTTGGAAAATATAAATACTGTTTTGTTTTTCAAAATAATTTTTTACATTACAGAGTTGCCCAGAAAAAACAGTGGAAATTTCATTAAAACTCCACAACTTACAAAAGTATTTTTCAGAATGAGCGTTCAAATTTTATTACAATCAAGAAATATTGTTTCACCATGATCTTGAAAATTAGCCAACAGATGACCTGATTTTCAGCATCAAAGATTAAGCCATGGCTCCTCATATACTGAGCCTTGTGCACCACCATTGATTCAAATTAACCATTTGCTTTCTCTTAGTATTATTACATGATCAACATCAAATACAATTTGCATCAAGGACACATCTGTGTTCTCATTAATCATATTTATCAGTAGTCAATGATGTGATTACAAGTCTTGCAGACATGAGTGCAGGTTCCAGAACCTTCACGACACATGCAATTAAGCCCTCATGCAATTTTACAACAGAGCTGCTCCACAGCTATCTATATCTGAGACACATCCACTGGATCTACATAATGATATCCTTCAGTAAATATTATGTCTTCTAATTCATATATTGATTTCCCTACAAGTGCATAAATGTATACCAAAATTGTTTATGGGCATTAATTGTACACATGAGGATCAGTCATGATCAGTTTCTGGTATAATAGAAAAGAATTTAGCTGATGTAGTTTGGTAAAGCAAAAGACTATGCTTGAGCCACAAATAACCTAGCAAGGTTCTGTTATTAGGAACTTAGAGACAATATTTTAATTTTAAGTGAAAAATCATTAAGCCAAAATCTCTCTTATGAAGAAATATTGACCACTGGTATTCCTGGTTGTTGAGAACATTTTCACATGTTTGAATATTTGACTCACATTGACTCACATAAAATTTCTCACTTTAACAACCTTACTTCTTAAAGAGACATTTTTGGGGATTTCTCAACAGATATTTGAGCAGTCAAAGTGCTATTGTTAATTAAACAAACATCACAATTGCATAAAGCATCTCAGATATGTCAGAAGTTAACCTTTACACTTCATTAACCTTGTTATTGTTTTTTGTAATATTTTCAAAAACCTCAGAGGAGATAACCATCAAGATGTACAACACTAATTTTGTGTTGTAATTTTGAGGTTAAACTTTAGATCTCTTAATACCGTTTTTGTACTATTTTAGAAATCTGTGAAAATGAAACCACAGAAAACAGTAAAAAAGTGAGCAATAATTTATTTTCCTTTGTAAAGAAAGGTTCAAGGAATAATGTCAATTATTAATGATTAATAATCTCAAGGTTTGTGTTTATCATATAAGGTAAGCACTTTCATAAGTATATCAGCAACGTTTTTTATTTTATATTCTCCCAAGAAATAATACATAATATGAAAGAAAAACCCAATCCATAAATAACTGTAAGTGCAGACCTTTTCCTATAAGATAACTTGACAACATTTATATTGTTTCCTATTCCTTCAGCAGGAGACAATGGAAAGGAAAAATGTTAGCTTTGTTTAAACTATAAGCATAAACTTTACCAGCTGGTGCACTCCATTGGGAACAGATATGTGGGTCAGCACATTGCATCATCAGCACTTTTTCAGCAAATCCACCTGCTTGAGTAAACAGACAATATGGGGCCCCAGTGTAGCAAAGTACATTATTAAACAGATAACTTCCTACATTTTTGGCCTTCTTAGCATTATATTTCAGGTAATAATAGTCTTTCTTCAATAAAAGTATTTTATTTTATAACTAGCTTCAGTGAGTTGGTAGGTTCTTCAGTGACAGTATAAAGGCAAAAAGTAACTTTGCTAATATGGCTATATTACAAGGGAAAAAACATCAACAGAATATGAAGTTTATTTACCTAGATGTTAATTATAAAAAATAATTGACAACTGTTTTATTGTCCTGAGTCTTAACAGATGTTGGAAGTTTAGTCAATTATTTTGCACAGTAAGCTTTCTAGCAACCTTTGTTACATCTAGACTTTAGCTTACTAGAAATACACAAACACCTTAGATATGACCCATATTTGCATGCTGTAAATAATTATGCATTTAGTTTTCCTGCTCTGCCTCAGAAGATGTTTAATTCCAGGGGAATAAATTCTTCATCTGAAAGGACAGGCCTATTTAAAACAGAGAAACACACCAAAATAAAATAAAAAACCCCAACCAAAACACATGCAGTCACAATAATTGAAAGCAGATGGGATAAACTAAATACAGCATAAGCATAAATAAAGACTGAAAGACCTCATGAAAATCTGAAAGTCAAAGCTTGTCTCTTTGGAATAAGCTTCTGTGGGTTGGCCTTCAATGAAAGCTCTCGATGTTTAGAAGGGTAGTTCAAGATCTACGTCTTGTGAATTAATCAGCATATTCACATTTTGGAAAGGTTATAAAAGACATAATGTTGGCTGAACATAAATTTCTGAAAAAAGTCACTATTTCTTCATGGGAAATGAACTGTTTCATATTGAAACAAAATGTACTTTAAATGAACAATTTAGAAGCTATTTAAAATATTCCAGTAGTATTTCTGTTCCATTTTTCTTGCAATTTCTTTTTTGCATTTGAATTTGCATGTCTAAAATCCATGTTGGTTGATGCTGTAAATATTCAACAGAAAAATATAGTAAAGAATGTTCTTCTTTTTACAAAAATATATAATTTTAGCTAAATGGCAAATATCAACTGTCAGTGTTCCAAAGGTAATTTAGAAGTTATGTGTGTGTATATATATATAAAAAGAGATTTTATGCTATTTTTTTCTGAAGAACTACTCCCCTAGATTATGCTCACATACACCGAAATTCATCATAAGCTAAGATTTTTGGACTTTTTGAATCCAAAACATCAACAAGGAAATTTTTATTAGAACAGACAGAAAAATTCTGAAAATTGATTAAAGAAAAAACAAACAAACAAACAAACAAACAAACAAAAAAAAACAAAACAACAAACAAAAAAAAACCATCATACAGGAAAAAAACCTAAACCAAAACAAAACACACAAACCTGAAAACATCCCCAAAACCCCTAAAACTGAACCCTTGTAAATATATACTTGATAAAGAACAAAAAAGGTAAATAGTCACCACAGACTTCAGAGAGCATCAGGAAGGGGATTCTCCTCCTGAGAAGGTGAGTTAGGAGCTGAGGGCAGGACCCAGACTGGCAGGGGCAGCCCCAGACTCACTGGCAAACTTTGTAGCCACAGAACCCAAGCAAGAAGAGCTCGTCTCTTGTAGGAACTCCGGTTTATCAAAGAGTTCATGCCACCAGACAAGTCCACAGTGATGAGGCAGGTCTGAACAGGTTCCAGATCAGAAAGGGAATGGCCCAAGAGGGGATTGCAATGTAGCTCAAGCAGAATCTAGCAAGGAGCATCATCCCAACTTAACTTCGTGCATGTGTGGACTAAAGAAACATAAGAGTTGAATTAATTGGAAAATGTACAAAACAAGAAAAATATTCTGTGTCAAAGGAGTCCATTGTGACAGGGAGTAAAATTCAGTAGCTTTACTTTCTTCATCTAAAGTCTGTAGCAGAAAATGATGTTTCAATGTATTCTAGCTGACACATTACCAAAATCCATCCCTTTCCTCTATTCTGTCATTCTCCTACTCTCCAATGCAGCACAACATAAGTGTGATGGGCATGAAGAAGAAATATATATATATATATAAAATTGCATTCAAAAGAAAACTTTTTTTGTGTCTTCCTCCTATTAAAATCATTTCAGCTTCAAGTTCATACATTCTGCTTGTTTATTTGTCTCTTCCCATGTGTGCCTCTTCCTGATTTATATGAAATCTTGCTGTGGGTTGAAGGAAGGCAGCTCTGTAATGGCTGAATTTTCTTTTGAAATGTAGAGCTAGTAACATTGTCAGTAGAATTTCTGATGTCTAGCTATCCTGTATATAATACTGCAGCAGTTTTATTCTCAAGGAAGCATGGCAAATGGGATATTCTTCTATTTCTCCTGAAGTAGCTTGGTTTAGCAGAGTAGAAACCTGCCTCTGCATCCAGATGCCAAGCAAGACTTGGCTGTTCTTTGCTAACTTAATGTTTTTTCCAGAATAACAAGCATAAACAATCCAGCCATCTTATGCAGGTGTTTTGTGGCAAAAGTTTTGTAATAAAGACCTGCCAGATTTCAAAGACTGCTCTCAAAGTCTGTAAAATTCTAGTCATCGATATTCTTTTACAGTTAGGAAATACAGATAGGACAACAGCTCTGCATTTCCTTTCATCCTGCTCCCTAAGAAAAGGGAACAGAACAAAGAGCATAACAACATCTTTCAGCCCTAGAGTGATTTGCAGCCTAAATCAGTAATATAAACTTTGTGATTATTCACTTCATCATGGTATCTACCTATGCTGTCTATGTGAATACACATTGAATTCAATTGAGAGAGCTCCCTTGCTGTTTTGATTTCAATTTAATTGTAGTTACAGTGAACATCATAACATATTCAGGTTTGCAGCATTGACTTGACCTTGATTATTTTCTCAAGGTGAAACACCTTTTTTTTTTTTTATTTGGTTGGTTTTGGTTTTTGATTTTTAATGTACTGGGTTCCATACAGAATTTCTATTGGGAATACCGTGCAATGAGCATATCTTTTAAATAATTTATTCTATTTCTACAGTTTTATTTCAGTATCCCATAACAAAATTTTATTATTCTTATTAAAATAAACAAAGAAACCAAACCAAAGTAAGTAAACAAACAAAACCACAGATATTTTTTTTTTTTTCACTCCACCCCTCAGAACTGGTATGATTTATAAACCAGAGTTCTAAAAATTCTGTCATAATTTTGATGTCTAGTAAGGTTATTTTCTTTGTGTATCTCTACAGTGCAGAAAATTAACAAGAGATCAGGATGATCATGGGAAAGTACTTAAAATATGAAAATAAAAACTCCGAACAGCAGCACAACACTAAGGAACTATTATACATAGTTTTCCCAGTTTTATTAACTTATTTAAATTTTTTAGAATCACACAAGACATTCTTGTTTTTCAGTACTTATGAAATCTGTAATATTCATTCCTTCCTTAATGTCAGAATTATGTATGTCAGAAAGAATATTTTTCTGGTGCAAACAGACTACAAGCCTGTATAAATCTGCTAAAATATTGGTCTTATTAAGAGTCTGCTTCTTGCTAAAATTCAGTTCCATATATATAAAAAAGTAAACTTCAATTTTTAATAATAAATTATTGTTTATATTTAAAAAGTACAGAGCTGTGTGAAATAAAGAGGTATTATTAAAAATAAGTGTAGGAAATAATTTTCTTAAGACTTTTTAATAAGACGAGTTTTTTCTTCCATTTTTTAATGTGATCTTTGATTCTTTCATATCTAAATCTGGTTTTATTTTTCCTGCCAAACAAAGGCAATCATCCTAATCATGATCACTATAATGACAAGATTTGATATACTCAGAATATGTCTGTCCAGTGGTTTAAGTATTTTTGCATGTCTGTATTTCTGACTAAAGGAAAAAAATCACACCTACGGCATTACTAAAAGTAAACCAGCAGCCCTGTCTGAAAATACACTTCTGTGCTCTTGTCTCTGAAGATTA
Organism: Peucedramus taeniatus; assembly: GCA_013400575.1. NCBI lineage: Eukaryota > Metazoa > Chordata > Aves > Passeriformes > Fringillidae > Peucedramus > Peucedramus taeniatus. Next base: position 3,779 of record WBNO01023669.1, on the reverse strand, counting down.
AAAGGATAAAAAGTCCCCAAAGCCCCACAGACCAAATTATGCATAGATCCACCTGATAATACATAAATATTGAACCAAAACTGCTATTGTGGAAAATGATAACATGTCAAAAAGAATCATGTTCCCTGATTATAAGACAGAGCTGAGATCCTCTGAGGTAAAAATGATCAAAGAAGTAATACTGCCTAATAGAGTTGCAGTAATATCAAATACTGAAGACACTAAAATCCTTGCCAAAGTACGCACTTGCAAAAAACTTTTAGAAAAGTTAACCTTGTAAATAGGAGAATATTAATGTAATATTGCATGTTCCTTTTCAATAGTGTTTAATTTTAAAATATTATATTATAAAGGTAGGAGATTACTAATTTTTGAATACCCTTTTCTTTCTGGATTGTCTAATATAATTTTCCTAGAGGTTTTTGAGATGTATCTAGATCAAACTCTGGATAACATGTTCTGTCCTCAAACCTGACCCGTCTTTCAGCAGCAGGTTGAACTAGAAACTTGCTGAGGTCCCTTCCAACCCAAATTATCCTATGATCATTTTGGGACTAGCAGGTTAAACTTTTAGCTATTTTATCTCAGGGATCTAGAAGGTTCCCAGACTCATTTTGTTTTTTCTATCATCACCATAACCTGAAGAAGCAATTAGCTGGATCCCTATGAATGGCAGACTTGATGTCTTTCCCCATGCCCCCCACTTCTCTTGCCCTCCGTTTTTCTCCTCCTAGAGCAAGTGATTCAATGCTGAAGGAACAGAGACTGAAGAATTTTCCTTAAAAATAACACAGCAAAACCCAACAACAGACAATAAAATAAACACAATCCCCACATATGACACTAATGTAGAGGAAACTCCTTGTTGTACAGACTAACACCTCAGTCTTGTCATAATGTTATACTGGTAGTGTTGTCCTTACCCTCTTGGGAAAACTGCCAAATTCTGCTGTGGAGATAGACAATAAAAGTGGCAAAAAACTGAAGCTGTTCAACATAATTCTTCTTGTAGCATTCTGTCACTTTGGATGTAAGCACAAATCTCTACAAATAAAGACTAGAGGGGCAGGTTGGTTTATTCTTCTTTTCTTTTATCCTACACAAAGTGATGGGAAAAAATGAACACAGGCATTAACACCTTCTTCTTAAAAAGGATGTGTACAAAATATGTCCTCAGGCTTTTGATCTTCCACACAAAAGGACAGTTTGTACTCATACAGATTAATTGAATAATAATCTAATTCCAAATGTTGTACAAAGGAAAAGTCTTTTTACCTCTTGAAAACACTTTTTATCTCTCTTTCAATGCTACATTTAAAGATATTAACTACAAACAAGTTAATTTAATTAATTTACAGCTCTTGAATTCAGGGTATGAAAAATAAATTACCTGATATTTATATGTTTAAGAGGTTTTTCACTAGACTTCATAATATGTTCAGAAATAATTTTTAAGATTCACTCCTTTTCATGTTATTCTTGACATTAAAATGAACCAAAAAAAAGTAATCACTCTCTAATAAACATGTTTATAATAAGGATAAAAATATATTTTTTTAGTGTCTGAAATGTTTATTAAAAATGGAATAATTTTCCAGTAAGAAAAAGCATATAAATAAGAAAAAGCTTATAAAAATATTGAACACTATAATTAGTCCAACAAATTTTCCTGAAGATTGATATTTGTTCTCCTTAAGTATTTGAAATTTAAATAATTTCAATGAAAGTACATAACTGAGCAGAAGGGTCTGTAAATAATGCAGTAAGTGGACCTAAATTTTAGGCAGTGATCCATACAATCTACTTCAAATATCTACTCTATGTTAAGAGGATTCAGGCCTAGGGATATTTTTCTTTACTGTAGCACTAGTTTATCTGACCAGATGAAATAAAACAACGCAAGAGATATATAATTACTAAAATTAGTAATTTAATCTATGCACAGTAAATTTCAAAGCATGAACATGAGATTAGGCAATTAGGAGCATGACTATACAAGTTTATTCTTTTGAGGCTCCAGAATGGTTCTGACAAAATGTTGAAAAATGCTAAGTACTATATTGTTATAAGAGCTTTCAAATATTTCTGCTTTCCAACCTAATGGAAAAGTTTAAAAAAAAAAAGAAAAAAACAGACAAATTTCTTCCCTTACCCCCAGATTATTAGTTTCCTCTAGAATCAAAACCCAATTTTTTTAACTAGCTGTTCAGAGCCTATAGTTTTCTATACTGTTTTACTACCATAGCCAACTCAAAGGATCTTTGGAAACTGTGTTGCACAAATGTGTCACGCATTTAAAGTTCATGAAAAACAAATGCCAAAAATGCTTCCAATACAAATTTGACCTTAACTCACATAGTTAAGCCTGCATGGTGTCTGCTGCTTGTTTGCTCTCTCTGGTTATTAGCTTTATGAGAATACCAGTATTAGAAAGTCCATTTACATCTTTCTAGTTTTGATTACAGTGAGACTTCCTGGCTTTGAAACCTGCTTGATTTTCTCTTGAGCAGAAGCTGTTGGGCTTTGATAATACATTCTACTCCTAGGAAAGGAAATAACGGGTAGTATCTTTAAAGGAAATTAGTTCTGCTGCTTAATTGATAGTTATTACAATTACAGAACTTAATGGGGAAAATGTACTGTATCAAGTCTTATATGTTCCAGCTTGGCAGCTTCCTGTGAATGCCACCTGCATATTAATTATGGCACAGTGCTCACCTTGGTTTAATATTCTGCTTCTTTTGCAGAAAATGAAAGAGAGGAACTGAATTTGAGAACAGTTGTAAGTTATTCAGAACAAAAGTACAGAAACTTGCTCTAAACCTGGCAGGGCTATATTAACTAATGACAAGAGTGAGAAAACTGTAAAAGAACAGATTAGCAAATCCCTTGTTGCAGACTACTTCATCAAAATCAAGGTAAGTTCTCAGGCAGTTTTTTCAAGGAGAATTCAAGGAGGGAGAGAAAGAGAAAGAATCAAGATATAGGTAGTAGGTGCATTCAAGCAAGACAGTTTCTGGGGTTTAGGGGATTTTTAGCTTTCTCCTCGTGGAAGCATTGTGGCAGCTGATTTGCCTCTGCAGATGTTTAGCAGTCACAAGAAATCACATTATTTTCAAGAAGAGAGAAGAGAGCTTTCACAGAAGAAGGAATTGAGAGGTGGAAGAAATATGTTTGTGAACAAAAAGGGTTCAGGAGTCCAAAGGGAAATTGGTTTGAAATCACAAATAACACTGATGAGATTTCAGACCCTGAAGAAAGTATTCTGAAAGTTGCCAAATGCATTAGAAAAAGGTACAGCATCTAGACTGGGATTTTTTACCTTAGTAATTACAAGCTACTGAAAAAAAACAGGGACACAGTCATAGGCTTTAAAAGTGGGATACTGACAGCCTGATATCCTGTTAAGAAAGGAAATGTAGCTTTTTAGAAAAGTGTTTCTATGTGACCTTTCCAACTTTCAACTCTGAAGACACCACCCTGTGAAAAAATGCAGTGCTATTTTTGCATGTATAAGAACTGGGACTATAACACTTCTGCTCTCTGACAACCTCATTGCTTCTTTCTTTAACTGAAAATTATCAGTCTTTCTCTCAGTACTTTTTCAATTCAAAATATATTTACTTTGGAGAAGTAGTCTTTTGATTCTGATCTTGAAAATATTTCTGCATATTTTGATTCTTAAGATCTGTGAAAGAATCTCAGGTATTCACAGATATGTAAAAAATAAAGTATTTCTAGATAAGCAAGACATGAATGTAAATTCCCTTTCTGACAGA
>WBNO01023668.1:0-90701 GCA_013400575.1 Peucedramus taeniatus | reverse complement strand
TGTCACGTAACCAATTCTCCACAGGAAATGTTATGTTAATATGTTGTTTCTTTCAGAATGGACAGAAACTATCTTCTCCCCGTATTAAATAGGCAGATTCTATCTTACACTATTACTTTGGCTATATTTGTTTCTCAATACCTGAGTTACAAAGCAGAACCTCAAAGAAGGCCTTAATTTTGATAGCAAGATGATACCCTGTAATAATCTATGCTTTTCAGCACTGATGCATCCAGTCACATCAGGAGCTGAAGATTTACAATTTATTTAAATTTGTCTTGCAATGTGTTTCAGGAAGAGGTCTTGCATAGTAATGTTGAATATGTTCAAAGACGTCTTGCAACAAATTCTTTGAAAGCACAAAAGAGTGCTTGCTGAAAATTAGTGATACAGTGCCACAAAATACACTAGTACTATATTCTGAAACTAGTCTTACTTTGCAGTTGTGTTTCAGGAAAGATCTGCTTCCTTAAGGTGCTTCTTTCCCAATATCTGTTTTCTCATTGCGGCTGAGAAAACACTAACACAAAGCAAACACAGGATTGCTCACAAACCTTACATATCAAATTCTCGGCTGAAATTCACTATATCTTATTATTATTTAATAATTGATGTTATGGTAATATCTACAAGTGTCAACTCAAGTCAATAAGCTTCTCAACTCCCTGCTTGCTATCCAAGTGCACAAGTAACAGGCAATTCTTATTGCTCTGCTAGACAAAGCAAAGAACAGGAAGTCTCAGAGAAAGAGAAGTGAGATGATTTTCCAAAATTCAGGGGTCAATCAGATTAGATTGGAAGTGTCCTGACTTCAGCTGCAGTTGACTGGGACAAGAATTTAACAAGTAATGACTTCATCTTAAGCATCATAATGCCGCAAGGATTCCATTTCCTCTGGGCTAAGCTATACTGTCATGTTTTCTTTTCAATTACTTTGAGATGAAGATTTTCCTCTGGTTTGGATGACTCGGGGCAGGATGTTCATAAAAGAGTGAGGAGTTTCATGTTACAGTTAAATGGAGCATGTTTATGAGCCACTTAATCTTTTTGTATTTGCTTCAGTGACTTTGTTATTTACTGCATAAGATGTAAATGAAAGGTTGAATTTGTTTATCCAAAGCAATGACATGATTGTACACAAGTAAAAAGAGCTATTCATCTATATATTTTCTAAAAACAATATCATTTGCTTAATTTCATTTTTTTCTCCCTTGGAAATTACAAATATGTTCTTGAATAAATTTCCATCTTGGTTTTAGAACAAAACATCCATAGTTTGTACATTTTAATGGCTATCTAATATAATTCTGTACGAGATAGAGTGTGATAAAGATGAATGGCATTATGCCAGAGCATATTGTAGTTTAATTATGATAATGGTAAGAAACTTACACTAAGCAATGGAAAATCTGAAAAATTCAAATGGTGCTTAAATGCTCTTTTGTTTTTCTGTTTGCCATTTCTAAAGAATTATTAGCAGGCTTTTTGGAGGGAATACACTGGTTTGTCTGCAGAGGATTTGGGCTTCATTTTTTTCCACAACATATAAGAAGTAGATATAAGATGAGTGTATTTGAGAGGAAGCTTGAGGGAGTGATAGGCTAGTCAAATAAAAAAGAAGAGGCAAACTGCTCTGTAGCCCATTACTAATAATTTATAATTCCCAGGAGCAGCTTCACAAACCTTGTGAGTTAGAAGAACTTTGCCATACACATTCTAAACTTTTACCCGTGTCAGTATGCTTGGCAGCACATGGTTGAAGCACACTTTAGCAGAAAATTCAAAATTATCAAAAAATAGATTAAAGCTTATGATACGAGGAATATAAATTACTTTGTTTTATAAAATATTGTGAAAGAAATACCATTTTCCTCTCTTTGATTTAATTTGTGAAAATTTCACTGTGCTTGCTTTTTTGCTATTTGAATAACACATTTGAATATTGAAAATGGTCTGTAGTGCACAATTGCCTACACAAAGTATATTTATTCTGAAAGTTATTGAAAGGAGTATCTTGCCTGTTTTTCATTTTCTCTCTTTCATCATTCAGTTTTTTCTTCCCAAAGGAAATGAGTCAGAGGACTCTCAATTTCTCATTCTGTCTGTTTCTTTTCCTTGTTAGTGTTGTTGTACAGACTTCATAAAAAATTCCCTCAACTCATGTCTAAGCATCTCTATGACCAGGGGAAGGTCTCTCTTTTTGATATATTTTTGGAGTTTTTATTATGCAAGTCATAAATATAAATTTCTGCATATTATCCTAAACTCCTGCTTGTGCAAGACCCTCAAAAGAGGGTTCATTTTGGGGCAGCTTCCATTCCTTGCATTTTTTAAGAGAAATTGATGCAGAAATGAGAAAAATCAAACAGTATCTTCTCTGACTCTTCTGCTTTATTCTGCAATAAGCATTTCACCCAGTAACTTCAATGGTGGGTTTGCTTAACTATGAGCATCAAGACTCCCTTATAAACTGTTTTTAAGCTCAGAAAACAATAAGAAACGTGCTGGCACTTTCTGCAAGGTGTTTTGTATAGGGTAAGTTTGTGAAGCTCTGATAATAGCTGAAAGGATGGGTTTTTTTCATAGTTCCTGGAAAATAAAAAGCTCATCTGGGCCTAAAACAAGGACCATTTTGTCACTAAGTATTTGAAATAAAATATTTAATTTTAGCTTTCTGCATCTTACTTTTTTCCTAAGGAGATCTTCTTAAATCTATGATTACAGAGTATGTCCCAATCTGATGGGGGTTTCTGGATGCAACCTGAGGGTCATTACTGAACAGCAGTAAGCAGAAAATGTTGAAAATATTTAAACTCTTGTTAATCCTTTTATGAATTCTTTTTGCCTTCTGTTTGGTTTGAACTTCTCTGTGTAACCCTGACCAGCAACTCTAATATCCTAAGTTTGTTGCTTGTGACTTTCTGCAAACATATCAAATTTCTTGAGGTTTTTTGCTTTGCTTCTTGAAATTTATCAATTTATCAATTGCCTGAAAAAAAACCCCAAAACATCTCATTTTTAAGTAAAGTTTGGGTTTTTCTGAATAAATACTCTCTGACAGTTCTTGTCCTCTGAAGCTTTAATGCAAGTGTTAAAAGTCTCCAGGACAATATAAGTTATGGCCCTTTACAAATATAGTTTCCCGGACAACCAAAGGGACTGCTGTTTCATAAACACTGTTCTCTCAAGCAGAAGCGTTTGTCTGTCTGCTGGAAGATTATTTCACACTTAAGCATGTTAATTTCAATATCATATTACCCCCATGAAAACATACCACTATCATCTTCATTCAGATCTGGACTATTTGAAAGTAAGGTGTGGAAATATATGGTACAACTGCACTTGTAAGTGAGGTTTGGGCTGTAAATATGACTGGTGTGATATAAGAGACCTGTCAGAGTTCCTTGTGTGCTGCAGCAGTAGCCTCCCTTTATCACCCAGCCAGGAACTGACACACAGCTCCTTCTCAGTGCAATGTGCTTTGCCATTCCTGTCTGTTGGGAGATCACTGCTGAATCTCAGATCAGCTTTTGATTGCCATTCAGTTGTGGAAAGGGGGATTTCTTTGGTTAACAGAATGTATTTGGGCTTTGGCTATGAAAAAGTGTATACTTCATTATTGAATACAACATGTATACTTTCTGTGTGAAAAAGGTGTTTGTGTTAATGATCTTTTTTCACAGTCTCCGTGTGTACTCATACACCACTTGACTAAGATCCTCTTTGAACAATTTAATTGTTTGCGATAACCAGCAGCATTTTCAACGTTTGGGCTCTGAATTCTTTGTTGTTGTTGTTCTGCTTTTTTGTGACATACTTCTCCATGTGATAAGAGCATTACAAGCATGGCTTTTGCATGGCCTAATTAAATATTAATACAGCACCAACAGACAGTGCATAAATTCTACCCTTCTTACAGGGTGCAATCAATGTAGCGTATGAGCGGCATATTAATTGACTCAACTGGACTTTAATGATAGATTAAAATATGATAGGTTAAAAGTCAAGACCAAAAAAGGGATAAAACACTCTTTTTGAGTGACTCTCTAATTGTGGTTTGGGTAATGTATTTCCAGTACTTGCAGTGTGATTAATGTTTGTAAGATTTAGAGAACATGGTAAAAACTGTGGTAACTTTATTATTATTTTTCTTGTGCAACTAAGGAGATCTTTTAGGCACAGTAATTCTGGGAAATGAAGCTGATCTTGTCCTCAGCTATATTTGCATAACGCTTCCTGATTTCTGCACCAAATGCATTCATGCGTATCCAAGTACTATAAAAAACAATGACCTAGATTAGAAGGTTGTTTTAATTATGTATACTCATTAGTACATTTTAAAGAGTTACTTCATCTTTTTGTTAATTTTAAGTGAGGTGAGAACTTCTGCTTATTTGTTATGACAACTGACTCGAAGTTAGTTCACACAGGTTTAGAGACTCCATTATTTTCTCATTATTTTCTCATTATTTTCTCTCCGTCTGTCCATCCATTTCTTGCTTTCTTTAGGTTTTTTGTTTGTTTGTTTTGTTGTTGTTGTTGTTTTAATCTTTCTTCCTCCCCACTTTTTCTTACTTTGATTCCCCCTCTCCATATTTATTTCCTCTCCTCCCCTTATCCCACATGGTGATAGGAGAAAGAAAAAAACCATTAGCTATTGTCTTCATTAATTTTCTTCCCTCAGTACAAATGTTGATTTCACTCTGTTCATACACACTGATGATGAGACACATGACTAGCACGTTGGATAATCTGTAGAAAATTGTACAGGGCTAGACTCTGTGACCTTCTATAGGAATATTTTCTGTGTCATGGATTTTGACAAGAAAAGCCTAAGGAAAACTAAAGTACAGATTTCAATAATTGCTCTTCTGGCTGCTTGCAGTGTTTCATGGATTAAAGCATTTTAATTTCTGAGGCTTTAAACAAATTCTTTGGTTCTTTTCTCAAGAGAGCCAGACCCCTGCTCAGGTTTTATCAACAAACTAGTCAGTAAATGTAAGAACTACTCACTCTTATGAAGGCTAAATATTCCTTCAGAAATAATTTAAGATAATATTTTAATTTAATAATAATAATACTTTAATAATAATAATAATACTTTAATTTAATAATTTAAGATACTGATTTATGATACTGAATACATCATATATTGAATACTGCATTATCCATCTATTCAATGAGACTTAGACTGCAAGGCACAGGTTAAGGCCTCTACGTGATCTTGAGACAATTAGGCACCCAACAGCACGTGTGGTTTTGCACCCGAGGTAGCCCACAGCTGACTGCTTTTAGCTGGTTCATACAACTTCCCCATAATCAGGTCTTTACTAGCAGACAATTAGAAAACCTTGGATAATGGTGGAAACTGGTTCACATGGAAGCAAATGCCAAGAATAGGCAGGAAATCATGTTTTTATCAGAAAAGCTTTGTTTGAAAAATGTCAGCTCAGGAATCACTTGCTGTTTCTCAGACTCCACATCAGAAGGGACACATAAAAGCTGTGTAGTACAAATGGATGAAGATAGAAATGGTCCATTGTCCCTATTACAGAGGGCAAATAATGGGCACAGAAAAGCAAAGGTGGTTAAACTCTGACAAATGGATTTGATTGCCTTTCCACTGCAGAAGGAGGTCCAACTCTCCCTGTTCCATACCAAAAAAAGAGTTGGGCTTCCTACTTGTACCTGAGGTGGATACCCTTGGATCACTTGTGCAACAGAAGCTGTGGTACAATAATGCTCCAGCTGTGCCAGGAGCACCTTTCAGGACTGCACACTGAAGATGCCTTACCTGTGGAATTCAATTAGGCCAAAACATCCAAAAAGAAAGCTCATCATACAACTCCCTATGACCTTGGTAGAATTAAGCCTTTAACTCTAGGCATCAATTTCTGCAACTGGATAGAAAGGTTCAGAAAGAGCTTTATGAGCCTGAAGTCTTGTTTTGCATAGGATGTTCATGGCAGCTTCATGGGACTGAGTTCCTGCTGCATTGCCATTTGGGCCACATTGCAGTCCCCACAGGTGTCTCTGTAATCACCACAGGCTGGTGATTGCCTTAATGTGAACATGAACACTGGCTGTGCACTGTGGAACTACTGAGTTTGTGACTGGCCTTTGTTAATTATTAGACTATTGTAAGATGTTCTGTTTCAAAGGTCAAGACAGGAAACCCTGGTACCAAACAATCAGACATATACTAAAATGGTACCAGCATAATTGTGCAACTGTTTGCTCAGGCAGTGGCAGTAAAAACATAGTGACAGATGCTTCATTAATTGTGAGACCCTATTGAAACAGGAGAGAAAGGTATAATGCATTCCATAATGAAGCATTTACCTTTATTTCCTGATCCAGAGTACACTTACCACCATAGTTCCAGCAACCTTAGCTCCATGTTTGATTGTAACTATTTATCAAACAACCCCAGACTACACTGAATTAATACACTGAAAATATTTTAAAATACTTTTTTTTTCCTAGATATGGGCTAAGTAGCAAGAATAATATATTTTTTTCTAATGAGGTCATACAGAGAGGAAAGAAAGATTTTATCAAACATATTTGATAAATCATACAGATAAGTACTATCTTTGCTACCAGGAGGGGTTGTGACTGGGATATCATGTGATTGCAACTGCACAGCTTATTCTTTTGTTCTTAGTCACACTGATGAGCACAAGCAATACAGCATCAGGGTCAGGGATTTCCAGAGCATTAACAATGGACAAAAGACAGAGCATATGAGAAGTTTTTATGCTAAAATTCAGACATGCTAAGGTTTTGTGCTAAAATTCAGACACTATGGTGGGAACTGAAGTTTTGGATGAGTTGAGTTGGTATGAAGGTGTTTTCCGTTTAGAAAAAAGAAAAAAATTATTCTAAAATTTTATTTGGCTCCACTTGGAAGCAGCATTAGAGCCTGTATGCTCCTGAAAGGAGAAGGTTTCTCAAACTATGATAGGGGAAAGACTACATGGATTGTAGATTATTTTAAAATAAATAGAGGCTGTTCCTTAGTTGTGTCCCACTCAACTGTATATAGCACCACACAACACCACACCACACCCTATGGAAATAAATGCCAGGAACAAAAATAAAATGGGAAGAGGTCAGACAGACCTTAATTAGACAGAAAAAACAATCCCCACAAAAACCTTCTACTCTCCTTTTTTTTTTGATAACTCTTCAGCACTGTCGCCCAGAAAACTAAATTTAATAAAAGAAATTTTAAAAATTACCCAGCAAAGATGTGCATCAGAATTTTGTGGAACTGGGCAGTGTGTTGGTGAAAACCAGAAAGATGATCCTTAACTCTTCCTAGATATCTCTGCCTCCTCACAGATAAATGTCTTATTCTTGTGCTTGGTGGTAAACAGTAATTATTGAGGCAGTGAAGTATCCTACTGAAGTAGGATAACAAATTATCATGGTATTTGTATCATTAATGCATCCATGTTTCCTTAAGGTAAATGTATGTACATGTAGAATGGAACTGATTACACAGACGGAAGGAACTGTTCCGTCTAATTAAAAGCTTCCTATATCTTTTGGAAATAATTCTTTTTTAGTTTTATTATCAGTCACCGTGACACCATGTCCCTCACCTTCCTCTGAAGGTGTGCTTTTGGTAGTGAGCACTTCAGCAGAGCACTGATAGTTCTGCTGAAGGGTTTGCTGCATGTGTATCTCTCTGGCACTGATCTGTTCCAGGAAAAGAACTTCTCTTTGTGGCTCAAGGAATGGTTACAGCTGCCTAAGTATGAAGATTTATGCAGCAGAAAGTGAGGCCAAATAGAATGTAGAAGGACTGTACCAGAAATAATGAAAGGCGGTCTCAAACTGAGTCATGTAAGGAAAGCATCCAATAAACCAGCTGATTTACGGGATGGCTGCAGTGCTCTGCTGTTTTTCTGTTTGGGATAAAGTGAAACTCACTTCAGGTATATAAACTGTGTGCAACAGCTGAGGGAGATCTTTACTCATGTCTTAGAGAACAGGAAGCTGTACTTTCTCTGTGTGTCAGTATTCTTTTGATATGTGTTTGGGTATGTAGAATTTCATATCACAGTTACTGTCATGGAGACTATGGTCAAGAATATGGTACATTTAATTATCAAAGAAATTTTTATTTTATGGCCTATTACCCACTCACAATTTTGTGCTTGCTTCACCATGCTTAATATTGAGTGAATCACAGAATCCCAAAATCAAAGAATCAGTAGTTTGGAAGAGACCTTTAAGATCATTGAGTCCAACCCATGCCCTAACACCTCAACTAAACTATGGCACTGAGTGCCACATCCAATCTTTTTTTTTAAAACATATTTTTAAACACAATGTTTGGTTTGTTTTTGATAGAGTTTTTTCCTAGGTATTTTACTGATATCTGTACTCTTGGTAGCAGGTTTTGGAAGTTGCTTACCACTCCCTTTTTTTCTCTTTTCCTCTTGTCTCTATATCATACTGTGATGATCTGTCAATGAAATTCATTCAGGTTCTTGGAATTATGTCAGGCTGGGGAAAATCTTGCACTTTGATCTACCACAGCAGCAAAAAATAGATGCAGTTATGGTTCTGCATGTTTAATAGCAAGAAATTATAGGTTTAGTGATAATCTTGCCCATAATCATCACCAAGTGACTATGTGCTGAACTGTATGGCCAGCACATAGAGTCATACATACATATACATACATATGGCCACACTGGTGCTGGTAGTGGTAGAGTGAGCAGGGCAGAGCAGGCCTATCCTCAGCTGCATCAAAAGTGGTGTGCCCAGTATGTCAAGGGAGGTGATTCTGCCTCTCTGCTCTGCTCTGGTGAAACTTCACTTACAGAACAGCATCCAGCTCTGGAGTCCCTGGCAGAGGAAGGACATCGACCTTGGAGGGAGTCCAGAGGAAGCCACCGAGATGATTAGAGGGACAGAACATGTCTCCTATGTGCAAAGGCTGAGAAAGTTGGGCAGGATTGGAGAGGAGAAGGCTTCTGGGTAAACTAATTTCAGCCTTCTGGATCCTGAACAGAGTCTACAAGATAGATGGAGAGAAACTTTTTGCAGGGGCATCTAGTGATAGGACAATGGACAATGGCTTTAAACTAAAGAAAGGCAGGTTTAGATCAGATGTTAGGAAGAAATTCTTTGCTGTGAGGGTGGTAAGACTGGAACAAGATTGCTAGAGAAGTTGTAGATGCCTGTCATGGTTTAGGAATGGTGCTCTCCAATTTGGTAGCCCCACTAAAATGACCACAAGCTGCTCCCCTTCCCTCTCACTCCAATATGTGGCACACAAAGCAAAGATCACAAGTTGAGCTAAGAACAACTTACTGGAAAGAGCAATGAGGTAAGAAAATGATCAGCAACCGTATTAATGATCAGCAACCGTATTAGTAACAAAATGCATAAGAAAAAGAAATTATTTAATAAAATAATTTTTAAAAAATATTTAAAAATATTCTTAAAAATAAAAAAATTGCCACCATGTTTTTTCCTACAGAAGGAATGTCTGTCTCCTCTGAAGCCAAAGAAGTGTCCCTTTCCCCTGCCCCTGGCATTGACATGAGATGGTATCAAATAACATCTGGGTCCTGGCCATGCCCCCTCAGCCATGTCCTTCTTCCAGCTACTGCAAAAAATTAACCCTGTCCTAAATAAAATTAGGACAATTCCCAGAAGTGTTCAAATCCAGTTTTGATGGGCTTCTGAGCAACCTGATCTAGTGAAAGGTCTCCCTGCCCACGGCAGGGGTTGGAAGTAGATGTTTAACATCCCTTCCAACCCAAGCCATTCTGTGATTCCGTGATTCCATGACTCTGTGATTCTATGATCAGACCCATGGTGTCACATTGCTCACCACAGTCATTACTGCCCCTGAGATGGGAGGTCAGTGGTGGGTTAGATACTGTCTGTGTCCTGTAGTGGTTCAGCTTCAAGGACTTCCAAACGAGCTCATATTTTCAATATTCTGTGAACTTAGGTTTTTGCACTGTGAATTGTATTCTGTTCTAATTCAGAAGTTCTTAGAAGGACCAACACCACTTGCAACAACCTCAAACTGGATAGTACACTGTAGACAATTCTGCAGTGCTACTCTGTTCACCCTGACTAGACTCTGGTTTCTTATGTTAGAAACAAGGGTAGAATTTAAGAGTCATGGTTCATTAGAATGAGTGAATAGTTGCTGTAAAAAAATTGGACTTTGCTTAATGGTGAGTGTATCATAAATCCCTTGGCAATGGGTATATTTTTGAGTAAGTGTTTAAAGCAGAATTGTGTAAAAATTGTAGATTTCCATTTCTTTTATTTCTAGTTTGGCAAACACTGCCTTTATTTTGCCTTTTTTAAAAATTAATACTAAACAAAGAAGCATGTTGACAAACATGTTAAACCCCTGTTGTAAAAATTTCAATCCTTTCTGATTAATACCATCTGCATTTAGGAGCATAGCATGTATATTTCCAGTAAGGTGACAATCATTTTCAGGAGTAGAGAATCATGATGTACAATCACATTAACATATTACATGTTTTTCTACTGTTGCATGGATTGGCTAAGCACTTAAATAGAAAACCAAATAAAGCATGTCAAGGTGTATTGTATATGAATGCATTAGAATCTCTCACTCACTTGCAAATCTGTAAAACATTGGGCAATATGGCAGGGCAGCATGAAAATTTGGGTTGAATTGTGATTAAAAGTAATTAGAAGTAATCAAGGGCTATTGCACTGATATTTTATGATAATATTTGGAATGTCATGCTATACTGGAGTTACAAACACACACACACACACATATATATTATACACATACACATATATAAAACATACATGTATATATAACATACACAGAACACAGAGTCACGCAGAGACATATCACTTTGCAATGGATGACTTTGGAAGTAAGTTTAAATTTAAATTCCTTTAAGTAGGTTAAGATATTTCAGTTATCTGATCAGTGAAATACGGTGACCTACATTTGTGAGGAAAAAATTTTTCTGAAAATGCTGTTCTGATTTTAAAAGGATCATTAGTGGAACATATCTAGCAGTCTAATTTCCATTTTAGATCACTCAGAATTATTAATTCACACATTATACCCAGGCAGACTCCTAATTTCTCCAGAGAAGTGTCTGGGGCTTCACAGCTTGAAAGGCGATAGCCAAAACCAACTATGTAACAAGGGATAACTGTAGGGGATGAAAGGGATTTGCACTCCTATGGATTTCCTACTGTGCTGTTTTAAATCTCTTGACAGGGTTACAGGGCTGGCTTCATTTCTTTCTCCCTGATCTCTTTTTGGTGTTGGTCTTGGTAATTTCCCACGTAGTGTCTCACAGTGGCATTTCAGGATTCTATCATATATTTGTATATATGAAAACATCAGGTTGTCTGTCCAAAACTCTGTGAAACCACACTTGTTTTTTCAGAGGTAGCACCCCATACCTCTCTGTGCAATGATACACAGGCTGGATGTGTTCAGCTACCAGTGCGCATCAGCCACTACTTGCATCATCACATCAGCCAACATCCTGTGCAATAGCTTTAATGCCACAGTTGATGGACCTGACATTAGCATTCTTAATGGTTCCAAGTCACGCTCTATTTCACAACACATCTGAATTCCTCATCAGGTTTGCCAGAGTGCCACTGCATGGCAAAAATTTTCAGAGCAAACTGCTGTTTGACAAAGAAAGCTGGAGCTGTGGAAAAAAGTGAGATTTTTTTTTTTAATAGAAGTTTTGCAGGAGTTGAATTGAATATTGCTGAGTTGAAACTGTGTGACATATCTTTGCAAGACACATTTGATTTTTGTACTCTTCTCCTGGTGTGCTTATTTAAATAGAAAAATGTCATCAAAATACTGCATGATACTCATAACCTTCAGCAACTTCTAAAAACATTGATTATGAGCTTTGATCTTTTGTGAAGAATTACTCCATCTGGGAACTGTGGGTTTGACTGTTTTACTTCTTAACTCTTTCTGGGATCTTTGCAGTGATTAGGTGCCTGTCAAAATGTTCTACAGTTAGCTAGTCTTCTGTTCAGTTCTGTCAGTCCTAGAAAGGAGTGGCTGACTTGCCTTGTTTCCTAGCTGGCTCATACTAATACTGTTTCCATCATCTACATTGTACGGTTGATTTATGGGTTTTGGATTTTAGNTTTTTTTTTTTTTTTTTTTTTTTTTTTTTAATGAACACTGCTAACTGGCAGTATCGTTCTTGTCCACTTGTCTTTAGGTCTTAGGAATGGGCAGGCTGTCTATTGCTTGTCTATCTATGCTTAGAGCATGGACAGGAACATTTTTTGTTTGTAACCATCTCTTTTACTTTTTTACTTGTGGCTTCATGACTGCAGACTTGACGGTAGTCTCCGTAGCTTTCAAATACTTTGGGCCCAACTGTATTCTCTGTTGAAATCCAGATATAAAATTGCCATTGCTCTCAGCTAGGGATAAAAGGAAAAAAACAAACAAAAAGAAACCTGGACTAACTAACAAAAAAACTCCCCACAGACTGAGCACTTAACATTCTTCTCGGAGCTTCCTTGCCAGAAACATCTACATTTTTGTAAGGAAATCTAAGTTTTTCTCCCTTGTACCCTTAGTTCCGTGCCATTTCCCAAAGCTTTCCACTGTAGCGTTCACACTGCACCTCTGATACGAATTGCTAATTCTCTTTGTAGTTAACTATATTCCATTCTGCGATTCTGTGATTCTGGCATATTATGATCTTTTCGGAGAGCCTTTAGAACTTTTCAGAATGTGGATCCAGTGCAATTGAGCCAAAACTTTCCCAGTCCATAGACAACACAGTAGCAGGAGACAGTTACTGTACTTAGTCCATAACTGGTGTCTCTTTGGAGGCTGAAGGTATTTACCTGCCATATCTTTTTTCTACATTGGCAGCATGGATGAGAGCTGTGCAGTCAAGGAACTAAATGTCTAAGAAATCACTCTCAGGTTCAAAATGTAGGTTTATTATTGATTCAAGACACTCTGTACTATTCTCCTGAAGAGGACCTTCTTGATAGAGCTGAGGCTTAGCAAAGGCTATTCATTCCACTTTTCTATTTTGCACCTGTACTGTTAAATAAACCAGGCATTTGAAGCCCTTTTTTAGGTTCTTTTACCACTGTAACTGACTTAAATAAACTAAACATCATCTTCAAGGTCAGCATCTTCATAACTGTTACCAGCCTCCCTGTGGAAATAACCATGGCTAACATTTTATCACTTAATAGCAATCAATATCTTTGGCATCTTGCTTAATTAATTCTGTTTAGCTGGAACATATTTTCATGCAGTGGTGATTTTCATGTCGCTAACTGTTGAAAAGAATGTGATCTCTCAAGGGGTACAACTTCGAAAAATAAGATTATTTGTACATAGTAGGTTTGTTTTAGTCAAGTGAGTTCTCCGAGCCAGTTAAACTTGTGATTGCTGACTCGGGACAGGAACAAGAGTCAGCAGAAAGTAGTATCATGGCAGTTTCTGCTTCAGCTGGCTCACAATTGCCTTTGTGCCTCCCCCTGCTCACTCCCCATTTGATGTGCTCATAGCAGTACTAATGAGGATGTAGCACACAGCTTCAAGAATCTGTTCAAACACTGAAACCAGAAGCAATATGAGCACAGCATTGCACCTAGAAGGATATACTCTGATAAGAGAGGGTTTCAAGACGCTTGGGCAGAGAGACTGCATTTCCATGGATAAAGAGTTTTTCAGAGCTCAGCGGGTATTGTCTTAGTAGCACTGTGCATCCTCAGGAGACATACAAGCAGTGTTCAACCTTTTGACATGCACCTTTGAAGGCAGTTGGTGACTGGCTCTCTTGGCTGTGCAAAGGAGTCATAAATCCCTAAATAAACTGACTCATTTTTGACTCATTTGTTCCACTTACACTTGTATCCTACTTTTATCAGTAGTCTTGTCTTGATTACTCAGAAGGCTATGCCGCATTGTGCATTCACTGCTTACTAAAAAAACCCCAGAAAACTGATGGTGTTCCCTACCTCAAAGGATGGCAGTTGTGAGTTGGTACTCCATAATGTATTACTAGAGGCAGCAGCCACTAGGTTTATTAATTGTGCAATTATACAGGTGATGAGTTAGATATATTGGTCCATTTGATAGCATTGCAACTGTACAGATTTAGAGGAATTATCTTGCCTAGCGCATTGCTGAAAAGCTGTTACATGAGGCGAAACACAGTAGCTGCTTAACAGCTGGCAGATTCCTACAACACTCTGAACCTACAGTGGAAATTTAGGCAGGCAAAAATGTAATTACTTGGTGTATTTTTTACACTGAACTCATTACACAATGCCTTACAGTGGAAATATATCTTACTCAATATCCCTATTAACAGAGGTCTTTAAGAATGGAATTGTATATAATTTATGTAATCTGAACACAATTACAGACATATTAACATGAATAAAGTTATTTAGAGTTCTTTTTAAAAATTGAATCTTAGTTCTTGTTCTTAGTTAATTATATCAAAATAGACCCATTAGTTACTCAATATAAAAATTTGCCTCTTTTAAATAAATGTGTTTGGGGTTTTTTTTCAACATGCCAAAGCAAGGCAACATAGTTAATGCAACAGAATAAAAGCCAGAATTTAAAATAACTTTTAAAATATTAGAGACACATAGATAGCCTAGCAATAATATAGCTATAATAACTAAATCTTTAGAACACAGTGTGGAAACATAAGCTATTAAAGCAGAAAGCCTGCTATTATTCTGACTTTCATGTAGATACAAATATGAACCAGATCATGTGAAGTGACTATTGTCAGAATTTAGTTTATTATAGGCTATTTAGTTTATTATAGACTATGCATTTGGGGTTTTGTAAAAGTAATTGCACTGGGGCAATTGTTATTGATGTAATGTAAAGCATTATATAAATATATAAATGGTTATATCTCTAAAACTGACAGAACTTTGTGTGAACATCATAGATTTCATCTCTGACTAGTGTTTTAGTTGGCATTTGGAATTAATGAAAGCAACTTCTAGATGGAGCTAGAAGTTGCTGGAGGTGCCTAAAATTGAACAGAAGTAGCGACCCTGTGATTTGCACTAGTGTTAGTTCAGATTAATTTTTAAATAAAAATACTGCAGACAGACTTCATGTTCACATACACAACTTTCCTTTAAGCATTGCATTGCCTTTTCCCTGACTGTGCTTTTCCTACAGATTCAGTTCTTCATAGTTTTTTGTCACTTTTTCTTATATAAAATCAATAATAATAACCACTTCTGCCTTCTAATATGATCTTATTTTGTCGGTTTTAATTCATCCCAGTTCTCCATTCTGTATTGACATACAAGCATATACCTGGTTTGGTCTGACTACCTACTTTCTACATTGTTTAGATGGAACTTAACTGGTTCAAGCTATTGGTTTTATGGTTTCATTTGCTTCATTGTTTCTCTCTGCAGCTGTTCTTATGCTAAGTAATCTGTTGATACTTCATCTACTAAGTCTGTGTACTCTTGAGCTGTGTGGTGTGCCACTTTGTCTAAATTCCCCGGTTCTTTTGTTTTGATTTCACTCATCTTTTATTTCTTTGAAGTTCATCCTGTTTGCAAAAACTCTTCCTGTTTCAAAATCACTAACTCAACACCTCCATTTTTTAAGGGTCTTTACTGAACTTAAACTATCACCTCAACTTTCAGGTACCGCATGATTCAATGTTTGATGCTCTTTTAAGAAGTACTTCAGGTGACATCATTGAGGAAATTAGGATCAGACCACTGGTATTTAGTTCTGAAGGCAGGAGAAGTATCACTAATGAATCTGTGTAAATTAGGATCTTTCAGAGAAGGGTTAATGGACTGGTAAAGTGGATACTTTGTGAGACCATTGGGACAACCACACAAGAACATTTTTGAAGGTTTTGACATAAAACATTTTAAAATTATTTTAATTACACTTCAAAATATACAACAAAAAGTCTATTAATGATAACAGTAAAGCAGAGTCTTCATTAGAATAATCTAATATGCACAATTCCTTTCAGTGTCATAAAAATAATATAACTAATATGCAGTTTCTGCAAGAATGTCTGATTCACATCTATTTTTATTCTTAAGTACAGAAAGGAAAAAAAAAGAAAAAAATTGAGAGTCTCTTATTTACTGTGAAATAATAGTTACTTATTTACATTTCTGGTCTAAAAAATTCTAAATGTCTGCACAATTATTATGAAGCTTTACTTCAGTGTCACATGCCTTTTCTAAATCCTGTCTTGCACACTTGTAATTTCCAGGATTGTTTCTGGTGTCGTCATATAACAATTTAGGAACTACTTATTGCAGGAGTTACTGTTAACAGCAGACATTAGAAAATATTGAAATGGTTGACAAGTTTTTGACTAGGTAAGAAGTATTTCAATCTTCCTTTAGGCATCAAAGCTTTGTCATGGAGTAATTAACATCTCTCAGGCTCTTCTGTTTCTCATACACACATAGTATAACCAACAGTACTATATTTGCTTTTATTATGAACTCCTCTTAAACATATTTACAGTAGCATGACTCAGCACATAGCTTTGTGATGTGTCATATTTTTCTCTCCCTGTGCAGTCTTTGTGATACAAGTCCTTTGAGATCTGTAGGGCAGTGGATCTTTTAAAAAAGTGATAAATACAACTTTTTGTTGTATTGGGAAGTGGGTGGAGGTGAAGAAAAAGCCTAATCTCTTGTCTGTATTCTGGTAACACATCTTGTGTCTTTAAGAGCAGAGACTGCATTGGAAACTGGGCAAACTAGAGCTGGTCCAAAGTAACCTCTTTCAAAATGCACCTACTGTGGGCATGCTGAGCACCTCCTCCCTCCAACTGCACACCTGTTGGGCATTTTGCTTGCTGTTGTGAACAGAGCCAAATACAGTCCTGGCTTTATTCTGCAGCTTTGAGGCCAGACAACAAGCAGACCCGGTACCAAAAGAAGGCAAAAGTACAGCAGCACTGTAGAGTATATGTCCTATTCTAAACTTATTATTTCTTCATTTGTGCAATAAAGAGAGCAATCAGCAAGAGGGGATTTGTGTACAGTTAAGGAAGATATAATATGACATAATATGACATAGTTGCAATTGACTTTTACTATTTTGTTACCAGTGAACAGCTTGCTTTGGGCCTTAAAATATTATGTTTCCTTTCTCATTTGTTTTGAAGCAGAAAATAAATACTCAATAACTCAGTTAAATACCACTTTTGTCTTTTCCAGGACATAAAATTCTGCGGTTTGCAATCTTTTGTAATACGTACATGGAAATATCACCATTTTTCTTAAGATCATAGAATCTTAACTTGATGGATGACCTTAAGACAACCAGGACTGAAAAGACATTCAAAGCAGAAAATAGACCCATCAGAGAGTTTTAAAGCAGGAGGAAATTAAATGAAAGTTGGGGGTGAGTTTCTGAGTATTTTGATAGCTATAGAAGCCCAAGAAAACCAAACCAGAAAGGCATCTTGTTCAGTATTCAAAGAATAGCGTTCTATGATCTTGACTCATCTCTTTCATTTAAACAAAAGATAGCCCAAACCCCTCTCTTACAAGGCAGACCAAAATATGACCTTGGCAAAAAAAAGAAAAAAAAACCAGGAAAATAACCCACATAAAACAAAATTAAAAAAACAAAAAAACAAAAAAAAAAAAAAACCAAAAAAAAACCAAAAACAACAAACCACAAAAAAACAGATTCTTAACGACTGTACTGATTTGGCATCATATCTCTAAGTTTAGCCCCCTTATTATTCTTCTACTCTTCTGTTCAGAGTAGGCATATTTCAGTTCCACTTCATTGTTTTACTTTTTCCTTTTTTTATTTTCCCTTTTCTGCCATTTCATCCTTCTTTCTCCTAAAAAACCCTTGATTTATATCCTGTTACACTTTCAAGTTTTTGAGTTAATACTTTAATTTATTTTCACAGTTCAACTCCATGGTTTTTATATGACTGGCATTCACAATATTCTGACTTTTTCCCAAAATGATTTTTTTTTGCATTTAAATGATATTACATTAAAACAGAACCAGAAAATATACACACAACAAGACAATCATGTCAAGCAAGGATTTATTAGTCTTGTGCCCTTATGATATGTCTTTAAAAACACTCTGTTGCTCACAAAATTAGCAGATTGTTATTTCTAAGGTTCTGATCCCTCAATGAGGTTTGTATGAATCAGTTTGGAATGCTACCTGAACTCCCAAACATGGAATCATGTGTGCATTTTTTAGCACACACAGACTATTTTTAATCATTGCCATACAGAGGTTCCAGCAATCAATTTGATTTTTAGGATCAGTAACTGAAAATCAGTAGGATTTGGTCCTTTGATCCTAAATCTTTAGAATTTATTTGGCTTCTCTTGAAAAATTGACTGATTGATTAAATTGCTAATTACAATAATTAAACAGAGGAATATTCTCTTGTGGTCCTAATCAGTCTGTCCATCAAGTGCAAGTGTGACCAGGATTTGTTTTGTTAAATATCCTATCAATCTCTTGTTTAATCAGTTTCTTAGCGACATATGGTATAGCTGTCTTCCCTTGCAAAAATAATTTCCAAAGTTGAACAAGAAAATGGCTAACATTCTTCATCTCTTCTTAAGCGGCTCCTTTACAACTCTGACAGTATTAAAGCTCTCAAATGCCAACACTGACAGAAGACACTGTAGCTTAAATGACCCTGTGGAGTGAAAATCTTATTATCTGTAAAGACAGCTCTTGCAAGTTGTAAAGCACAGTGGGGAGAAAAGTAACTGGGCTCTGTGTAATAGAACATGATTTCCTCAAGGCAAACATTTTCATCTTTTCAGGACAATTGACCAGAAGTGACATCATTCACCATCATTCACTGCATCAAATGTCTGCATGGAAACAAAAAAAAAAAAAAAAAAAGTGATACCAGAGGACAGTCAGGTCTAACAGGCAATCTTTTTGGTGCAAGGGGAAACTGACTGAGGTCAGTTTAGTACTGTTGCAGTCATGTTTTCATTTTAACAGTGCACAGACAGCCAGGACAACAGGACATACACTTTTTCCTCTCTTTATCTCCATCTGGCTTCACTTACCTGTTAAAGGACCAGGTGCTTCACCAGTGAGGGAGAACCAAGTCCTCATAGTTTAGTCATTCAATTTAATTTCAAGGTAATTTGTTAGAAGACTTCTGTATTCTTCTGGACATTTTGGAAGCAAACTTTTTTTAGTCCCATGAAATAAATGTGAAGTTCCATACTTGATATGGAACTGTGTACCTGACACTGCTTAGGTCACCAAAAATTACTTGAATTTGTTATATAGGATCTTAAGTAATGCATTTCAGCATGATTTCCTGACAATGACGTCAGTACAGTGTAATATTTGGACAGCTTCTTGAGTTGAATCTGTGTTTATTTTCTCATCTGTGATATGCCTGTGATTATACCTAACTGACACACACTGACTTGGGAACCTGATTGTATCCATGGCTGTCTCCCAGACCTTGAAAAAGTACCATGAAGCTAAATTCAAAAAAGGCACTTAGACTGGGTGTTGCATTTCCCAGGTTTTATGCACCCAACTTTCCAGTTGCAAAATTCAAGTCCTCTTTGGAAATAGCCTGTGTGCAGCACAGAACACCATTTCAGTACCAGATAGATGGTTCAGTCACTGTGCAGCTCACAGAGTAAGCCTGGGGATAGTATACCATCCCCAGCAGCACAGTTCTTAGGCTTGACAAGTCCAAGCTTGAACACTAGGGAACAGAGCTCAGACTCAGAAAACCCATGTTTTGTCACCAGCTCACTGGCTGGCAGAAGAGCCCTCTGCCCCAACAACGTTTATTGGCAAAACTTCGTATAGCACTTTTGAGTTTTCACAGAAAATGCTTTGAAAACTAAACTAAAGCTGCTGACTGAGAGGACCTAAGTGAAAAACTGGAAGTATGTTCCAGCTGTCAGAACATACAGGGGCTAGAGACATAATTGTCACTTGGACAGCAGATTGCTGCACTATGCTCTAATAGCAAAACATAGCATTATACTAACTAAAAGGAAAAGGGGAGAAAGCGGACAATTCAGGTTGATATAGAATAACTTCAGAGGCTGATGACCTGGGCTCTGTGAAGTTAATAACATACATAAATAAATAAAAAATATTGTCCACAATTTCTATAGAAATTATTTGAAATGGCTTTGGCAACATATTCCAAGTATTTTGTGATAGCAGCTATTCATCATGCTTGGGAGCAATTGCAATGTTCAAAAACCCCAAACCCATAGCAAACTTCCCAGTGTACAGAAGTCTAGTACACTAGTACACTAGTACACTAGTACACTTCCAGTATACTGAAGAACTGAGGCCTTATTTGTTCTATGATGGCTTAAAATACACTGCAAAAGAATGCAACAGCTAAATCAGGAAAGAAAGATAAGTAACTGCCCTCGTTCCGGATAGGAAAGGGTTAATGTTTGCAGTTGCCACATGAGGCATGGCTGGGACGCTGAGGTTATCCTTTACCACGTCCCATCATTTCCAGGGGCAAGAGTATTCCCATGCTCAGGGTACTGCTGGTGGTGAACAATTGTGTGTGAATCATTTGCTTCTCCTGTGCACTCTGTCAGTGATATTGCTGCTGTTACCTTGCTTATTTCATTGCTGTTTCTGGTAAATTGTTCTTATCTCCACCAGTGATCTTTGCCTTTTGTCCCTCCAGTTCTCCTCTCCAGCTGCTGCAGGAGGATGGGGAGGGGAAGAAGGGAGTGAGAGAGCTTGCACATGGTTTGGAGTATTTTTGCATGGTTTGGGGTTTCAGCAAGAGCACTAAAATGAGGAATACCATTCCTAAATCATGTCAGTAACATTTGCCTGTATCTTCTCAGAACTAAGAAATACATGGGATGTGACACTTAAAGCATTAGCAAGAATATTTTGGCATTTTTCTAGGTAGTTCATTGTGTCATCTTACCACAGATGGAAGTGACTGAGACCATATTATCGTGTTTAAGGTTTGTGTTGTTCTGTGAACCTTTACACACTCCAGATTGCAGTATACAATAAGTGCAAGAGAAAGTTATAGCTGAGGTATCACATCTGTCATATCTTCTCTGAGAGGCATTCATAGCCTCTCATATATTGAAAAACTGTGGAAAGCCAGTTCTGCTGTATACCCAGAAAGCAATATGGATGACTAGGAAAATTTTTTTCCCTCACTGGTAATATTCTTCAGATTTTCCCATCTGAATAGCCCCACTTCTGTGGGCTTTGGAGAGAGTTTTTGCTTTATCTAGAAGTAGCCTCCAGTTATCTATCTGAAGTTGTAGTTTGATATATGGGAAGATTGCTCATGCAAATATCAGTTGGACTTGTGCATACAAATATAAGACCAAGAGAAATAATTAATGTTTTTCACATGATGTCAATAACACACATGTGTATCAGTAGATATATGTTATATTTAAAAAAAAAAAGGGATAAGGTAGAGACAAATAATACTTTTTTTTTTTTTTTTTTTAATATCTGAGGTGCAACAGCCCAGTGCTTACCATTGGGAAGTTTCAAACAGCACTGTTGCAATTTTGCCAGCCATTTTTAAAAGAATATTGCTTTGTGTTTTGGTCTTTTTTTTTTTTCCCCAGAAGTAGTTTTTATGAAGTCACTCATTATTTGGAAAAGTTTGAAGTAATTTAGAAGTTATGCTTAAAGGTATTTCAGCCTGTATTTTCCATACAGTCCTTTATTTCTTTTACCTAAAATTTCATATATCACTGCTCTATTATAGGTTACCTGTAAGTCTTTTGTATCGTATTTTTCGAACTCCCTAAAAATCAGCTTTCTTTCTTCATTAAAAAAGCAAAAAAGAACACAAGCTCTTGTGCATAAGTGCTGCTCTCTGTCTTTCTAACAAGAAAGTAACAAAACAACCCCCCCCCAAAAAAAAAAAACCACAAAAACCAAAACAAAACAAAACAAAAACTGAAAAAATAACCAACCAAACAACAACAACAACAAAAACCAACAACAGAAAAAACCCAACCCAAATCCAGAAGTCTTGATATATCAAAACAAAAATTTCATTTATTGCTATTAGGAAAGGTATAAATGATGGAATTGTGAGTTCCTTTCAGAAATTCCCTAAGAAAGGCACAGAATTTAAGAATCTCAAAAAAAGGAGCCAAAATTAGTGTCATAGATTCACGTCATATACTTCAGTGAGTGTATTGATGAGAAGAAAGCTGCCACTTTGCAACTTCATCAAAATAAATATTTGGCCTCTTGCATAATCATAGTTACATTTATCAGATTTTTTTTAAGTTTCATTGGTACATAAGGTTCAGGATTCAAAATTTATGATTCATTCAGCTCTACTTCTGCTATTCCATCATAATTCTCTGCTACCTAATCTCAGAGGTAAATGCTTTGGGCAAGATAAACAGCTAACAGTCTATAACCTGAGAGTGAGGTGCACTAACTTTTCTCCCAGAGCATGCTTCCAAGCTAAAACGGCATATCCTTTGGAGAATGACGGAACAAGTGAAATTTTTAAGACTGGTCTGTCAGATGGCTCTCAATGACTCTACTTTTGTAGAGGGAACTTTTTCACAAAGGTGTGTGGCATGTACTTTAAACAATGTTTTTAAATTGTGTCTTTTACTTTGGTCAAACAGGTATGCAAACAAAGGGGGAGACACAAAGTGTATTTCTGCAATTACACATTGTGTGTGTACACTTCAGAAAAACTGGCTGTGGTTAGTATACTTAGTATCCTAGATATCGTAATAATTTCTCTTTACTTGTATGGTAATAGACATCCCAGTGCTACTGTCCTTTCCTCAACAGTGACATCTGCACTCATTATCACTGAAATAACTGTTCACTAATCTCCTTTTAGAGTATGCTGTAGATTCAGGAGGTTACAAATGAACGCAGAAACCAGGTGAATAGCACAGCAGAACAGCATTTCCTTAGCATATGACATAAGCCAGCTGGAACCAAAACTTTACCAAAATAATAGAAGGATGTTTATTCAAAATGGAAATACATTTATTTGGAGAAAAAATTGTTTAGCTGCCTCCTCTGGTAGGGGAGTGTTCTTTTTTGGAAACTGTCAGGAACTAAGGAGAAGTTCTCTTTCCTTTCTTACACTACTTCAGCAATCAGAGGGATCAGATTTAGTAATTAAGCATGCTCAAACATTTCAAAGTGAGTTGACTAAATGAATTTCTAAACTTAACAACACCATGTCAAAATCAAGAGCTGGCTGTGCATTCTCCTCTGTACAGTCTAGCACTGTAAATAAAGCACTGCTCTAATGGTAATATTTTCCATAACAGGAGAAACTAGTTCTGTTTAAACTCTTGTTCATGATACAAACAATAAAGAGTACAGTCTTGCCTTGCTTTTCAAGGGTTTTAGTGATAGAAGCACTGACTCATTTTTGTAAGCTGTTCATGACTCCTTCTTTAGAGACATTCCTCACAATAGACATTCATATTTTAATGCATTGCATTGCTGTATCTCAAAGTATTTTGACAGAGTAAATATTATATTATCCTAATATGAACAACAATAATGGCACAGAAATCACTTGCAGTAAAATTCAATTAATGGAGAAAACTGGAAGTAGAGTTTGGACCTACCATACCTCTCCTCAAGAATTAAGAATATACAGGAAGATAAGATTAAGTATCTAAGGATTAAGATATACAGGAATTGCATTGATTTTCCTTTTCCATCAAATTTCGATTTTCATATGGAAATGCTGGCCATATCTCCTACATGTTCCACTCTACTTCATGAGTTGTCATGAGAACTCATGCTTCTGGGAAGAAATGAAATATTGATATTTGCTACTAAATTATAATTCTGGGAGTGGTAACTATTGAAGTCCTACTTACACCACAAGTCCACCTTTTAGAAAGCACAATGAAATTCTGAGCGAGTCTCTTGAAGTTTCCTTTTTTTATTATTTAGCCTATGACTATTGGGCACTTCAATAACCATCCATATGAATACCGCTTTGTAAAAAAGTTTTCTGTGATCCAGAAGTCACTTACATCTTTTTGAAACAGCCACATTTTTCTGAGATAATTTTGTAGTACAAACAGAAAGCCACTCCGCAGTGGAAACCAGCTTTAATTTTGAACCTTCTACTATGCAAATCAACCTGAGAACAGAATGTCTGCTGAGTAAACAGAGTCCTCTCAAAAGGAAAATAATAATACGTAGAAGAATTTTTCACCATTTACTTGAGAAAGAGCAAGTGCACCCATGAAAGCACACATGAGCTTCTTGCTTATGTGCATTCTTGCTTTGAAAGAAAAAGGAGAGAATAAATCCTATCTGGAATAGGGAAAAAAGTTTCAAAAGACTCTTCAAAGAGTCTCTCAACTAATCCTGGGGGAGACTCAAGAAGAGGAAGAAGAATCTGGGGAATAAAAATGAGATCTTCAATTAAACTCCTCAAGCTCTGTGTATGCATATGCATGTTACATATGTCTACTGCTAGAATTGTTTGCTCACTCCTTGATGGGTGTTGCTGTATTGCACAGTTCAAGTTCCCTTCCAAAAGTAATTTGAGACCCAAAAAATGCAATGGAGAAATAAACAAGAGAGAGAGACAGACATTTGGTTGAAACAGCTCCTGGAGCTTCCACCCTCTAGGCAGCTCATAAATATTAGCTATAATGGAAGTCTGCCTTTGATAACAGCCTCACACAAGTAACCATGCCAGAATCCACCTGCTGGCAGGGAGTGTACCTATTAAGGACTAGAGAATCTTAAAGCTCAGGATGCTCATACTGAAACACTGCAATAGGCAGAATGCATGATACAAGATTCACGACAGTGACAAAAATAATTTTGGAAACATGATTTCATGGCTCTGATAACCTTTTTTGTATTCTGGCTGACCTGTAATCTCATTATGGATTGAAAGAATAACATTGTTTTCAAGTTTGCAGCATAAAATTATCTTCGAACCATTTTGTATTGCATCAAGTAAAATAGTTTTTCGGTAGTTCTGTAAATAGAAGGTGATGGTGAAACCTAAAGTGTTGCAGCGTGTGGCTACAGTGACGAACACGGCAGGGGAAACAGATGAGAAGAGTCTCCTTGTTGTTTAACACGAGAGCCCATTTTATTGTCCCCCGCTCCACCCGTACCGGAGGACGGGGGGTGGGGGGTGGCGGGGGCAGGAGGCGCAAACCCGGAATCCGAGCAAAGCCCCGGGAGCCAGAGAGCAGAAAGAGGCCAAATCCAGGGCCGTAGGGTTCTTATAGAGTATCGCAGGGGTGGAGTTAGGGTTTGGGTCGAGGGAGGAGTTTATTAGCAACACAAGAAGGGTAAGATCAAATTCCTGCCTCTTAGGAACAGGGGCATACACACTGAAGAGTACTATATAGTAAATAATGTAGGAATGACCTGAAATTAAAAGCCTTGATATTTCAGTAGTTCTGAATGCGTTAGTACCTTTTCAATGTTTCTTAGCTTTAACAGCAAGCCTCACAGTCTTTCCTGGAATTATGGGACATAATGTATTTATATATATATATATATGTATGTGTGTGTGTGTAAGTAAAGAGGTACATATTGAAATGAAAGGACTGGAAAATGGCACACATTTGAGAAACCTAGAGAGAAAGACTAGTATTTTGTTGCAACTGGGGGAAAAATAATAATTAAGTAGAAACAGATTGTGGAGGAAAGGAACTCTTACCTCAGGAGACAATCTGCCCTACTTTCTTTTCTCACATTTTGAAATCTATGAATCTTTTACTTGCTTTATCACTTTCCTGATTCCCTGCAGGCCAGACCTGACAGCTAAGCCTCTGTTTTATCTTAAACTGTTCAAAGCATGTCAGAAAATGACTTACCATGCTGAGCCTGAAAGTAGCAGGAACCCACCTACTGGTCACCTCTAGACCAGGTGATCACTGTTGCTTGAGTGAAATCATAATGATAGTCCCAGAACATTTAGCAGATTGTTACAAGATATGGTATTTTACTGCTTCCAGTTGAAATCCAGAAACTGACTTGACTTTTTTTTTTTTTAATTATCTGTAGAGGTAATTAGTCATGTCTTGAACCACTCTGATATCAGCACAAAAAGATGACTTTTCACTCTGTGTTATTACCAGCTGTTTTGTACATGGACAGGGTCAGGTAGTTGCAATGTCTGTAACTGTCAGCTCTGTTCATTCTGTGGGCTCTCTTCACTGTCTTTGAATACAACCTTTAAAATCCTTTCTATTTTTATACCATTGCACTTGAAGAATTAGCTTTAAAATACACTGTTGTGACTACACTTTGGAATGATAAAATACTAGGATAAGGTAAGTATGGTGATATTCATGACTCAAAGATAGGATTCCACTGAAATTCCTATAGTCATTTCATTTTAGTAGGTGTTAACTTGTGATAAAAAATTGATATACCTCAAACATTCCTCTGTGATCAAGCAAAAAAAAGCAGAATGGGAATTGCAGACTATTTATGTTCAGCCTGTATCATGAAATAATATGCTCCTGTACTGCATTTCATCTTCAAAGTTTCACTATCTGTATTTTCATCTGACGTAGCATATAAGTAAGTGGTATATGAGATTGTTAGGTTAAAATTAATCTGAATGCAAATGAAGCTTCATTTTGCTATTCTCAGGAGGAAGATATAACATCATTCTTCACTGCTTTTAGCTCTTGTGAGATAATTGTTTCTTTTTTGATAACCTGGGGGGGAAAATACCACTAATGCTAGTCACAGCTCCTTTTATTGCGACAGGTTATCTTTGGATTTGGTGCTGGTGAGAATGTTTACAGGGAATTTGTTGTTGATGTCCTGTTAACTTATAACAACCAGGTTTGAAGGTAAAAGTTAGAGGACTTGTGGATCCATGAAGGTGACCCAGAATGAGTTTTTCAATTCTCCCCACTATTCTAAGAGGTAGGATGTTTATTACCTTTAGTTCTGCACATCAAAAATTTCCTGCTTATTTTTGCAGAGTGGAACATTTCCCAAATTCTCTCCAAAAACATCATTTTGGATCTTTGATCTATCTTACCATATTGGCTTACCATAAAGCCTTCAACCCTAGTCTTGTTAGGAAGCATTCTCTACAACAATATCAGTGATTTTATTTTTCTTAAAATTTGATTATGTTGTTGGCACACTTTGACTCATTATACTGTCCAAACAAAAGAAATGGTCTTTCTCCATTTATGCTGGTGGATCATGCAACAGTAGAGGTGCATTACCTTGAAATGTATACCTTGAATTAGGAAACAAATGTCAGTTATATGGTCTTTTTCAACTATTTTAGGTGCATAGGAACTTAGCATGAATTGTGTTACTTGCTGCAATGTCTTTCTTTGCTCTTATTTTGCTCCCTCTTGGCAAATTTAAATGCCAGCTCATTTCTGATTTTTGGGAATTTGTGATTCCCATGAATCCTTATCATGATGTTGTTGTAGGCTCTAGGGTATATAAGGATACTGGGACTGAAAAGACACTGGGTAAAAAAGCATTATTTCCTCTTAACTAAATACACATTGCATTGCAGAAAGTATAATCTGAAAACATGTTTCAGAGATATGGTGAGAAACTTGGACAGAATTGCCTTTTGATAGGGAGGTTGTGTACAAACCACTGTTCAGTTATTTATTTTAGTTAAGTGAATTTATCACATATTGTTAAAACATCTAAAAAACCCAGAAAGGCAGTTGAGTCATTTTTGTGTCTTTCACAAAAGCACTGTTTATAGAAATAGTTCCAAAGTAATTAGTGGTTGCTGATTATTGCATAGTGGTGGGCCTTGGGTTGTGCTGAGGGCCATCATCTGAAAGGACTCAGCACCTTCTGAGAGATCTGCTGCAGGATAGCATCAACGATATTTTGGATGATTTCTCAAATAATACAATATGGTTGCTAACAGTGGATAGGGGAAGAGAAATAGATTATCCAAATGCAAAATACACAATATGAAAGCTTGGGGTACCTAGGCACACATTTTTTGTAGTCACAAGTTTGTCAGTCCCTGTCTTCCCCACTATTAAAAAGGGGACAATAATATCTTTACCTTACAAATGCATAGGAAAACAATTTCAGTTTTCAGGGTATTTTGAACAAATACTGATGATATTGCTCTCCTTATTAGAAGGACAGATCTACCAATGGACTGATGAAAGAAATTATGATGAATGAAGATGACAAGCTACAGATCATCATAAAAAAATTAGCTCCAGCAGATGTAAAATTCTGTATTATGCAATATTGTTTGTCCAGATTTGTGAGAGCTGCTGCAATTGTTTCACTGTAAGAAGAGGTATCAGTGATGTGGCTATGAAGGCACAGTTTTCAACAAGTTTTTTAATATGCCTTTGCTGAGCAGAAATGTAAAATAAAAATCTGTATTTTAAAATATTCCTTTATTTTTCTTTCTTTCTTACAGCTTGTGGCCAATGCAATCCTTTTTGTCAGTGTAAATTTGTATGGGGTCTTTGTGAGGATTTTGACAGAAAGGGCTCAGAGGAAGGCATTCCTTCAGGCCAGGAACTGCATTGAGGACAGGCTGAGACTGGAGGATGAAAATGAAAAACAGGTCAGTTTCTAAGCCTTATTTATTTTTCTCTGTTTCTCCTGAGATGACTGTAGTTACGTGAACCACAGGCTAGGACGTTGTTGCCAAATGTATGCTAGGGCATGTGTGCATTTCCATTGCAAATTGCTGCCTTCCCCCAGCTGCTTCAGGTCTTCCTCCCCAGAGCATGCACACTCTTCAGTCTTCATCTGCGGAGCTCAGAGAAGGTGCAGGCTGACTCCACAGCTACTGTCAGCTCCAGTGCCAGAGGGGATCTATTTTAGGGCTGAGTCAAAGTTAGTGTACTTTTGTAATACAAGATTGTGGTTATTTATCTGTATGGATGTTTTTGGGTGGCTGTTGGATGCACTGTAAATACTTTTCTTCTCGCTGAGTGTTCTATAACCTGTTTGCCTTCATGACACCGACAAAAAAAGTCAACATTTTGGGCACAAGGAGCTGCACTGGTAACTAAATAAGTATAACTGATAACAAGAATGAATATGTTATATTTTTGTAGAACTAATAATAACTGTGATAGCAATCAGTATCTCTTCTCAAAAATCACCTCAGTTATTTGATAGTTTATTTCATACAATTTAATCAATCAGCCTTCCAAGCATATTTGGAAACAATAGACAAGGAAAATGCTTTTTTTTGGACTTTGCTGTTGTTACTCACAGATCTTGATGCCATTTGGGTTTTGCCTTTTTTTTTCGCTCTATATGTTTTTTGTATTCTTCACACATATATTTGTAACTCTGTCACCTATTGTATTAGTAGCTAGTTTTCACAGTACTTTTCCATGGCCTTTCCCTAAGCAGAAAAAACAAATTCCAGAGCTCCAAGCCCTGAGAGGTGCAAGGCTCCATGCTGTCTTGGTTCTTCCTAGGAACCAAGGCTGAGAACAATTCCTTGAGATACATTTCATGGACAAAGTACAACTACTACTGAAGGGGGGGCTCCAGAGAAGGGGCTTGACCTGACGTGAAATTGCATCCCCATTTGTCCTCCGAATTGGTGTTTTTTATCAATTATGCTAATTTTCTGAACTTATAAAAATGCACTCACCCCTGGTGAGGGATGGGCTTTTGTGGACATCTTTCCATAACTGCCTCTGAAGGCCTTCAAATAAAAATCCCTTTTTATATTATCTCCTTACTGAAATTATCTCAAGTTTCATTTCCAGGTTGGGAAAAAGACGAAAGTCTTTGTCTTTTATAGCTTAAACCTGTCATAGCTTAAACCTGCTGTGTTCTGTTGGTCTGTAAGGTTTGGACTAGCTTTTTCTTTCTGTATAGGTGATAACAGAGAATGGCACTGGAATACCTCTGTGGCATGGTGGTTACTTACACCAAACAAGATGGCAGGGTCCTCAAAGTTTGTGTCCCTCACACAATTTTACAGCCCCTCATTTGCAATTTCTTTAGCAAGTCTATTCCTATGTGTGACGTAACACAGGTCCATAAGTACTTTCTGTTATGAATTAAGTAAATATGTTGTTTGTGAGCTGAACATACTCTGTAATAAGAAGACATCTCTTTGAACACTGCATGTCTTTGCTGGCTATGTAGAAATGAGATTAGGATCAAAGCCTTTAGATTTAATTCTGGTATTTTGTAATCCAAAGCTGCAGATTTTTTAAAGGCATAAATATGTCATGAGTGAATTTCCATGGGATTTAAACTGCCTGCCATTTCTGTCTTTGAAAATCTAGTTCTGGGATCCAGCATGAAAACAAAATTGACTTTTTGTGTTTCTCTTGTTAGCACATTAGCAATTTGTTTTATTTTATATATTTTCCATGCATATAGAAACACAACAAAAGCAATAACATTACACATAAATGTCGTTATTGTTGATAGTATACCTAGATAATCCTACAAATGTTTTTCCAATGCAGTGTACAGGTCAGGGAAGAGAATAAACTTTTCTCTTACACTTGTGAAATTAATTTTATGCATTACAGTGTAAAACTCAGTGCAGTTGTGAAATATGCTAATTAGCTGTCACAAGTACCACCAAAATACTTTCTGTGGCTGTTCTCACACTATGTTAGCATAGCTCTAGAACCACAGTGAGAATTAAGACACGATTACAGGCTACAAAATTATTCTGCAGTTGTTGTGGTATAACACACTCTGAGTTTCCAGCTGGCAACACTCAAGAGTGTTTTGAGAGGAGAAGAAACACTGCTGACCTAGTTCCATTTTTGTGATCAGTCCTGTATTTTTGTTCTCTGAAGTATTAACATTACATGTCAAAAAGGACTGAATGTTTTCATCAGCCTTTCTTGTCACATCCAAATGCTCTGCCCTAGAAAACATAGCCCTTTAACACTGAGAATTGTAACTCAAAATGGTAAAGTTATTCCCTGATATTTCTGCAAGTCTCTTACTGGAAAGGAAAGAATATGGTCTTGACTTTTGAACAGACACAGCTTTCTGGAGTTAAGGTGTTGACTGTGTGAGACAGACACCATAAATAAAACTGTAAGTGAGATTTTTCCCTCTGTATCCTACTTACAGTGAATTCTCCTCATGAGATGCACTTGTAGTAAAAGCCGCACGGGATAATTTTGATTAAAATATTTTTGTGAGCAAGAGTAAATATCTTGTGTTGGTGCATTTTTGGATTCATGCAAGCAGCCTTGAAAGTGTTGCTGGGGAGAAAGGGAGCAGACAGATTCTCTTTATTTTTAAATACAGTGTAATGCTCGCCCTGTTATCTATTATCTGTGGTCACAGTTAATAACTGGCCTTCATGGCAGCATCATCCATTTGTTACATTGCTGAATGTTAGATTGCAATTCCAGCAGAAGCGAAGGATGAGAACCAAGTTTTAGATAATGAGCAAATAGTTACAATCATCCACTTGGGATAAGCTTCTTCTCTTGTTATCTATAAATCTCAGCAGCAAGCCATCCTCTGCAGAGCAAACAGCTAAGAATAATTATTGTGAGGTGGGTCCCTTTCCCTGGAATTCTTTTTTTTCTGTTCATGCTCAGTAAGAGCATGTGAGCACTTCCCCTCACTTCCACTGCACCATCTCTTGGTGTCCACTTCCTTAACTCCAGATCATCCTTTGCCCATACAGCAAAAAAAAGCATTGTCACCCAGCTCCCTGAAGGACTCCTGGTGTTAAGACATCCCAACTGATCTTCCAGTAGTACTTCACCCCTTCCCAAGTAAGAAAGAAAGGAGCAAGCAGGGATGGGGAATGGAGGATGTATTCAACAGAGAAAAAGAACGAGTCTGCTGCTGATGGAACTGATTGCCATCTGACTAAAAGAGGATATAAGTAAGGAAGATGTGGATCACCATGTATTTATTAATTGCAGGTGTAATAGCTCCTGAAGTGGAGCTGAGCTCCAGGGAAGGGATGCCATTGTTATTCTGAGGCCATCTTAATTTGAAAGCAACTGGACCACTGTCTTTAAAGACCTGCAGACTCATTTTCCAAATGTCTCTTTCAAAATCTTTATAGGTTTGTCATCCCTACAATTTTGTGGTCATCACTCTAACTGGGTACTAATTAATATTCTAAGTATGTGCTGTGTGAAACAACTTCTTTTTATTTGTCATAGACTTTTGTCTGATTAATTGATTTTGTGCTTTCCAGCTCTTGTTTTGTGACATTGGTAATCATCCTCCAGTAACCTCTTCCATGCCACTCACGACACTGTAGACTTTCATAACCCTGCTCATTTCTCTTTCCAAGCGGAAGACCTGTCATCTCTTTGGTCTCCTGACATATGGAAGCTATATCCCAGCCCAGTCTTAACAACCTTGTAATGAAACTTAATCATATTCCCTCCTTTTCTTGCCCTGCCAATATTTTTATGCATATTCATTCACTAAATTTGGGGATAAAACACATAATTTTCCTTGATGAAATGCACTTGTTGTAGCACAGGTTGATATGAATAGTGCCTGTTGCTTTCATTTAAGGCAGGCTGGGAAAACATTTGACTTCATGCAAACCTTCAAAGCCCACAAAACCACCTTAAATATATTCACCAATTATTTAATTTCATAAGTACATGCAAGAATGTTTGCAAAATAAAGCCTTCTTTCAAGCCACTTGTTTAGATCTTTCCTTCCCTCCTAAATGTTATTTTTATACTTCCTCACAATTAGAACTGACAGTGGAAAATCAACTGAAAAATAGCAAAGTATCCAGAACGGAAGAATCGCTGTCTTAAAAACTAATTATGAAATCATATCTAGTTTTTCAAAACTTTGGGACAGGAGAAATGTATTTATTGGTGGCACCTGTCTTTCAAGAAATAGTTGTGTACTTCACTACAGTGCATGAAATTTATTTAATATAAGAAACTGAAAGAAGCACTTAAAAATGACTAGGAATTAGGAAGCATGGGGCTGAGACAGCCAGCTCTGTGTCTAGCTTCAGGACCACAAGACTGCCACTCCAGCTAAGCTAGTCAGATTTGCTGAAGTATTGTTCAACACCATGCTACTGCAGTAACGCTGGCTCTGGGAGCGTTGAACTTTGTTGATGGTCTGCAATTCCTCCATACATGTTCACTAGATAATGTGCAGCTAGCTAAATTTTCCTTATGCAATGCTGAATTGTGTGTGCAAATATCTGCATGCATATGTGTCTGCATTCCAAGTGTCTTCTGCAATTTAGGGCAATGTCCTTAATGTTGCATGTAGTAACTGGGTCACCACTGAGTCAGACATTTGATTAGTAACTATTCATAGAAATGGAAAAGGTGTCAGCAAAAGATACCATGACTCTCACTGCACAATACTTTGAACCACTGCTTAGAGTGTCTTGCTTTCAAATTCTCTGCTGCAGATTCCCCTTTAAAACAATTTGATCTAGACATTTCACATTTTGGATATGTGTACTAACTCCTGTACATTTGAGGAAAAGATGACTCCTACAGAAACCCTCTAGTGGTTTTGTCTGTTGTGTTTAGTTTCAAGCTCTTATTAAGAAAGGGAAAAAATCACATTAACTTTGAATAAAGCAAATCATTGTTGGATTTTTTTTTTTGGTAATGGATAACAGTTTGCTGAGGTTTTTAGCCTTTCAATTCAGCAACCAAACTAAGGAATGAGTAATTTGCACAGCCCCAGGCAGAAGTAATTTCTAGAGTGCCTGACAACATGCTTATCAGGTTCTCCTCATGTTTCCCATACTTTTTATTCTCAGAATCTTGCATATTTTTTTTCAGTGAAGAAGAATATATGAAATTTATCATTAATACAGGCCTTGTTTCCATAACCGTTCATACTGGCTGAATGCATCAGCAAATCGCCCTGCAGCAAAAATTTCACATGGATCATGTGTGGATGCAAAACCATGTCCTTGTCAAATTATCTAGTGTACAGCAGGGAAATGATACTGATTTTGCACAAAGTGCAAGGTGTGTGATGATACTTGATCCTCTGCAAAAGCTAGCCAGCGTGATCTTTGAAAAACATAGGTGAACTGATTTTAGCTAGCAGGGTGAGCCTGTACCACATTACCACTATGTTCTATGTTACAGGGCAGCTTAAAATTGTATCTATTCTGTCATCAAATTACAATCTTCTACAGGAAATTCTATCTTCAAAAATCTAATTGTTTTTTACTAGGATCAGGCAAACTGGAAATAAGGGGTGTTGCAATTTCAGGCTGTCAGTTTGAACTACTGGACTTCAGGCCCACTTGTGCAGGCTGACTACGATTATCTCTTAGCCAAATCAGAGATTAGAAATTGTATTGGTGTCTGCTTCGTTTGCCCCATTTTACTGCTTAGATCCTTACACAGAAAAAAAATACATGGAATCCCTGGTCCATCTTCCACCTTTCTCCACCAAAAAGATATATGGAAGCACATTTCTCTCTCCCACACAGCCATAATTGTCCAGAAGCATTCTACTGACCAGCACCTGTTGCTCTCTAGTCCTGCAATAATCATGCATGTGTCTATCCTTCATAGATCAAATAATAAAACTGAGGGCTACTCAGGTGAAATGAAAACCTCCAGGTGGAAGGCTTCAGCTTCAACCTGAAGTCATTAGGATTTGCTTATAACTTCCTGCAATGAAAGGTATAGCAAACAAATAAATGTGTTTTAATTTTACAGATTGCACCTCTTGGTTTGCAGAATAAACATCTCATCTGAGTCCAGCTAGTGCAAGAAGCTACACTGCTTGGCATACCACCAGGACTCACCTGACTTTGGCCAAGTAAAAGTGAGGCTTGTAATCTAACCCTTTAACCTACAGGCAGTAATCCCTAATAGTAACAGGCACATCCAAGGGAAGTTGAACCTTTCCATCCTGAACTCTTTGCTAAACAAGATGAGTTTTTTTCTTTGGGAGTGGTTACAAGAGGACACCTCAACTTAGGGCTGCACAGCTGTAGGACAAGAGAGAGACGCACCTTGCTGCTAGACTTGCAATTCCAAAGTGTAGAAACACATAGTAAAGTAGGTAATATACAATAAAAACACACAATTTTAAATCATATAAAGTTCATTTATTTTAGTTGCCTTGTAATTTTATTACTCTAGCTGCATGCCTTTATTTTACAAAATGAAACTTGAGAAAAGTCTATAAAAACATTTTAAAAACCACACATAAGACAGGCTAGATCATTACTATAACTATTTGGTTTAATTTTATTTCACCCCCTGAAAGTTTTCTGATATTAGTAAATGTTGTGGTTTAACCCCAGGCAAAACTAAGCACCACATAGCTCCTCCCTCCCTCTCTCCCTCCATGGTGTGATGGGGGAGAGAATAGAAAGAGCAAAGGTGAGAAAACTCATGGGTTGAGATAAAGACACTTTAATAGCTAAAGCAAAAGCTGTGCATGCAAACAAAACAAAATAAGAAATTAAGTCACTGCTTCCCATTGGCAGGCTGGTGTTCAGCCATTCCTGGGAAAGCAGAGTTTCATCACATGTAATGGTCACTTGAGAAGACAAATTCCATGGCTCTGAATATCATTGTCCCTCTTCCTCTTTTTTTCCACCAGCTTATATGCTGAGCATACCACCATATGTTACGGAAAATCCCTTTGGTTAGTTGGGGTCAGGTGTCCCAGTTCTGTCCCCTCCCAGATTCTTGTGCATATAAAGCCTCCTTGTTGGCAGGATGGTGTGAGAGGCAGAAAATCCCTTGTCTGAGTAAACTCTGATCAGCAATAACTGAAACATCTCTGTGTCATCAACACTGTTTTCAGCACAAATCCAAAACACAGCACCCTACTAGCCACTGTGAAGAAAATTAACTCTATTAATTCTGTGTAAAAAAAGCAAATGAAATATGTAAATTAAATTGGTTATCAACCATTCCATTTTATGTCACAAGATGTCAAAAATTTATGGATTTATTAATTTAAATACCTCTTTAAAAAATTTTATTATAGATTTTTAAAGATAAAAAGAGGGTGCATTAACTTTGTTTTCCAGTCCACATGTAGTCACTCATATTCAGGCTAAGCAGGAAGATATCTTGGACTGTTGTTTGTTGCAGTTTGTTTTTTTCTCATATGTGCATGCGTGTTATACAGTCATGCCACTCATGTTAAGCTCTTATATGTAATGTATGCTGGCTTACTTTGAGAAAAGTAGATCAATTTTTGGATAGGAGTATTGACCTGCTAGAGAATAGGAAGGATCTGCAGGGGATCTGGACAGGCTGCATTGATAGATTAGGGTTCAACAAGGCCAAGTGCCAGGACCTGCCCTTGCAGTGCTACAGACTTGGGAGAGAGTGGTTGAAAAGCTGTCTGGTGAAAAAGACCCGGGCTTGCTGGTCAGCAGCTGAACATGAGCCAGAGTGTGCCCAGGAGGCCAAAAAGGGCAGTGGCATTCTGGCCTGTATCAGCAAAAGTGTGGCCAGCAGCACCGGGGAAGGGATTGTCCCCAGATGCTGGGCACTGGTGAGGCCACACCTTGAATCCTGTGTCCAGTTCTGGGCCCTTCACTACAAGAAAGACATTGAGGGGCTGTAGTGTGTCCAGACAAGGGCAGTCAAGCTGAGGAAGGGTCTGAAGAGTAAGTCCAGTGAGGAGGTGTTGAGAGAGCTGGGGTTGTTTAGCCTGGAGAAAAGGAGGCTCAGGGGGGATCTTATTGATCTCTACACCTGCAAGAAAGAAAGTTGTAGCCAGGTGGGGGTCAGTCTCTTCTCCCAGGTAACAAGTGACAAGAGGACATGGCCTCAAACTCCACAAAGGGAGGTTCAGGTTGGACCTTAGGAAGAATTCCTTAATGGAAAGGGCTGTCAAGCATAGGAATGGGCTGCCCATGGAGGTGGTGGAGTCTCCATCATTGAAGGTGTTCAAAAAAACCAACTGGACGTGGCACCCAGTGCCATGGTCTTGTTGACAGTGGGGTGTCTGGCCAGAGGTTGGACTTGATCTCAGAGGCCTTTTCCAATCTAGATGATAATCTAGATTGGAAATCTTCTGTGATAAATTGATAACTTAAAAATTAGTGGTTATATAATTCTAAACCTGTTAATACTTTGGCTGTTAGCAGTTTTGGGATTAAATAATGGAAAATTTATAATATGTTCTCTTTCAAGCAACTGTCATTCAAATATGCTAGTGCTTGACTCTGATTTTTTCAGTTTATTTTTCCTACTTGCACTGTGTAATTTCAATTAGAGAGAACGAAGGAGGAGGGGTGAACAGGCTTACACAAACCTGTCCTTATCAGATGATTAAAAACACACAACCATACAGTTTTAAGCAGATAACAGTTTTCCGTAAATAACATCATGGATAACAGTTGCCAAGGCAAATTATCATAATTAGGCACACGGTCTATAGTGCATCAGATTCTGAAGTTCAGTTGTAAGACAAATAATTCAA
The DNA here is from genome assembly GCA_013400575.1 of Peucedramus taeniatus. NCBI lineage: Eukaryota > Metazoa > Chordata > Aves > Passeriformes > Fringillidae > Peucedramus > Peucedramus taeniatus. The sequence continues at coordinate 53,281 of WBNO01023668.1, read as the reverse complement.
AAAAATGTCTTATAGTTGATTTCTAAATTTAGAGTAATATCCATGACATAAGTACGGTGTGAACACTAATACAGTGTTGTTATGGATTTTAGTAGGATGCCACAGTGTGAAGTAACGCAACCTCAATAGTGAATGCTGATTTTCTTCCCTCAGCAGCAGGAATTCATAGAAAGCTTTAAAATGTCATTAGAAAAGTCCTCTTACATGTATTTTTATTGTTGTTCACAAAATTGTTTTCACTTCTAGAACAGTCTTGACAATGATAACAAAGTTAGCTAACATGTTATACAAGTTTCACACTTTTCTTGTGCCAGTCTTCAAACACAGGGTCAATGATATACATTCTAAGGTAATTTTTTGTCTGGTTTGCCATTGTAAATGAACTTCTGTCTGTCGTGGGATTTAAATTCTTTCCAAGGTTTCTGTTCCCCATTACCTCTTCAATATAAACTTATTTCATTTGGAGTTTAGCTCCCCTTCATTCACATTTGATTAGGAATTTCCCAGTTGGACAAGGAAATAATGAACTAAATCTGAGTCACACTTCCTATTTTAAGTGGGTGAATACACTCTTTCCTTCCTTAGTATATTACTGATTGGTCCTTGTTTTTCTACTCTGGAAGGCAATGAGATTTTCTCCTATGGGTTAGGCTCACTTCCCTGCTCTGTAAAGAGACAAAATGAGGCAAAGGACAAAAGCTTTCAGGTTTTCCTGATCTAAATTAGAAAAAAAAAAATCTAGATTTTTCAAAGCAAACCATATTTATGTCTTAGTGTTTAGAGATTCATTTTACTGTTTTATGCTATGATTTTCTTTCCTATTGCTATACTAAAGGCATTTACGGTCTTTGAAAAAGGAAATGCTAACTGCTTGCCACTGAATATGTCTTTCTTAGGTTCTAAAATTACTTTTATTGACTTCAGGTTCCTGTTTTTTTTTTCATTCCTTATTTTGCTTACATCCACTAGTGGGCTCAGTATCTATTAATAGTAATCAAAAAGCTTATCTTTACTGAAGATTTCATGCTTTCTCTGCCACCAGCAGAGATCTATACTAAAAAAGAGCATGTGCTGATACTGAGACGCTACCACAGCACTAAATGGAAGTGTGTGATGCTGTATCAGACAATAGCAGTGGTGTGAGGCACTGGTATTAGCACAGCACTGTGTCCTCAAAGTTCCACTGATTCTGGACTGTCAGCTGCAGATTGTGTTGGCTCCAGCAGCAAGAAAAGACTGAAGATGTTAGTGGCCTTTCTCTCACTGCTTCCCTAGGTTGGCTTCATTTCTCAGCCAGGTACCAGAGGAGACCACAGGGATTTGCATGTGTCTAGGCAGCACATATCTATGTAGAGTTGGTGGAGATATCTGGGTTTTGGAGAAGGAGTGCAGGGAAGGAGAATGTCATAACTCGTGTCACAGTAGAGACGGACAAGTCATCCACAATAGCCAATCTTTATTCTTCACAGCTCATATTTATATCATTTTCTAAAAGCATTGTGTTTAATTCTAACTGGTTAGTTACTTATGGCAATTCAGTTCATTGGTTAATAGTTGCTAGTGTACATGTCTGTCAAAACTTTCTTCACTAATGATGTTTACATTCTTTTTTCATGGGTACAGAATCATTCTCACAGTTAGAAGACTATTTTTACAGGTGCATATTCCTTTCTCACAGGAACTTGTTAGGCCAGCTGTTAGCTGTAGTTAGCCAAAGTAGAAGGCCTGAGCCATGATTTTACAAGGTTCTTATTTTATAAGGCTTTGCCTATAAGCAACACTCATGGGACGGAGGAAAATCAGAGAGTGACACAGTCCCAGTACCAACTCGAGCTGTAACATGTAGCATGTTCTTCAAGAAAAATTCCACTAGCCGGGAGCTGGAGCATTAATGAGGGCAGAAGAGGGGGATGTGTCCATCTTGCAGAAGGTTGAGCTCTGTGACATTGCCTTCCTGAGGAATACATCCTTGCCTAATCAAGATATTAAATGTTACATTGGTGGAACTAACCAGACATGGCTGTGGAATGGTAAGACATACTGTTTTAACTGTGGAGGAAACTTAGAATACCATGGGTAATGCAGTAAAGATCTGTCTGCTCTCCCGTTTACCGTGGAAGAGGTAGCACGGGTAAAGCTGACACTGCTTGTGAGTCCCTCTGCCTAACATTTCAGAAGAAGAAATACAATAACAGGATTGCTGTCCCAGTCCTGTTCATGATGGAACACAGGACAGTGTGTGGCACTTAAGCCTCCTAGCAAACCTGAGCTCACAGATGTCCCATCTGCAGGCCAGCCTAGGAATTGCATTAGCACTTCTGTATTCCCTCTGATCATGGCATTAGCAGATGATTAGTGCTCTTTGTGATAATTTTTAAGACTTCTCTTTATTTGAATCAGAAAATACTTTCAATGAATAAATTATACTTTTTGAATTTGTGCTTTAAGTGTGCCTTTTTCGTTTTTAACATATATACTCAAATTACCTATGCATACAGTCAGTGCTACCAAGAAGGGATCTTTTCACTAGATGATGAAAACTAGCCTTCCTGACTCTGCAGGACAAAGGTCAAAATGTTTTCTTTCCATATAAGAGGATTTAGAAAAGTATGTGCAGTGGCTCTTCTGTGCCACACAAAGTTTCAGCTTCATTGATATACCCTAAAGAACCTACTTATTAAAATCCTACTGAAGAATGATTGAAACAAAGATATTTGTTAAGCTAACACTGCTGGAGTTGAGAAACCCCTGTCCCTGGCAATGGACTGCAGAGATGCTGTTCCTTCTTTCCTGCCAAGCATAAGGAAGCTTTCAAGTTATCTGCTCTAGAGAATGGTTTGATTATATCTGTATGGCTACTTGCCTGCTCTAAAATGAGGCAAATGAATATGCCTTAACTATAAAGGCACTATTTTGTCCTCTCTCTCAAGTTCACTTCCAGGAGGAAGATTTCTATTAACTGAAATGAGTATAATCTTTCTCCTGTCAAGTTTCTATAACAGTTTTGTGAACACATTGGATATTGCCAATGACTTTTCAGAGGGAGTAAATATTAAAGATAAAAGGTGAAAGTAAAAAAACTAACAGTAGTTTGAATACTGGATGATTTATTAATTGCCAGTTTGTATCTGGTATCAACTGTTAGCTAGCCTTTCTGATGATTAATCTTTATTGATGTATTTCTAGAGCACTCTGATTTAATAGATACGAGGATAGCTAGGAAGACAACTTATGCTTTTTCTGCTTTCAGTTTTCTTGTTTATTCTCATAACTTTTCTCAGCTCTTGTTCCTATTTGAACAAGATTTGTGGAGCTGATCTCAACTTAGCCTACTGCAATCTTCTAGTTCTTTCAGGAATCACACTTGTCTTTTTAGGATAGTATCATACACATATTCCATAAATATTCTGGGGTTTCTTTACATTCAGAGGTTTCCCAACTTATTGTTACAGTCCAATTTTAAAATTATTAGAAATGCTTCTGCCTGAATTAAGGTACAAACAAGACCATATGTCAAAGTAAAATAGTATGGATTTCATTTGATAGCAAATATGAGAGAGAGAGAGAGAACGGAAGAGAAAGAAATAGAAAAGAGGTGGGGCAACAGAAAGAGAGTGACAGAGACAGAATAAAAAATATCACCACTCTGTGGATCCCACCATTGTCCCACTGATCCTCACCAGCTGGTCTTCTTGGTGGTGAAGGTCCCCCTGAAAAGCATAGAATCCAATGAATTAAGATATGCTCAGGCCAGGTGGGAATGCCCAGGTACCTCCCCTTGGTCAGGGGGGTGCAGTTTGACACAGTCTCTTGCAGCAGACTCTGGATCTATTACATCAGTTTGCATCACGTGCAGTCCTGTGGTGCAAGGCCTCAGGAGTAAGTCTGGGGAGCGCCTTAGGGGGTCTTCGATGGATTCTGACACCCCCTCAGTTGCCTCCTATATCAATGCCCTGTGGATATAGCCTGTGGGGCTGGGGATTTCACAGCTGGGCTGATTTGTGTAAGGAAGGATGGATGTACAGTGCCTTCTGAGCAGAAGTTATGCCACATGCCTGAAACCTCTTCCCCCACCCTCAGTTGCAGGAGGAGTCTGTGTAAACCTCTGCGAGCTGTGGTCTTCCCCATTCCAAACTCAGACAGAGATGATTCTCAGCACAGCTGCTGGGTTTGGCTTTCTTGTGGATACATTCTTCTCTCTCAGCCTGAGATGACTGAGCAGTAATGTCCCCTTTATCTTATCTGGGCAGCTTAACTCACAGTCCAAAGTTCCAGTCAGGCATCTTCAAGGAGGGGTGGGCTTCTGTGGGTCTAGCTTCTTTATACAGTCTTTGCTATAATGGGTAAAACTCCTTCATAGCAATATTTAAGGAATTAACTATTTCAACCCCTGACAGTTATTTAGCTCATGTGTTTTCTGGATGGTACCTACAAAGTACAATGTGCTACCAAGTTTTTCTCATTCTTATCATCCTACTTCTTGAATGCTGTCTTGTGGACTTTATACATTTGAGCACTTTTATGGTTTCCTTATGCGCACTCTCCATCTCAATGCTTCTGCATTGCATGCAGCCCATTGCCTTCTGTTTTGGCCAAGACTTCCTGTTCTCCTAATTCTTTCCCAAGGCCTTACCATCTCAATTGTGCCTAACAATGTTCCATGTGGAAACTATCAATGCCTCATTAAACACCATTCTGCTGATGAATACTTCCTTTCCTTTATTTAAACCAAAAAAATCACTTAACCATTATCATAACAGCAGGCCCCGCCGGGTAATGAAGAGCATTGACTCCATAATTGCAGAAGGCTGATCAATCACTTTATTATACTATACTATACTATACTATACTATACTATACTATACTATACTATACTATACTATACTATACTATACTATACTATACTATACTAATTACTAACCACTAAGAAACTCATCACCCTTACAGACAGTCTGATAAAGCTTTGATCTAAATGGTCAATCAAATCAAAACACCACCACCAGTGTCCAATTAAGAAATCACCCTTTGGTAAACAAATCTCCATAACACATTCCACATGTGCACAACAGGTGCAGCAAGTGAAGAATTGCTTCTCATTCTTTTCTCTGATCTTCTCACAGCTTCTCACAGCTTCCCAGGAAAATCCTGGGAGAGAGACATAGCCATGTCTCTCTCTGTTCAGAGGATATGTGATTATTGCAAACCATAGAAAGATGTCAAATTGGTCTGGTATAGGTGTATTCAGACTGAATGCATCATGCAGTTCATACAGAGTATATTGATCATCTAGCATAACTGTGTTGTTAGCCATTCTCTTACTACACAAAATATATGTATTAGGTATCTGGTCTTTTAGGGACGGTCTTTTATGGTGTTGTAGTAATTACTTGCTGATAAATAGAATTTTCCGAGAAATCTCAGGACTGTTCTGAAACATTGCCACCTTGTGGCTTCTGGAAGATCACCATCTTTAACAGTGCTATTTCATGTAGTTAGGTGGGAGAAAGGGCATAGCATAGTTGAATTTCCAATAATTCACTAATGAAATAGGCTGCCTTTGTTTTCCAGCTTACAAAGAGTATAAATGAATCCTAATAGTTGTACACAAAATTGTTCTTCCATGCATTGCATTAAGCAATTTGCATTTCACTCTCCTTTTTTTTTGTTTTTCCTAAAGGGAATTAAAATGGCTGTGAAGTGTAATATAAGGGTAGCAGAGATTTTGAACCCACTAAGATGTAGCTTTTAAAATTATACAAAATTGAGCATGGTATCATGGTAATATTAGGAGGCAGGTGGTAATATTTAGGATGCACTTTGGAGTCCTTGCTGACTAACTAGAAACTGAATCTCAAATTTATATAGATGAGTTGACTCTGAAACAATGTTATTAATGTTTTATATGCATGTCTGATGCTTGTCTTTCTAGGGAGAAAAATTTGTTCTAAAATATGGTGGCACTTTCCTCTTAAGCATAGCAATAACTCTGTGACAGACTGCAAAAATTGTTGGATTAGATTTCATGTTCCATATTGTAAAATAATTTTGTAGAGTAGATGATCAAAATCTCCTTTTTTTCTTGAGCTTCTTTTCCTATTTGTCATCACTGTTGGACTGTTACTATACAAAACAAAAATATTAGTGTTTTATCAGCCAAGAAACAAATATGTCAACCTGGTTTTGTCATGTGTTTATTTTTTACTTTCTTCCTTCCTAAAGTTGCTATGAAAATGCAAAAAACAAGGTAACATGGGCATGAAGTCTATCCTGAATAATGTGGTTCAGTGCTAGGAAGGGTGAAAAAGGACCAGGATCTGGAGTGCTGTGCAGACATTGCTTTCCCCAGCACGAAATTGGGAACCTCCAAGTCCCATTTAGAGCAAGTTCCACAACACAGAGCTCTCTGCCATTCACTTTTGGGGCCCAGACTCCCTGATGGGTGAAGGCAGTACCAGCATGCTGGCTGGAAGGAGCAGTTCAGGAGGAATTTAATGAAGCTGGATGAAAGAGATGGAGCGGTATCCATTACAGCCCTGTTCTCATGGGATTGAAAAACATGCAAAGCAGTACAGTTTTCTACATGGCCCTTCCAGACTGTAACTTCATTCTCAAAATGAATTCCAGCAGATGTGCATGTACAGTAGGATGAGAGGACAATGAGTAATGAGATTCAAGGAACCAGAGAAACACAAGAGCCTGCAGCTCTGAGGCAATGCTACAGCTCCCTTGGTTGCTTCTCTCAGCTTGGTTGCTTATCTCAGAAAAAAATGACAGCTGTTTCCTTTGATAAAGTAGTCTGCTCTGACTATAAATAATATTTCCATTTTGTTTGTTTTATATCTCACATGATAAACTACAGGAATATAACTTAAGCATGGGGAAGCACAGCAAGTTTTTTGATAGAATTTTGTGAGGATGCTGGCAGGGAACAGTTAAGATATGAATGTGCTTTTGAGCCTTCTTTTCTGATGAAGGGTGTATGGATTCATTTACAGCCTGCTGAAAGAGTTTGAAAATGTATCATTCCCATACAGATGTCAAAACAAATCATTTTGTAAAATAGGAATAACTGCATAATATTTGGACAACTGCATGGAATGATTCTAAATCAATGTGAAAATTTTAAAGAACTTGGAGTAACTTATAAGTGTTTGGAATGAGAAATAAAATGAGAAAAGAGTATGATTTTCAAAATGGGAAGTGGACAGGCATCTTCTTTGGGAGTCAGGCAGAAGAAATGCATTAGGAATATGCACTGGGGACTCCTGTAAAAGCAGAGCTGGGATGCTGGTAGGAGAGGCTGTCCAGGGCTGAGATAGGGATAGAAACTGCGATTGTGGTGAGAAGCCTCCAAATTGGAGAAAGCTGAAGAAAGTGTTGGGGCAGAATAGAGCATGCAGATTATGGGGGTTTTTTTCTTCAAAAGTGTCTGCTTGCTTCTTTCCTATCCCTTCTCAGAAATGAGAAATCACACAACTCCTAGAGGGTGCTGAGCCTTGAACTCCTCTTCTGTTTTACAAGACCCACTTATGTGTGGTGAGATAGCAAGATGGCTTCAGGCCTCACCAGGAGGCTTCAGGCACCCGCCTCTCCTGGTCCTTGTGTACCAAGGGAGACACCTTCATACACAGTGGTCAAAGCTGACCTCTGGACATCATCGAGGCCAACCATTCCCTCAAAGCAGGACTGCCAGTGATGCCAGGTCTGGTCAACTGTGGCTTTGTGTAGTCAAGTCTTGAATAACTATTAAAGTTTTTTCTTGGATCCAACCCAAAAAGAAAGTTGCAGTCCACAATTATGCACTTGTAAATAGGGTTGAGAATGTTCCAAGCAGTAACATAGGGACTTTTTGTCCATTAAAAATGGGAAACACTTTTCTCATATCCATTTCTCTACCTTGGCATATTTTCCTTCTTTGTCACATGCATAATGGTGTTGTTGAATAGGGCCAAGGTAACACTAAGCAACTGGTTTGGTATGCACATTTTGACTTGCCTTGGGGTCAAAATGAATGTTCGTTCCTCCTCTGTTTTCTAGTGATGCTCCATTGCTGGAGAGAGAAATTTGAATGTTTTTCTAAATTTACTGTCCTTTTCAAAAATAGCTGTCTTTATTAGTAGAGCAGTATTCATTATTAATCAGGATGACACAATTGGCAGAGGCAGCCAAATTTGGCATTTGAAATCCCAGAACAGGACTGGGAATGTAAAATGTTGTGAATGAAGTAGATTTATGTCCTCATATACCATTTTTGTTTCTTATTCTTATGCAGAGATTTCTGCAGGGGATGCAAAATCATTGACTGACAATTACAGTCTCTGAAAGTAATTTTTTTTTCAGCATGTGATTCACTTTAGACCATTTTAATGCTGAGTAAAAATTTACAGCAAGAGAAGTACAAATTCCTAAAATAGTGTAAGTTGGTTGTGTGGCCAAAATTTAATGTTCTGAAAACAGCTGTAATAATCTTAAAAAAACATTGTGAATCACTGAGAAAGAACAAAATGCAGAACCATTTTGTTTCTACTAGACCTCGTGTTTAGGACTGTGTCACATGTTGAGACTACCTCAACACAAAATAATTTGTGACCCATTAGAAGGTTTGCAACATGAGTGTTGTTTTATTTTGGTAAAAGTTGTTGCTAATTGATGAGTGCTCCCTGTGTTACTCTTTCTATTTTTTCCTGTCATCACCTGTTGTGTTGTGTTTTATATGCCTTTTTATAATTGTTCTGTACCTTGGTTTATCCCAGTTCTCCCTTTTTTCAGTGATTCTGCCCATGCTGCCTCCTCCCTCCTCCTTCATGTCAATCCCCTGCCTCCTCCCTCAACCCCTCCCTGGCATCCTGTCCGTCATTCAGCAGCCCATCCCTTCCTCTAGAAACTTCTGTTAAGGGCGTCGAGTGATTGGTTCAGGAACTGGGGTTCCTCCCATAGGTTACCCCCATTGGTCTCCCCAGAGATCCATCTTCCCAATGTCCACACCCCCATGTTTCCCTATTGGCTCCCTATCTTTGTTCCCTCCTCCCTTTATAAGGTGCTTTCCGATCCGGGGCTTTTGTCTTTGAAGCGAGGTCATGCTGGGCTCAGGGTCACTGTCCTTAATAAACCTGGACTGAAACCTCCATTCGAAGTCCACTCCTTTTTCCACCGCAGTCGTATTCCTGCCTCACCCTCAAAGGCGAGAGCCTGAGCCGCCCTCCTGACTCCCCTGGAGAACGGGAGAGTGTCTCCTGCTGTCGGATTTGCCACAGCTAGCCAGGACTCCCCGAAGAGACTCTCAGAGAGACATTTACGACAATCCCCCACCCCTGTTAGAGGCAAGAACCACTCAAGCATGAATGTCACCATAAGGGTGAGCAGTCTTTCATTGGTTTTGTTACTCGTTCCATTCAGTGCACTATCCTACACACCTAGTTTTCCTTTTGGCCTGGTTTCCAGATTGTTTTTATAATCAGATCAGCCATACAGGAGCAAATGAAAAAACTGGGCAAAAATTGCAGGACTTGCAGATCTAGGCAGAGCCCCTTCCCAAATCTTCCAATAGCTATATTTTGTGTACATTAATTCACTTTTGATGCTCCAAAAATCTGTCTCCTTCAGCATTCCTTAGGCTGACCTGAAGGGCAATACTGCTTTGCTTGACAGATGAGATTTTGCTGTAAGTAGAAGAGACTTTTCTTATATTCTTTCTAGAGAGCTGGATGGTGTCTTTCATTTACTTTCAGTGTTTTGATACTCTGCATTGCAGGGTTTTTCTTACATTTTCCAGTCTCCCCTTCAGGGACAAATACTTGCAGTCATGCTGCTACTTCCCTTCTTGGTCTGAAAGGTCAGCAGTGGCTGCCCTTTGAGAAAGCCATAACTGAGTCTTTCCTCACTTGGTGAGGAATCTCATCTCCAACTGCATCTCTATGTCATTCTCATCTCTAATGAAAAAAGCAAGCAATCATAATTCAATAGAGGATTTTCATATGTTCCCTTCATCTCTTGTTATAGTCAACCTAACATGGATAAGAATCACTATTTTTGTAGCCTCCCTTGTACCAGATCCTTGCAGATCTGGTATCTGCAAATTTAAATGCTGTCAAGTGCTGCATCCAACAGCTCTCCAATGCTTCCTTCACAGTAATGAGTCTTATTACTTCCCTGGATTCCATGTTATTTGCCATGCACTACAGACATGATCTGTGAGTAGGCCTTAACAGAATTATTCAGTTAGCACTGCTCTCTGGAAGAGTCTGTCCGTATAATTTTTGTTTGCTTGTTTGTCTGGTTAAGTTTGACTTTGTCTAAAAGCCAGTCTCTCCTTAACCATTTTGGAATTTACTAATCCATTTCAGCAAAATGGTGAAGATCTTGTTTAATGTGTTCACTGAAGCTCCAGAGAACATTTAGTCCTTATCAGACATTGTAAATTTCTCATCCAGAGCAATACTTACGAAATTGCAGCATCACTTTTGCCATCCTAAGCACCAGAGAATGTAGTCATCAGTCCAAATTCCTCTCTTGTATGGGTTCTCTATTGCTTGAGAGGTGGTCAGCTCATTTTATAACCCCAGTTTATTTATCTTAACACAGTAAATCAACTTTAGGACACAAGTAACAGTCAACAAGACTTCATAAGATCCACTGTGGACAAAATACTTGTTTTGGATTGTAACTCAAAATTTGGGTTACCCAAATACAATTCTGCTGCGTAAATGCAAGTATACTTAATTAAATCAACATAAAATTTAGAGTGAATAAACATTTTTTAGTGATGTGAGATACTTTGGTTAATTGGAAATTGCTGTATGTGTAAAGTGTCAACAAATATTGAAGTCCATAATATTCTTTGCAGTATTCTTGGTGTATATTGTTATGAATGTAGAGAGCTTAAGAAGTCCTGCATTTGACTCAGATTTCTGGCAGTAGCTCTGTTGGGGGTAGCTTGCAGCCCAGATGACTCTCACTCACAAGTTCTTAATAATGGTCTATTAAGTCTATTAAACAAATGAATTATTTATTTAATTGACATAAAATTAACAGTCATAAGACTTTAACAGATGACATACTACACAGGATAAACAGAATAAACACTACGAGCAGATAACACACTGTGCACAACTGAGATACCTAATATTACAGCTAGTGAAGAAATAGTATAGATTAGGATTCCATGTAGCTTATCAGCCAGTTGCTGATGGGGCACACATAGGATCCTTCCTCTCAATTCCCAGGAAAGTAACTGCAGAATTTGCATCTGAACTCATGGAAGAAGTCCTGCATATTTCCATGGTGTTTGTAAGAAGCTTCTATCTCCATGAAAATTTGTATAGCTTTTATAGTTAGTAAAGCAATGTGTCTCACAGTCAGGAATTCCTAGTTTATCTCCCTACATCTCACTCTCAAGGTGAGATGTTTATTGTCAGCTGGGGATCTCACCTCGCTGATGCCAGAGATAGCTCACTGCTCAACATCTGTCCAGCCTGGCTTATCTCACCAATTCTTGTGAGGGGGCAGAATGTCCAGAGCTATGCATCAGCTTATGGACATAGCAGATAAGCTCTTCTGTGGCAGGAGGGAATGTTCTGCTACATATACATAAGAAGAGTAGGAAATAGTTAGCTAACGATCCTTAGCCTCAAGACAATGTGACCACCACAAATATGACAGAGCTTTAGTCTAAAGTTCACCAGGGCAGTTCTGCAACCAACGTTTAAGTTATTCCTTCTTTTAGTGTGTCTTCCAGAAGAAACTGGTGGAACAAAAAACCCTTTGAACAAACTTTGAATACTATTTCATGGCTTTATCTGGTGAATGTGTGCATGTTAGCAACACAAAAGCATTGGCAGATACCCTCTTCTCAGTGTTAATTTTTGCTCCTTATTTATTTAATATCAATTAAAGGAAAGGAGGGTGAGGTTGGGCCAAAATGTGCACTTCTGTGATATCTTGCAGCTGCCATTACAATGGCTCTCTATTCTGTGATTGTCAGATAACAGAATCACAGAATAGTTGAGGCAGGAAAGGCACACTGGAAGTCATCTGGTCTAACCACCTTGGTTTCCAGGATGAGATCCTTCATCACTTTCAGGACCCAAAGTGAAACTGACTGGCCTGCAGCTCCCTGTGTCCTCCTTCTTGCCCTTCTTGACTAGAGAAGTGACTCTTTCTGGAGTCTTCCATCACTTTTCCCAGTAACCATATTTGACTGTTAGGAGTGGCCTTACAGTGGCATCTGACAGCTCACTCAGTGAGCTTGTGAATGTGTTTTGGCAGGGCCCATGGACTTAGATCTATCCAGTTTGCTTAATTATTCCCTGAACTAATTCTCTTCCACCTTCCTTGCTCTAGCCTCCTCCGTTGTTGTCTGTAACCTGAGATTCCTGAATTGGATCAGATGTGGTTATGTGAATTTGTTCAGACTGTTGCCATGGCTGAAACTAGCAGGTCTGATGGATTGGAAAAAACTTGGAAATGCACTTTAAATAGCAAGCATTTTCTGGGTGAAAACACAACTTGAGTAGGTATCTAAGGACACCTTACAACACCTAAGAACAGCAGCTGCAGATTTTCCAGATAGTACCTGTGAATGGGCCAGAATATGTGGAAAAACTACACGGGCCTTTATAGGAAATACTGACAAGATCCATAATATAAGAGACTCTTTTTATGCAGGTCAGTGACCTGTGCTAAAAATTTCTCCATGAGTACAGCAAGAAGATGTGTTTAGCCAGGGTTTTGTACTGATGCAGTTTATTAAACACATTGCCTCATCGGCTAAGATGCATTAAAACTGTGCTAACTGTTTCACTGAATTTGACAGTGGATAAATCCATCATCCAGTCTCACTACTTAATAACCAGCTGTCATTGTCCTTGTAATGTAACACTTTCATTATACCTGGGAAGAAGTAGAACACACAAAAGGATAACAAATGGTCCTGAGAAGTCTTTCTCAGATAGATAAATGCTGCTAAGAATAAAGTAAGTTTCCATTATAAGAACTGTGATGTTAATCAAAAATATGGACAATTATATGCTCTTGAAGTTGGCTTTTTAGGTTTGTTTTTTTTCTGGTTTGTTGTGAGGTTTTTGGGATTTTTTTTTTTGGGGGGGGGGGGGTTTGGTTTTTTGGGTTTTTTTTGTTAGTGCAGAAGACTTAAAAAAAGACACCCACACAGTTTGCAGGAGTTGGAGAGAAATGTTTTGTATTATTTATGCAGCAGACATTTTAAGGAAGCAGATTAAGAGAAGATTATCCAGTTTGCTAGTTTAAAACTTTTGAAAAATGGTCACACACTATACCACAAAACTGATGTTGCTTATGTTCTCTTTTAGGAACGTCTCTTGATGAGCCTTTTGCCCAGGAATGTTGCAATGGAAATGAAGGAAGACTTCCTGAAGCCTCCTGAAAGGATTTTCCATAAGATTTACATTCAAAGGCATGACAATGTTAGGTAGGATTGATGCAGCCCATGAAATAAACTAAAGAACTAAGAATATTTAGTACAATGATAATGATGTATAATTACACTCAGATTTCAGAGAAAAAAACAAGCAATATAGTGAAGATTTATCATTTATACAGAGTAGAAGAATGGGTGCACTAGGAAGATTTAATAATCTTCTCAGGAGATAAGCCTGAATCAATAAATGTCTTAGAATAGTAGTGCTGGGAGACTGACAATTTTTCCAAATGACTAGTCATTGGTTTTGCACTGCACTATGTTTTGGGTGAGCAGGAGTATTTATTCTGCGTGGTAGTTTTCGCACATTTATATTTTTCTGATAGTAAGATTAATTATTTCTAAATTAATAGATTTTCCTGGGTAATGGCATGGAAACACAGGAAAAAAGTGTGATGTAAACATAAAGAAATGTGTATTTGTCCACATCACATGAGCATTACCCCCCAGAGATTATTGACTAAGGCTCAGTTCTACTTCTTGCTCTTGTTCAGTAGCTGACTGTGTGCAAGTGCTGACATTTATATTGCTTTTCTCTTTAAAAAAAAGCATTCTTATGTATTATTCTTCTTTGCCTCCAGAACAAATTCCTTAAATAACTTGTCTGTTTTATCACACTACAGCCAAGTGCCTTGCTTCCACATCAAAAACAGCATCAAAGCAGTTCAGTTGGTGTCACCCTTTTACTGAACAAGGTGCAGTGTTAGTAAGTGATGCCACAGAGCTGCCGTGATTTGCATGGTGTACTCATGTAGCAAAGGAGTAAACTTCAGCACCTCCTCCTCTCCCTCATTCACTGCTAAGTTTTTTCTCTCAAGATTTAGTCTAACTCCCATTGAGCTGGCTTTAATATATGCAAGGACCACTTCCTAGTGACTGAGTTTTTGCAACTAAAAGCATTTCCGTCACTAAGGGAATCAGATATCTGTGATGGGAGTGTTCAGAAGACTTCCAAATTAGGTCAGTTTTACACTGTAAAATTTAACATTACTGAATTTAAAATTAGTAGTTTACTTCATGTTAATGGTTAAATCTTGCATAATATTAATCTCATCAGTTTGTATACAAAACTTGGTCTTTAACAATCAGTTTAAAGTTGGTTCTAAGTGCACACTACCCCAAAGCGGATGCTGAAAATCACGATGTTGTTTACAGTATCTGATGGTTCTCAATTGTCAGACTGACTTGAGAGCTCCTGAAGAACACATTAAAAATCTAAGTGAGCTGTCTTACTCCTCACTTTTCCTTGTTTAAGTCACATGATTTTATTCTGTTGCATTCCTCACCAACACCATTTGCACTTTTTTCCTTTTTCTTGCCAGTCTTCAATCTTTGAATGATAACCTGTCTGTCTATTTGCAGTTTTTTTAATCAAGTCTCAGGTATGCCAGATTTTGATGCTTGGGTGTCTTCTACTTTGACCCTTTGGTGATCACCAAAGTGATCACCCTTTGGTGATACTTACAAAAGTTGTGTCTAAAAATTATGTCCTCACAGTGCTATGAAACATATGTATACCACTGTTGGTTGCCCTTATATTCAGGGTTAAGGTAAGACTGATAATTCTATCGTGATTAGTATATTTATATCTTGTATGTGTCACAAGTCTCTGCATTTATTACACTGTTTAGAGTCATCTTAGACAACATTGCTTTGCAGTTGATTATAGTACTCCTGAGTCCTCTCTTTTGCTAAGATCTATTTGAAGTGTACCTCACGAGTAGTCTTTTTTCCTACATGACATTTTTTTCACATAACTAAGAAAACCTTTGTGGCTTATTCACTGCCTCAATGTGGAGTTCACAAAAGTTTTTGAATCAAAACACCCTGTCTAGAGAGGTGAACTGATTCTCTGACATTAAGAAGGTACTTTTGGGGTGAATGAAGCCCAAGTAAAATGGGGTCATTTTAATGTCACAGGTAAGATCCTCAGGGAAGAGAACTGAAAATAGCAAACTTCGCTTCATTTTTTCTACTTATAAGAAACTCTATTGCCTTTTATTTCAGTAATGCAACTACTCTATAATTATAATAATGAATAAAAAACGGGGTGAAATAATGCCCAATTAATACCGAGCAATCTGTGACTAGCACTTCCCAGTAGACCAGAGTTTCAGCCAGAAATTTTGTGACTGTGTAGATCTGAAGGATGAAGGGGAACGCCCAGCAGGTGCCACCCTGACACCAGTGTGAAGAACAGCACTACAGCATCCCTTTGGCAGGGCTGCCAGTGGTCAGTGCCGATAATAAGTGTCTGCTTTACTTTCTTAAGGAGATGAAAACAACTTTTTTTTTTTTTCTTGGTAGTGGCAGTTCAGTACTATAGCAGGTAAACCTGAGAGATCATTCCTTTATTCTTGTGAATTTTCCTCTTCACATCAAGTGCTCTGTAAAGTGCTGCTATTGAAACAAAGCAACAAAAAGCACCTCTATAATTCTATATTCCAGGGTTTTTAAACTCCAAAGTTACACAGTGGAAAATAGAAAATTAGCTGCACTTTTCCTTTTGCAATGCTTTCTTTTTCTCCCTGCAAATACCTGGAAGTATCAGCACATTTTTCTTCAAAAAAGATAGTCTGAAGGAAGCAGGAATGCAGTTAGTAAATTACATGATTTTTCCATTCCTTATCTGTTGAAAAACCAACAGCAAAAAATACCCTTGTAAGTATCAGAAAACATCTGTTTCAGTCTTCTAAATAGCTGTTTGAAAAAAAGGACAAAGAATATTTAATCTTAAAAGTGAAAAATTAAACATTCATACAGCTACTTTCTTTACCTCCTCCCAGAAAAGCACGTTACAGTGGAGATACACATACCTCTGTAAGAAGTGAATGATGGACTGGGAAAAAATACTGGCATATTTCAGATAACCATGGCAGCTGCCCTGTTTTATAAATTAGTTGGTGAATATTTCACCAACTACCCAATAGCTGTTGAATGACTGCCTGCAACTCACTGTGCTCTGAAGGGGAATGTGTTATGCTTTGATCAGCTTTCCGAGATCTGTAGTACATCTGCTATCTTGTAAAGTTTTTGAACAGAATTGCTGTGCTTTAAGAAATGAGGGCATGGGTTTTAAGTGGAGACAAATGATGTAATGCAAATGCACTATGCAAAACAAGATACGCAAATACACGTCCAATATAGCCTTAGTTCAGTGAGGACAATAAATTCAACAATCAGGAAACAAAAATAATTACAGCTAATGTAGTATCTGTGGTTTATCAGAAGGAAATAGTCTGTATAGAGTCCACAAGCTGTTACGGTACACAAGCTACAGTACAAGTGTTTTTTTGCTGGGGTAGTCCCAGACAAGGACACCATGAAAGATGTGAGAATTAGATGTTAAGTTACCTGTAAAGGCTACCCAACAAACCAGCTCTTCTGTGATGCTCAAAAATATGTTTTGTAACATGAAGGAGACGTGCTTTTTCTAAGATTAGGTTAAGAAATTTAAGGTTCATGTTTCCTTGTTTCCTTATTCATACAGGGCTGAGAAATTTACAGATCACATATGTAGGTACAGCATCTATTGTAAAAACTCTCTAGTCCTGACTGAATCTCTCCATGGACCCATAATTCAATTATGAACATTTCAAATTGCGTTTCAGCTCAAATATATGCCCTATATGGAAACCTCAACACATTTTGTTGTTTGTCTCTTTTGGAATGGACGCTAGATATTCATGAAACTGTTTCAACTCATGGATGAGTTGATAAGGATATGGCTGGCTTCCTACACTAATACACAACTTCTTACTTCATTCTGTGACTCAATGTTGAAGGGATAAAAAGAAAGTGAACATTGAACAGCTAAAAAATTCTTGGGCCTCAGGTGCAGCAGTTTCATTTAGCCTTATTTTTACAAGCGTGAAATAGAACTGGATGCTATGTAAGAAGAGATAATAATTTTAGGAAACACACTGCCTGATTTCAAAGCTACTAATAAAAGATTCCTTGTGGGATTTTACATGTTCTTGAGACTCAATCTGAAGCCAGAACACAATCTGCAGATATTTATGAGCAAATATTTCTGGTCTGTCTTGTCTTTCAGAAAACATCAGACCTTAAATAATTTTTTTAATTTAACTTAACCATTCCAACATTTTAAAAAGATGTGATCATGATGCCTATGGACAGACTTCTGCCTCTAGTTTTTCTGAACTTGTAAGACTTCACAGTGAAGTAGTTTTTGTAAATGATTATTATGTAAAAAACACAGCCTCCCTTTGTTTTTATTTTTAACAGCCCTCTTTAATTTTAGAGAGCACTTTTTTCTTATACATTGGAGTGAGTCACACATAAAAAATTATTAATAAACTTCCCTTATGTTTGACCTTTGAGGCAAAAAGAGTCCTGCAGGTTCCTTTCTGAGGCACCATGTGCCATTAAAATACCATTTTTACTGTAAGCTGTATTTTAATTAAACAAATGGCCCATTTGAAAATAAAAAACAGGGCATACAACCCCTCCTTATTTTGTAGAGTACTTGTTTATACAAGTGGTTCCATTGAAAACAGCAGGACAATTCAAGTGCACAAAGCACGTGAATGAGTACTGTTAAAAGTGAACATTTACTGCCTTCAATCTGTCAAATCTCTTGTGTAACTTGGCAGGATTTCTCCTTCTGAACGTCCCATAGAGTGTCATACAAAAGAGTTGCTCCGTCAATACTGGCACTTGGGAAGCAGCTTAAATCATTTAAACCAAGCCACAGGTTTTCTGCCCTCAGTTCTAGCAGGCACAGCTGCTTCCCACAGTGGTGCAGGAGAGCTGCAGTCACTGCTCAGGTGCTGGCTATGCCCACCTGCCAGCATCATGGAGGGAGAAAACAGGAATAGAGAAGGTCCTGGAGTGATAACTCTGGGCTTGTTAACACAGAAACGTTTCAGATTGTCAAAGAGTATGAGATAATGATGTATATAACTCATATGCCAGTGCTGAACCAGCTTGTCTCTGTGACAGAGGAGAGAAATGTCTGCTTATACTTGCTCACTGTACTGCTGCTTGGCTTTTGTTCAGAATTTATATATCAGAACAAGTTAGAAATAGTTGTTGATGTTTCAAACCAAATAGTCCAGGTAGCTTTAAAAAAAGTCCATAGGAAACTTCCATTAAACCCTGGAATAATGCGATCATGGAATGGTTTGAGTATGATGGAGCATTTAAAGATCATCTAGTCCAGTCTCTGTGTCTGAATCAGGTTCATCTTTCACTATATAAGGTTGCTCAAAAGCCTGACCAGCCCAATCTTGAATATTTCCAGAGAGGAGGTATTCATAGCTTCCTATGAAACCTATTTCACCCTCTTAGTGAAGAATTTCTTCCTTGTATCTAATATAAATCTACCCAGTTTAAGTTTAAAACCATTCCCACTTGTCCTATCAGTAGAGACCCTGATAAAAAGTCCCTCTCCAGCTCTGCTGTTGACCCCCTTTAGGCTCTGGAAGGCTGCTATGTCTCCCTGGGCGTCCTCTTCTCCAAGGCTGAACAGTCACACTCTAACCAGTCCCTGTGTTTCCTGTGCTGAAAATCCAGGTGGGGGTCTTGAGAGTACAGAATCACCTCCCTTCCCCTGCTGGCCTCATTTCCTTTTATGTGTAACAGGATACATTTGGCTTTTTGGACCACAAGCATACAGTGCTGACACATGTCCAGTATTTCATCCACCAATACTCCCAAGCCCTCCTTAACAGTGCTGGTCTTAATCTACTAATTCCTCAATTTGTATCCATGTTTGGTATTGCCCCAACCCAGGTGCAGGACCTTGCACATGACCTTGTTGAACTTCATGGAGCTTGCACAGGCCCATCTCTCTAGCCTGTACAGTCCTTTTGGATGGCATCCCTGCCATCCAGTGTTGTTGACCACACCATATTAAGAGGTGTCATTCACAAACTTGTAGATGGTGCACTAACTCCCTGTCTGTGTCATTAGCAAATAAGGAGTGGAATGAACAGTCAAAAGAAAAACACTGCATTTCAATGCTTACAAATCTATATTTACACATTATCTATCATATGTGCTTTGTTGCCGTAGTCTGTAGGGAATGCAGTCATACAAAATTTATGTCAATTTTAGTTTAGTTTATGGTTTAGTTTGTTTATATGTGTTTTCTGTGTGTAGTGTTTAGCAGGAGCCCTTCAGTAACTGTAGATGTAATTCCTTGTGACACTTGAAAGAACTGTCATTACAGTATTTTTTTTAAAAAAGTTATGTTTTCAGAAGTCTAGATACATTTCATTAAGAAAGAAGGAAGTGTCATAAGATCAGAGGGACAGGTGCATTGCAACAAGAAATGTTCTATAGTGAACTAAACTCCTCTGAAGAAATTCATTTGTAAATATGTTGACTTTTGCAGTTGCATAATCCTATTCTTCAGATTATGCATATTTCAGAATGTTTGGGTTATAATTATTTTAAGATAATTTTGTTTTATTGATAACTAAAACAAGCTATTTGTGTATAAAATCTTATTAATGAAAAAAAATGGGTTGCTTTCTGCCAAAAATAAACTAATTTTCCTATGAAATGTAGAAGGTGACTGTAAACACAAGCAGCGTTTTTAGTGGGGAGTATTTAAGCTACACTCTAGGTATAAATTAAAAATTGATTTAAAAATTATAACTAAATACTATCACACAAATAAAACCTAAAAACTCAAGTAGTTTTGCACTTTTACTAGATGAGAGTAAGAGCAGTAAGACTGGAGAGTAAACATTCAGCCTTGCTGTGGTTGTGCGGAAGAAGAAAGACTATACTCATCGATGTGCAGCTGTATCAACAAGTAGTTGTGGTTATTATCTATGAGCAGAAGGTGTTAGAGGACCAATGGAGATTTTAAGTCACAGAAAGAGTAACCATTTTACCTTGAGAGAGAAAACCAGTGAAAAAATTGGGCCTTGCATCTCAGATAAAGCAATCAGAAGGAAATATTTCTAACTACTCTCATTCTGCCGCTCTCTTGCATTTCAGTAACGCTCAGTATATGTTCTCTCAGTTTCTGTAAGCAAGCAGGCAGCAGTAGGAGCAAGCAAGCCTCTAACCCAAGACAGCACTGCTCCTGAAACACAATGGCATCACACAGACTTTAAAATCAAGTGCACAGCAGAAGTTTGAGAAAGCTCTGCTCAACAACTGATTATTTTTCCCCCTAGGATATATTAGAATATTAATGTGCTGTTGCAACTTATGATTACTAACAGCTTGTCTGTCTAAAAACCAAAGTGATTTCAGTTTTTACCAGATTAGCCAAACTTTCTGATCCTGTGAATTTACTGATAAAATCCTGGTATGATTGGTAAGTCATGGTTTTGCTTACTCGGAACATGGGACTCAGTTTGCCAGGCCTGGTTTACTAAGGGATGATAGGGTTCATCTGACAAAGAGATAAACCATCTTGGGTCAGGGACTTGCCAGACTAGTGCAGGGGGCTTTAAATCAGATTAGTCAGGGGACAAGGGCACCTATCGCTCCCAGTTCTGACATTCAGGTGTCAGCACCTCTAATGGATGCCTGGAACAGTGCAAAGGCATTCCAGATACTCCAGCCAGTAAGTCAGCTTTATCTGGGTTCTGGCTCAGACACCTCTATACAAATGTATGTAGTATGGCAAAAAAACAAAAGGAACTATAGATGTGCACAGGCCTGTGTGGATATAACATGGGCATCATGGACATGTGGTGGGATGGCTCCTATGACTGGAACTTTTAAATTGAAGGTTTTAGGCTTTTTAGGAAAGACAGGCAAGGGACATAAGAAAGGGGATGTAGCCCCTAGTCAATTACCAGCTGGAGAGTATGAAACTCTGGAGAAGGAGGAGGATCCAGCCAAGAAAAGCTTGTAGGTGCAGAGTAAAGGGAGGGCAGGGACAGAGGATGTTATAGTGGGGGTCTGCTACAGGCCATGTGTTGGGGCCACCCAATCAGGAGGATGGTGTGGAGGAAGCCCTCTGTAGGCACACAGAAGTGGCCTCATGCTCTCAAGCCTTGGTCCTTATAGGGGGTTTCAACCATCGTGATATCTGTCGGAGGGACAGCACAGCAGAACATAATCCCCAAGGTACCTCACGTGTCAACATTTCTGTACACAAGCAATTAAGAGCCAACAAGAAGGTGCCATACTGGACCTTGTGCTCACCAATAGGGAGGAGCTGGTGGGGTGCTCTAAGGTAGCCTTGGCTACAATGACCACAAAACGGGGGGATTCAAGAACCTCAAGGCAGGGAGGAACGTACACAGCAAGCTCACTTCCCTGGCAGACTTTGGCGTCTTCAAGGACCTGCTCAGTACAGTCCCATGGGGTAGAGCCCTGGATGGCAAAGGGGCTTAAGAATGCTGGCTGAATTTCAAGGATCACCTCTTCCAAGCTCAGGAAGAATGCATCCAACAAGAAGGAAATCAGGCAAAAAAGCTAGGAGGCCATCATGGAAGGATCAGGAGCTGCTGAGCAAACCCAGAGGGAAAAAAGAAGCTTTCTGTAAGTGGAAACAAGGACAGGCGGCTTGGGAAGGAAACAGAGGAATTGTACAGGAAGTTAGGGACAGGGTTAGGGAAGCCAAGGCCCAGATAGAATTGAGTATGGCCATGGATATTGAGGATAACAGAAAGGGCTTCTGTAGATATGTTGCAAGCAAAAGAAAGAATAGGGGTTACTTGGGCTCTCTTCAGTAGGAAATAAGAGTCCTGGCTATCCTGGACAAAGAGAAAGGCTGAGGTTCTCAACAGCTTCTACCCCTCATTCTTCAAGAACAAGTGCCCCAGCCATGCCACCCTGGTGAAAAAAAGACAAATGCAGGGACTGAGAGAATGAACACCTTGAGCCCACTGCAGGAGAGGATCAGGTTCAAGACCATCTAAGGAGTGTGAATGTGCACAAGTCCATGGGACCTGAGTAGATTCATCTGTGAGCTCTGAGAGAGCTGGCAAATGAAGTAGCTAAGACACTATCATATTTGAAAAGTCATGGCAGTGAGGTGAAGTAAGCAAGTCCCTAATGACTGGAAATAGGGAAATATAACCCTCATTTTTAGAAAGGAGAAAGCAGAAAATCTGGAGAACTATAGTCTAGTCAGTCTCATCTCTGTGCCATGGAAGGTCGTGTACCTTTGCTGAGCCCTGGGCAATGAGGCAACACCAGCCACAGCACTGTAAGAGCTACCTAGCCTTCCTAACCAAGACATTCACATCACTTGTAAGGAAGAGCAGTGCTTGAATCATGTTCGAGCTATGCTGCTGAGTGAGCAGAAGTAACATTTGTTCTTTGTTTCCAATTTCTTGCCACTTTCATTTCTCTTCTTTCGTCAATAGTTGTAATTTAAAGGAGATTGGGTTTTTTTTGTTTTTCTCCAGAGTTCCCTATGGCATTATTAATTCTGTGGAATCAAATTGTTTAATTGCATGGAATTAAAGAAGGGACAGTTTCATCCCTGTTTGGTCATTAAGAGAAACAATTGTTAATTGGTAGCTTCTCACTTCTTGTTTCTATATATGCCAGCATTTACATTTTTAAAAATAAAATTACTTGGCAATCATTATGAAGTGTTCCTTGGTATACCATACCATTATGAGGAATCTTTCATGCTTAAATAAGGTAGCCCTAGTTTACTCTAGTTTAATCCTCTCTGAGGATGTGTACCTCCATAGCAATTACAGATTAAGTTACTGTGAAGCAAGACTACTTTGTTCTTGAGTGAGTGTATCTGGAGGAGTGATTAATGTGTTTTAACATTGATGTCACTCCTGTAGCTGCTTTGTTTTAACTTTTCTGAGTATGTTAGATATGGCCTAAATTTAAAGCTTTCAGTATTTTTGTGTGAGTAATGTATCCAAAACAGAGGAAAGGGAATTTCAGTGCCAATGTGGAGACTTGGACTTTGAGAATATTTGAATATATTTGGCCCAGGAAACAGTTCCAGTTTATGACTGGAATTCTGGCACTATATATCTTATAATTTCTCTCTTTAGTACCATTATGATTTCATGGCCATAGCAAGAATTCAAATCTCATTTCCGTTCTCGTTCCCTGTGACTTACTTTGCCATCTCCTCATAAAGGCCTTCTTGTCCATTACTTCCCAAAAACCTGAGCAGAACACAAGAGGGGAAAAAAAGGTTTATTGCATCCGTTGGGTTGTTTCACTTCACATCACAGACCAAGATGCTACTCTAATTTTTTTACATGTTGTACAATGAGAGTATGTGTTGGTGCTGCCCCACAATACTTGTAGTACAAGCAGTATGGGAAGAGGCTATAGATGGACACAGATAGGTGAAGAAGTAGAAGAGATAATATTGGTCTGTTCACTAGCTAAAATAAAATGAATCAGCTGTTGAGTTTCAATGCCATGTTTTTGAATAGTGGAGCTCTGTGTGTGTGTGTGTGCTCTCCTCAGCGCTGCCACCCCTGAGAACAGACCATGGAAGCAGCAGGCTTGTAGTCCCAGTTGCACTTTGTGTAGAGAAATCCCCTGCTCCTCCACTGGCTATTTCTTGCCACTGTTGCTGCAAAATCAGGTCTAGTCACTGGCATTTCAGCCTTCTTTCAAAGTGAAGCAGTTACTATGAGAGCAACATTTCATGGTGGTGAAAAGGAGGAGATTTTTCATTAATAAAAGGCAGAACTTCTACTCACAGCATTTCCCCATCTATGCCATGTCCGGAGATGAGAGTTATACTTTGCATATTTTAAGAATATTGTATTAAAATAGTTGGGAATTTTGTGAAGAAAAGAAAGTGTAACAATGATCGTATTACCTAATCTATTTCCTAAGCTTTAAAATGTATACATGTAGTTAACTGCAGTATTAAAAAGTTCACAAGCATAATTGAACATCAGTCTCTCAGCATACAATAATTACATGTTTTTACCTAGATTTTCAAAGGTGTGTTCAGTTCTGTATTGTAGGTGCTTTTATGAACTTCACTTTTTTGTACAATTACAGTGTTTTGAATCAAGTGCTGAGGACTAAGTATTTTTTAAATGTTTAAAGAATTAGCAAGGGTCTCATACTGACCTACTAAGGTACCCATATGTAAAACAACTTTCTTCTTAACTGAATGATTATGCAGGAACCTGTTTCCTATTCTCTGTTTCACTAATAGAGAGGTTTTGATACAAGTGTACATGTCAGCGTTGTAATCGTTGCTCTGTTACCTGTTAGGACATAGTCTTCACAAGCAAAGAACATCTCTGGTTTGTATGTACATAGCGTTCCTCATTGCTAAAGACCTTGGTAATGAGATAACATTGTTATTACCTTAAAAGCCTAACCCTCTCCCCAACGCCATGGGGGTTTTTTTGCAAGTGGATGTTGTTGCTGCTGCTGGAAATATTACTGTTACTGTATGTGTGGTTAGACAGTGGAAAAAAAGTGGACTGCCATATTTAAGATGGAAATAGAAAAGTAAAACCAATCAAAATGTAAAATGTGTAGAATTGATGAGATGTAAAATGGCAGAGAGTCTATCAGAAGCTATTATTATAAGGTAACATCCACACTCCCCCTCCATACTGATAGTATTGAATTAAACTCAAGAAACTACATGACATACTGGATTGCAACAATTGTTGTTGTTGTTGTTGTTTTTTCCTCTGTGCCCTTTTAAACTGTATAACTTCTGATGTGAATTTAGGCCATAAAGAAAAACAGCCATAAAGCAAAATGTATGAATGACATTGATGCACTGCTTTTGAAAATCTTTAAGGAATTTAGGTAACTCTGATTTTCCAGAAAGACCTAGGGCCGTCAAACAACAAGGGCGTCAATAAAGAATTAAGACAATAAGTAGATCTTTCAGGGCAAATATGCAGGCCACTTTACTGGTATTATTGAACCCTGTTAATGTATTCTACTTCACCCATCACTTGACTAGTTCACTTTTATGATAGCAGATATGTAAATCAGTAAAATTAAATAAATGCTGACTTCTTTATTGTAAGAAGCCTTTTTGTTATGTTTAAACAGCATGGGAATGGAACAACTGTTTTTTCCTTGAACCAGGGCCATCTTGAGCAATGTTCTCATAATGCATTCTCCAGGAAGTACTGAGTGGAGACACTGCCCCAAGGATTAACATGACAATGTAGAGGCTTTGTTTGTAGACCAAAGTCATTGAACTTTGAATGAGTTGGTTTTCTGCTAGGATATGCTGCTTATCTGCTGTGGTGGACAAGGGGTTTAAACAACTGGGTTAAATGAAATTATAGAAGCAGGGTCTGAATCAGGAATTTTATTTGTCATTTTTTGTAACATATTAGTAGTGTTGAGATGTGCTTATGAAGAATGGAAAACAGTAGACTTACTAGGCCTGCTTTTCTAGCATTGCTTTTTTATCTAAAAAAAGTGAATCTTTGCTGACGTGAATGGGAGTACATAATGTTTAATTCAACTTACAGTTCGTAAACTAAGTTTTACGCTATGTCAAGGCTGTATATCATGGGATGGTTTATTAGTGCCTTCATAAATTATTTAACGTTTCTAGTCAGGGTGTTGGAGATAAATGCAGTGTGTTCCTGTGGCTGATCCTGCGCTTCTACCAACAGAAGGAACCTAAAGATTTGAAAGGATCACAGCACCATACTCTCTCGAGTTTTGTAATTTACACAAGAATTTTTATTCTCTCAATCACAATGGTATCTGCACTTATTTCAAATATCTCAACACTGAGTAGCAGGGATTGTTAAAGCAGATTCAACTGTTGGACATTAAAACCTTGCTAATACTGATGAAAGCTGGTCACTTACCTGAACCAGGCAGCACAGTGCAGAGAATACTGGCTTGACATTGTGGAGTCAAGCCCCTCACAGGAAGCTACTGTAAGATCATATCACAGAGCTACTGCACTGAAGTTATTAACCCCTGTCTTTCAGTACACATAAACCTCATGCAAGGTTTATCTCTTTGGCTGTGGAACTCTAGCAGTGTGAAACTGTCTCTGAAACCAATTTAGCTGAGGAGATCCTAGCTGCAAAGAGAATAAATTGTTCACCATGCTCCTAGAGTATTCATTGGGCACTCTATGAATGAGGTGCTTTGCCTCATCTGCCAGGTAGGTATGTAGCAATTGCAAGTGTCTGAAAGTTCTCTACAACAGTTGACAGCACCAGCACCAGACTAATGCTTATTTTTCTGAATATTTTACTTTTTTTTTTTTTCAAGTATTTTTTTTTTCTAGCATTTTGTTGATAATATTTCAGGACTTATTGGAGTTTGTGCTTTGGATTACATTTGTGCAATGAAAGAGAGTAACAAGAATGTGAAGATCTCTACTGATTTATCTGTGTCTCTTTACTTCTTTACAGTATTTTGTTTGCAGACATTGTGGGGTTCACTAGTTTGGCATCACAGTGTACTGCCCAAGAGCTGGTGAAGCTGCTGAATGAGCTTTTTGGAAAATTTGATGAATTAGCTACAGTAAGTACAACCCTGTTACTTCAATTTAATTTACATTTCCTTCTGAAAAATGTTTAATGAGTTATACATGTTAGAAATCTGTAATAGACTGATTTAGCCCCACATGTCATGAATTTCTAAAGCTTCAATCTTTTTTAATATTCTAGAGAAAAAGCAATCTCTTTTAATGGTTTAGGAAAGAAGTGTTAGTGCTATTTTTAAATATACTTTTCTTCCCCCTTCATGCAGTCCATCAGTGTTCTTCATTGGTTTTGTTTATACAAAACAGAGAAAATTTTTCAGTATTTGCATTTTTATCCTTCATCCAAAAAAAGCAGAACAATGGAAAATATGAATATTGGCAGTATGGCATAAAATTTCTGTGATAGTAGGAAGCTAGAGAGTAAAATTCATTCTTCACAGAGAGCACTCCTTAAAACAGAAACGATGGTAGCTTTTCAGAGAGGTTATTGTATGCAAAATAGGATCCATATAATAAATTGATGCCTATTTTTTTGTAGTTGCACTTATATTGTGCTAGATTCCTCAAGGAAGAGAAAATGAGAGAAATGTTCCTTGTCTATAACTCCAAGCAGCCTAATTTGACAAGAACCATTGGGTGGGAAATGAGAGGAATTGTTGTGCCAGGAAAAGTCACACATCTTGTTTTAAATTACATTTAACAAGATGCTGAAAATGTGTCTTCCCCTGAACAAAGCAGAACTTCATCAAATCTATCTTATTTGCCAGCTGTCCTAAAAACCTTCATTGCTGAGAAATAACTCTTCCACATAAATTATGCTCCTGTACTGTCTAGCTATTTTGTCTTCGGCCTCTGTGCAGCAGCCTAAAGAAAACATTTTTTTAGGTCCTCGACATAATTAGCATCCACATTTTTCCAGTCCAAACTCACTTCTCCTTGATGCAGTCTTCCACATGGGAGATGTAAAGCGTGTGGACATTTTGCATCTAAATCTCCCTCTTGATAAACAGCTCTCAAGAGCCCTAAGGAGAAAGAAACCTTCTGCTCCACAAGGTCCTAGGGTTGAGAAAGACCTATTCTTCATTAAGTGGGTTATTCTTTGATGGAGTGGTATGTTCTGATTTGCACTAGATGCTCAAGTCATAACAGAAAAAAACTTACGTGTTCCCTTTTTTCCAAGAAAAGCAGATTAATTAAGATGCTTTGTAGAGAGAGATGCAATGTAATTCTAGGGGGTTTAGGCATGATTTTTGTAATCAATTCATTACTGCAACTACTGGCAGTATCTCATAGAGAGCACAGGTCCTCAACCCAGAGTACTTCATAGATTATGCCTTAGAAATAAAAATGGACTTCCATTTAGATAGTCATTTGCAAGAGCTTAAATGGTTTAACGAGTTCAAATATCCTCCTTACTTTGATTTCATTTTAATTATATGCCAACCAGACATCTAATAAGCTCTTTTAAAACTAACAATGTTGTCATTTGTGGAGTCTTTATAGCCATGAAATACAGAGCCATCTAACAAAAGGGAAGTACTGTAATATAACACCAGATCAAATGTGTGCACACAGAAATACATAAACCTATGATGTGTCATGGCCCTGAAGCCAGGGAAATGGGTGCCCTCCCTTAACCGAGGCCATGTGCTGCCAGCTGAAGGTGTCAGTGACGCCAGAAGGCTGGTACCAGGCAGATGCCAGCCTTTGGTGCAAGGTCTGTTGTTGGTCATGGAAGATGCAGTTTGGAATTAGCAGAAAAGAAAAAAAGCCTTAGTTTCTCTGTTCAGCCTGCAAGGATTCTTTTTCAAATTTACAGAAAAAAAAAAAATCTCATGGTTTCCTTCAGCCATTTAAGAAAAATTTGCTACTTAGGGGTACTTCTAGGTCAGACTGTGCTTTACTGAGGTGTGATTAAGGACAGACATACAAGCCTTCCTTAGCGCCTTGTGATGTGATTAAGGGAGGCTTGTAATTTTGTCTTCTGCAGTCAGAGAAATGTACTGAGAAATACAGTTTTTCAGAAGAATTCTGATCTCTTGGTTAAAGCAGCTTCTAGGTATTCATTATTAGATCAAAACAGAGGACTGGGCTGATTTTAGAACTGTGCTGTGCTTGAGTATTCAGAATGATTAAGGAGGAACTTGCAGAGACTTTAAAGAGTGTAAGAGTGATAGGTAGGGTCCCTATGATTACTAAAGTTCAGTCAGTGAGTGTGCCTGCTGTGTGCTGCTCTTTGTGTGCTGCTGTTTCTTGGGAAGCAATGTCAGCTGGAAGGTAGTTTATAACTACCTTTCTTGATACAATTGCCCTGTCTTAAAAATATAATGTTTTAAAAGAATCCCCGTTACCACTGTGGAAAGTGTAATAAGTATAAGATAGCATATATTTGCTGGGAGATGAATCTTGGCATTTGGGCACATGTACACATTGTAGAAATAGTGAGTCTACTTTTTGAGAGTACAGTTTCTGCTAAAATTTGTCTTTCTCACATTTAGATGCTGGTTTATGCATTTTATATTAGTTATTTCTCTCTTTCCATATGCTGTTTCTGTGGGTGTTTTTTGGTTTGAATGGTCTTTGGTTTTTTTTTTTGTTGTTTTTTTTTTTTGTTTTGTTTTTGTTTTTGTTTTTTTTTTGTGTTTTTTTTTGTTTTTTTGTGGTTTTTTTTCTTTTTTTTTTTGGTAAAGCATATAGTTTTGCTCTCTTTGAAATGCTACACTTATTTTTTTTGTTTAAATCACAATAGCTTCAGATATAGTTACAACTCATGATAGGGAGTTCTGAAAGCAAACCTTAGGTTTCAATATAAAGTCATTCAATTCCTTTGAAAATGTACTTTAGCATTTTCTTAGTAGAGAGAGGAAAAAAAATCCTGATCTTACTACTCCCCCCTAGAATTCATTTATACTTTTATCATGTCCTTTCGTGTCTATTCACCTCTAGAGAAAGTATGTGTTTTTAAACACTTATCTTACAGACGTTATTTTACCTTGCAGATCACTGAGTCTTTGAGTCCTAGGAAAGAGACAATCAGAATGCAGTGCTTAAAATCATAAAATATCTTGATTTGGCAGGGATCCATAGACATAATCAAATCAAAAGCCCTGCTCCTTGCAGTACTACCTAAAATGAAACCATATGATGGACAGCATTGTCTAGATGCTCCCTGAAAATGATGCCATTATTTCTCTTTTCTTTTTCACAATAGCACTTTGGTTTCTTAAAGAAACAGTCTTAAGTAATCATATTTCATATAGGATTTTTGGTCTCCTCAGTAACTTCTGAGTCTTAATGCCAAGTTCAATCACTTTGAAGAAATGTGAGTCTCAAAAATATAAACAAAAATGAGTGTCATTGTTAGTATACTTGCAAGAGTGTGACTTCATCCTAGACCGACATCAGAGAATCCACATAAGAAGGTGCTGTTATGAATGCCTTGGGGTTCATTTGTATGTCTGGTTAATGAAGTTTTGTAATGTCACTGCCTTTAGGCACTCTGATACAAGCATTTTGGGTAATTTTGTCCATGCGAAGATTCCCTTGGGATACAACAATAACAAGGCACCTTCCTGAACATAGAGTTGGTGAAGTTTCTCATAAGGCCCATCAATAGTTCAACTCAAAATGATTGATTTGTATTGGATTTTATCTGCTGCTCAGGCTTAGTTTACTTGGTTCTGGCTGTTATTCTGAAGTTTTTTGGTTTCCTTCCATTAAAAAAGAGTAGCTCTGTGCAGTCTCGGATTTAGCCCTGCTGATAGTCATCCTGCATTACATATTAGCAATACATGCTTCAAGCAATTGATCTTTTAATGAGATCTTCAGATGCCTTGCAATCAACCTTTGATAGTATAGCTAGCTTTCAGTTTGTCTTTCTTCAGCTTACTTATAAGAGTGACAAATTTTAATGAGATATAATAATTTGCATTATGCTGTCATAGTCAAAGTTCTATTATGTTTTGATGCAGTTCAGACATGTCCCAAATACTTTACTTGTAATATGTCATCCTAGTAGAAAAGAGGAGGCAGTTCTACAGCATCCTGAATTTTAATGAAAAAGGTTTGCTTTTCAGAGACATTTCTTTTTTTTTTAATTGCTTTTTTCTTTGTGATATTTTTTTTCACATACTTCCTGCATCTATCCTTCATGGAGAATTAATTATTTGTCTTTAGAGATTCAGATATATCCGTTTCAGCATCCATCTTTCTGCATCTTGGAATTATAAGGCTTTTCATTTACAGGCTGGTAAGGATAAAAGAATTTTAGGTGCTTTTCAAAGGACATCACTAGAAGATGGTTTTAATATTCTGAATGGAAGTTCTTATTTCTTCATGCCACTTTTGGTATCTCATCTGTTAGGTAGACCGATACCACTTCCTTGTTCTTTCCATTCACAATTATGTATTCCTCCAGGTTTTGCTGAGTCTATTTTTATTTCTTTCCATTTTAATTTAGTATCCTTCCCTGATTGTCTTCTTCGCATTTAAGAATTTTTACTTTGCATATTTCAACATTACTGAAGTATCTCTTTCTACCACTTCAAGCTCAAAGATACTGAACTGAAAAACATTGTTTCCGAGCCTTAGGCAAAGAATCAGTAGATAATATTTTAAATCAGCTTTTGTGTTTTTTAACTCTGTCAAGAACAGTTAGTTCTTTGCTGAGCATTGAACTAGATTTTTTACGAGAATAATCACTTTAAAAAATTGTTCATATTGCATCTATAGAATGCTTTTAGTTTATATTAAAATAATTATGATGTATTTTTAAAATACAAAATAAATGAAGTTTTGTGGACTGTTTAAAATGAGAAAATTAGTGCTGGAAAGCATAAGTATAAACTTACAGCATGTAACCCTTCTTTGTGAAAATTGCTGGGCACTGGGGGGCAGGATATTTATAAATGCTAATTTTAAGGAGACTTGTCTCCTCATTTCCACTTGAAAGTTATCACAGACACAGGATCCCACTGAGGCAGATCAACGCATAAGTTTAAATCCATTTCTGAACAGCCATCTGGAGATATCTCCTGGAGAGACCTAAGGAAGTAAACTTTCTTAAAGGAAAGTGTTCTTAATCAATATACCTGTAACTCTACCAGATCAGAGATTAATGATGTGTGCGTGGAGGGAAACTGACGTGTCTGGGGACAGTTTTTAAGGGAAAAAATTAACATTGCACACTTTAAGTACTGTAGGAACATATAAGTGGGCAAGTACCACAGAGAGTAGGTCTTGCCTGTTTTAGAGTGTATTTTAGGTAAGAGGGTATTGTGCTTGGTATGCTAATTCTTCGTCACAATTCTTGTCATAATTTGTATGCTTGTAGTAAATTACCACATTCTTCCTGAGATTGTACACTGCAAATCTGAAATTTTCATTTTTGTACGGGACTGTATTGGGTTGTTCCAATCAGCCTCAGGTGCTTGAAGTGCGGGCATATGTACTGACACTTATTGTTTTGACCTGTTGTGCAGTTACCACAGAGAAAATATTTCTGGAATCTGGAAAAACACAATTTCCTGAAATTTAGATCTTAATTTTTCAGCATTTTATAATGTATTTGGTTTAGGCTTGCTTCTCCTGGAATATATCTTCATTAAAAGACAGAATCTGACAGGATACTTTACAAAACCTAGGAAGGAGACAAGCATGTGTGTCAGTCGTGGTGATTATATAAAATAATCTTGCTAAAATCCTTTTTCATTTCCAAGTAAATTAATATATATGATTGTTGCATAGGTTTTCACTCTCTAGAACTAAAAACATTTTAACATTCTAGTTTTTTTAAATTGTAGACCATGTGAAGTAAGGAAAAAATTTATTGTAAGAATGAAAATGTAGACAAAATTTAGGTCATTTTAGGTCAGCATATATAATTGCCAATAAAATTGAGGGAAAGCATTTGAAACTAATGTCATCCTTTTTATAGCTGTCCTGAGTAATTCTACATTTGTTCATGCATAATTTGGCTTCTGTGATGGTAGATAATTTGCAATGACTTCACAAACACATTACTAAATTAAAAGCTTACAAATGCTCACCTGGGAATGGCCAGCTTTCCTCAGTCAGAGCCTATTGAGTAATTTTCTGTAGCACTTCCTATATTTCCTATACCACATCTGTTTTCTTTTTGTATTTTCTGTCACTGTAAAAACTCTTCTTTTTAAGTCTATGCTAACTCTTATTACAATAAGTCTGTCTCCATTATTCTGCTAAGTTGAACTCTATGAAGTATTGCAGTTAGCCCATTCTCAAGGCTTTTCTTGTTGGAACTAGCAGATGTACAAGAACTAATGTTAGTTATAAAGATACTATTAGCAGGATTTTTTCCATTTAAAGCTTATTAAAATAGTTGTTTCAATTTTTAAACCCACACTTCAAAACCTGAAGGAAAAATGTTAAAATATGTAGTAATCAACAAAGTTCAATGGAATTTTCTAATAGGCTGGACAGTTTTCATAAGTGTATTATCACTATTGGCACACTGCAGTATAATAGAGCTATCACTTCATTATCACTTCATTACACTTAGAATTTGATTATGAAGTTTATGTGAGAAGATGGCCTCAATAATCTCTCACATCGTGGCCCACATTCAATGTAGTTATTAAAATAGATTTGGATGCTACTCAGAGAAACCATATTGCTAGATCTCTTTTGTTTTACTGGAAAAAAAAGAAATTTTATAAGTGAAATTATTGTCTGTCATTAATGAAAGTTGCACATGGTAACTGCAGATGAGTAAACTGCATCCAGCTCAGGGTCTCTCAGCACAAGAGAGACCAGGATCTCTTAGAGTGGGTCCAGACAGTCACAAAAATGATCAGATGGCTGGAACATCTCTCCTGTGAAGAAAGACTGGGAGCGCTGCCAGGAGAAGAAGACTCCAGGGAGATCTTAATGCAGCCTTTCAGTATATAAAAGGGGGCTTATAAAAAAGTCAGCAAGGACTTCACCAGGGGCTGTAGGACGAAGGGGCAGAAGATTTTAAATTGAAAGTTTCAAAGGGGTATAGAGGTAGAGTTCTAAGGAGTTTTTCATGTCAGTCTAAACCCATTTTTTTCCTCTTTTCCTTACCTAGCTGTGTCTTTTGAGAATACAGTGTCTTTTGAGAATTTGCTGCAGTCTAGGAGACATTCACTCGGATGTACTTACCATGGAATGCTTTCAGTTTTGTTTTTCTCTAGAGCTCTTTGATGCACAAAACTGTTACAGCTGAGGGAAAAAAATAGAAATATTGTTTTATGTTTCACTTAACTTTAGAAGTGAATGAAATACATTAAGAAAGTGTAAATGACAAAAAATGTAAAGTGATTACTTACAAAGAATGTCTTCCTGTCATCATGCACTGAACTTAATAACTTGGTACAGCATTGCTTAGTTACATTATACAGCCTTCCAACTAACACCATCTGATTCACCGCCTTTTCTTTCATGACCTTGAAAGAGGGTAATTTGTCCTTCACAATTTCTATAACAGCCAAGCACTATCCTATATTCTTCCAAAGGCACTTGGAGCAGTAAGACGGTCACTATATCTCTGCTTAAAGGAAGGAGTGGAGTAGTAATGCCAGAAATAATTATCAACACCCAGATATCTTCTAGCAGTCTGTATTCAAATCTTTTGGAAGGGAGGAGCTCAAAACTGGTATCTGGCCCACAGCTATCAGGCTGAGCCACTTTGGTTAGTACTGCAGAGAATGAATATTAAAATTTGCCTTTATCCCATATGCTGTGTATATATGCAAGATGGCGTAGGTGAACTTGCAGAATTGTGTGTCTGCATGTCATACATGCACATCTTCACATATGGATGGATGGATGCATATATCTGTACTGTATGATAGCTAACATATAGGCTTTTATGATTTTGTTCCAACCTAATAAACAGATGTAATGGAATTGAATAGAGACATAATTTCATCTTCAGAGGATGTAGCAGAAGATAAAATTCTTTCTGCAAGTCTTTTGCATGGGCACACCATCTGTAGTAAATGATAATTTCTAAAGTGATTCAAAGCTTTCTAACCCAATTTTCTACTGAGATTAATAGCATTTTGGCAGAAAGTGCTATAAATATTAAATATGCTGCGCATGCTATAACATTGGAAATAAGATGCAGTGGTAACAGTGGTAAATCCTATTTTGTCCTATCTCAAGACCTCTTTGGTAGCAGAAGGAAGTTCTAGGTTTGTGAAGAGAGATAAACAAGGAATGCATTTCATCATTCTTTTTTGTCTTCAGGGAATTTTAGATATGGTTTGAGTATTTTCCCCCAGTAGTCATTTTATACAGTAGTAACTAAGAAAGGTATGTCACTGTCATGTGGTTAGCCTGGATTATTGAATTATGTCTTGGGTCCCTGAGGATAAGAGGGACAGCTGGTATAAATGTGTGTAGTTCCCCTGAAACACATAATACCATGTTGATAAATATGGACTGAAAATTTGACCTCTTTTGCCTACCTGATAAAGACAATTCAGAGGATTCACTCCAACAAAGGAAGCTGTTGGAACGGGGCTTTTCAAATCAAAGTGACTGATAATCCCAGAAGAAAGAAATAGAGAAGACAAAGGGAAAAAACCCACAAATACTTCCATGAAGGCTCCTTTCCTGAGGGTCACTGATACTCTTTTTGACTCATTGAACATCTGTAAGGGAAGGTGACCATGCCCCTCTGTGGCACTGCCTGGCCCCAGTGATGAAGCTCTTGACAGCAGAGCTAAAAGACTCATCTGTGTTCCTTCTTCAGCCCTCATAGTTCACCATTGTGCCCCAGAGTTTATTCTACTTCAGTGAAAACAGAGCCATCAAAAATTTGCATTTAGTGGTTTCCCTCTATCTGTAACTTCTATTCAATATGTGAAGAAAATATTGAGCTAGCAAAAATTCTTTCAGAGAGTAGGGCAATGTTTCCCCCCCCCGCCCCCAGAGCCATGCTGGAGTTTTGAGCTCCAGAACTGTTTCCTGTGCTGCCGGTGCATATATCTCATTCCACTCTTCTGCTGCATGTAGGGCTGCTCCTGTACTAATTTGCAGCTATGCCCAATCAATATCCAGAGATCTCACCATAGCTGAAGTCTGATGTATAGTGAGGATGTCAAAGCCTTCCCTGAAACCATAAAGTCATCTATAAGTCTAAGCCTAATAAATCTCCTCCCTTTTCCCCCAACATTTAAGTAGTGAATCTGAACATGTATGGGCTTTGGTTTTGGTTTTTTTTTTTTCTTTAAGACTCTAACTTTGCAATCAGTAAGCATTGTAGGTAGTGATCAAACTCCTGTTGCCATTTATGTAGGCTAAGCAAAACAAAATATTACTATTTCTAACGTCCATAGCATTACGAGGGATTGCAAGTCTGGGAGGGTCTGAGTTGGGGGAAATGGGAAACACTTATGCATCTCTTTGTAGGCCTTATTAACCCTTTCTCTTACTCTGCAAAGCATGACCAAATCCACATTGGCTGGATATGGTAAAGAAACGTTTTGAACCTTAGAAGATGCAGTTTTTATTAAGAATGGCAAAAAAAAAAGTCTTTCTAATTTATGGATAATTAAAGTCATGCCTGCTCATAGATTGTGATTCCAGGAGGTTAGGACAATAAAAGTCTGAAAAGCACACCTGCAGATCAGGTTGCTTTTAGACTTGCAGACAAAGAAATGGATTAATATAATAAGCGTAAAATATATTGCAATTAAATTACACAGGGTCAGACTCAGACTTGGCACAATTCCACTGCAGTCAGTGGAAGTACAAGACAGAATTCAATGTTTACGGTTTAAAAATCTTGTGTTTTAAAGTTGTAGTCTGTCTGACCTTTCTCTTTGGCTCACTCTTATAAGTACCACATACCATGATGACACATGACTATGTACAAATACATAGATTGTTGCAATGGCAGAAGGAAGACCAGGGGGCCATTCTAGCATTAGAGTCTGCCATCTCCAAAATAAATAAAAGCTTTAAAGAAACTCTTCTCCTACCAGACAGAGTGACAAGAAACAAAAATTGATCCTGATTTTGAATCTGTTCACATAACAATTACTTACTTGGATAGCCTATTAATAAAAACAAAATTCCAGCAGTGATAATAAGGATTGTTGCAATCTGACACATGAGAAAGATACTCCTTTTAAAGACTTTGCACTTACTCAGTACAATCTCTTTGTTCTAGAGAACATCTGTCATTCTTATGGGTTTTGCTGGGAGAAGTCTGACACCTTCTTTATTACTTCTTTGAGACAACAGATATAAGTGTATATATATTTATGTATATGCACTTATATATACATATATATATATAAGTATAAAGCTTATATATATATACAAGTATAAAGCTTTCTTTACAAACTGTAAAATATTTTTCCTTTTTGTTAAAAATTAACCTTATCCTGTGTGTATCAAAAATATGTCTTGTATGGTACAAGAATGTGAAGTTAATGTTCTGAATTTTCAGTTTTTCAGTCTGAGTTGACAGACTTCGCTCTTTAGGCAAAATGCATTAAATGAAGAACTACAACAACAACAAAACCTCAGAGCTGTTTGAAACAAAGCAGCCCCCCACGCCCAGGCTTACATAACAGATAGAATAAACTGCTTTATGAAGTGATTTCCTGAAAGTGTGAGGAAAGCTGTTAGTAACTTCAAAGTGTCCTCTGCTTTCTGAGTTGGGCTTCCACTACATACTGCCTGACCCTATGACTGACAGTTGTGCCAGAGGGATTTCTGCCAATCCACTTGGAAACATCTTAGTAGGGCAGCACAGATGGGCAAGCTGCCTGCCTAATGCAGTGCTGGCAATCTCTAGTGCTTTTTGTCATGTCCATAAAACCAAATTATCTGTTGTTTCTAAATAGACATTGCTTGTGTCAGTTGTGACTGGATTTGTAACTATCACACATGAATTCATCAGTGTCACAAATGTGAAAAATATTGACAAGAGAAGGATTTTTTGGAAGTTGCTGAGGAAATATAACAAAGACAGAGGTGGGGGTTTTTTATTGATTTGCATACCAGTCCTTAAAAAGATGGCCTTTTTCAAAGCTGCACTGTGGCTCTCTCCTGGAAGTCTACCTCACATGTCAAGAAAAAGAAAACAAACAATTTTTCTAGAGATTACTGTATATTAACTGATAAATCAGGACAGTGAGGATAATATCTGATAAGGAACAAACAGGCTGGTGATTTCAAAACCAGCAGGGGATTTAGCTATATGTCTTCCATCAAGATAAATATCTCTCCAGAAAATACTGTTGCACTTATTTTCTTCTTCTTCTTTTATTTTTCTTCTACGCAAATAAGAAATTCACTCAGAAAAGTGGTAATGGAGTAAACTCTGTTTTGTTTTGGGTTGGTTTTTTAAAATTTTATTTCTTTAACTGTCTACCAGGCTGTTATCAAGTCATTAGCAATGAGCCATTTGTGAGGTAGGCACTAATAGATGAGATTGATTGATTAACATTTATGTGTTGTTCACCCCATATTACTGAAATGGCTTTTCTGAGTAGCTTTCCTAAGGGTCAAATAGCCATTGCCTGGCCACAAATCATGCATATCAAATTGGAAGATGAAAAGGGCCTTATAGAAGATTTTGAAGTATGGGCCAAAACTGAATTTATTTTGGACAGCAGGCTTCAGCTTTAACTACTGAGTATACGCTAGTGCTTCAAGATCTGCCCAAAATTGAGGGGGGCTGGGGAAGCCTTTTTTTTTGAGAGTATAATCTAAAGGTATCTAGTAAAAAACTTTGTGGTTTCGGCTAAAAAAATGTAGTGATTAGTGTCCAAATTAAATGTCCTTGAATTAAAAGGACTGTTCTGTATCAACGAAGATTTTGAGATTGCATATTACTTTGTGCACATCAATAATTTTTTACTTATATAATAGCATTTAGCAAAGGATTTCAAAAAAGTCTGAGTAAAATTGGTGAGGCATTTTTGGCTATAGGCTGCAGGAATACTGTTAGGGCCGTGGTGATTATCCTTCCAAAAGAATTATGCTTGTGTTCATTAAAATATAGATTAGCAATCATAATTAGTGGTATATTTAAAATTCTGATGTACAGAAGAGCAAATGTCAAGTAGTCACACCTGGAAAAGCCTTTTCTACTACTTAAGCATACCGAAAAATACAGGTCTCCTCTTTGATTTGAGATCTGAATTTGGTGTTTAATTTATAAAAAGAGGTAGACAAGCCAATTTTCCCAAACCTTGCCTTCTTCCGTGCATGAACAGAGGTAGTTCTTATTTATAGTACTTGTTCAATACTGAGTACCATTTACAAAGCAGAGAGGTGTGGGAGTGCCTGCAGCAGGAAGTGTGTGTAGAAACAAGCCCCAAATGCTGGTATACACAGTGACATGTCAGAGAGAAAAGGATCACTGTAGGCATAATCATTGCTTCTGAGCTGGAATGTAGGTAATAATGTGGTCAACTCAGGAAGGATTTAATTCTTGTAGGCAGGAAACTAGATGAAAATATATGTCTGCATGAGGAGCTGAATGAATGATTCTATAATTAGGTTTTTTTTTTCCCCAGAAATTTTAAATTCCATCATCACCACCCTCTCTTTTTTTTTTCCCCTTCCTGTGTTGCTGAAGTCTATATTGCACACTGCTGGGAAAAGAACCAAACTTTTATGGATCCACTCCCATCATATTCACAAGAGTTTTTTTTTTCATGGTGCTTACTGGAATAATCCCAGCTCTGTAAGTTGGATTCATTTAATCAGGTTCTTTACTTTTCTGTGCCAAACTCTAAATGGGTAAAAGTTGCCATAATCTAGTTACAAAAGATACCATCATCTCTTCATGTCTCCTCATAGTTTATTAGTTAAAGGTACTGCTCTTTTAACGGCATTTTGTTATGAATTTAACGGCTCTCTGTTTAGAAATTAACTTTCTGCTCAGATGGATGTAGCAATTAGCACATGCCATCATTTTTGGTGGGTTTTTTTTTTTTTTTTTTTTTTTGTTTTGTTTTGTTTTTTGGGTTTTTTTGTTTTTGTTTTTGTTTTTGTTTTTGTTTTTGTTTTTGTTTTTGTTTTTGTTTTTGTTTTTGTTTTTGTTTTTGTTTTTGTTTTTGTTTTTGTTTTTGTTTTTGTTTTTGTTTTTGTTTTTGTTTTTGTTTTTGTTTTTTTAATGGGAGAGTTTTTACCAGAGTTCTTTGGCTGTAGAAATTAAACTTCATGCAAATAGGAGGTAAATTTGATTGTAATGCAAACTGACTAGCTTCTCATCTGCAAGTCTGTCATACTGATTATGCTGTATTGCAAACTGTGGTTTATGAATAGGTAATGCAAAAATGTGTGTACCTTTACAAATAAATAAATAATCTTTCCTAGTGAATTTGAACTGAATTTGAAACAAAAGCTTCTCAGAATGCAAGCATTTCCCAGTATTCAGCAGGTTTGCCTCAGTCCTTTGGTTTGGGTTCAATCAGAAATGAAGTCTCATTGCAAATCTTGAATTCATATTAACCTAGCATGGGGGCAAGGCAATAACATTTGTTCAGAACTATATCTTTAAGCAGTGTTAACCCAAGTATGTTGAACAATGCAGGGCTGATGTCCAGTATATATGTGTCTTTTTATAAATAAATAAATAAACAAATGTGTCTGTCAGCTGCTGTGTACAGGAACCCAGACTTCATGAACTGTAAATTGTCTCATTTGATCAAAAAAAGATTTCCCTGAATTACTGCATAGTGTTGGAGAAGATTTTTATCCTGTTAATATTGAAATATTGATATAAATAGTAAAACTTTCCCCATTCTGTTTTTATGAAAGGAAAATCATTGCAGAAGAATAAAAATCCTAGGGGACTGTTACTACTGTGTATCAGGATTGACCCAGCCCAAAACAGATCATGCCCATTGCTGTGTTGAAATGGGACTGGATATGATTGACACCATCACGTAAGTACCATGCATGGTGAATCCAGACAGGAGTGCTGCAATAGCTCCTGTGTGGTGTTCAGGAAGTGTGCTCTTAGAAAAACATCAGTGTCTGCTAGCATTACTCACCTGGCAAATCACACTCTTGCATTTAGGCCACAGGACCCTGATTTCAGGAACGGCCACTTCAGACATTGATTTTCCAGCCCATTTAATCACTGTAAGGAGTAAGTGTGCAAATTGAGTATGTAGAGGCACATACATGAACTGAATAGGTGGCAGAAAGATAATGGGAAATAAGAAAATATACCCTATTGCCTGTTGTCACAATGAAAGGAGTCAAATGTGTTGCTTTGCAGTGATAAACACTGGTCATTTTGCACACAAGTATGTAAACTCAAAACCAGTCCTGATGTATGCCTGTTGTATATGTGTTTGCAGTCTCAGAATCATAGCCTGCTGATTATTCCATTTTAATTTAATGTTCAAACCTTTCATTTATTCTGCTTTTTAGAAATGTAACGTGAAATTTACTTTTCTGCTCAGATTTTTGTTTATGCTTGAGAGGTCTACATTGATCATTATTTTGCCAAGGCAAAAAATAGGGATGTGAGAGAACTGTGAATGAGCTTTTAGCTGAAGCTGGAGATCTATTTCATTATGTGAAAGGGAAAGGATAAAGATGGAAAATTTTTTCATGACTGTTATTGCTCACTTCTCCTTTTCATTTGCTAACACAAAAAGTACAAAATCTCTCAGAGTGTGAAGAGTTGGGTAAATGAATTAATTTTCTCCCTTATTCAGTGCAAGTTCATCTCATTTGTAAGCACTGTAAAATTGATAAAATACTTTGTAATCTTTTAATCTATAATTTATGATAGTCAATGATAATATATAGTCCTAAAAGAATATGTGTATTCTTTCAGCAGTATATGGATTCTCCATTTATAAGGAAGCCCTGACCTTTGGAAACATAATTAGATGTACAGGTCTCATACACATTTTTCAAAAGACTTTTGGTTTGTCGGGAAAATCCCTGGAAAACAATAGATGATGCTCTCATCCTCTTTTAAACCTAGCATTAATCTTTAATTCATTAGTTGTGCTGTATTTCATGCATACAAATAAGGTATTGGTATATCTGTTGGAACTTTCCTCTTTATAATGTTTCAGTTTTACTATTAGAAATGAGCATGTTCCCTTTTTAGGAACAATATTTTTAATTTTCAATATTTTATTGGCTACTGACATGATAATATAAACTTGGAAAAGGAGTTGAATTAGAAAAGAATGAACTGGGGCTGTTCAGCCTGCAGAAGAGAAGACTCAGAGGGATTCTTATCAATGCAGACAAATACCTAAAGACAGGGATTAAAGAGGACAAAAACAAACTTTTCTCAGTGACATCCAGCACCAGTACGAGAGGAAATGGGCACAAACTGAAATGCAAGAAATTAAATTTCAATAGAAGAAAAACTTTTTTTTTACTGTGCAGGTGGTCAGATACTCGAGAGGTTCCACTGAAAAGTTGTGGCATTTGTGCCCTTGGAGAGATTTAAACCCAGCTGGGCACAGTTCTGGGCAAGCTTCTGTAGCTGGTTGTTCTCTGAGCAAGTATGTTGGTCTAGATGATTTCCAGAAGCCCCTTGCAGCATCAGGAACTTCGCAGTTTTATGTGGATGAGCTGTAGTATGTTATCTAAGCATGTTTAGTCACAAGTTATAGTAGAAGATTCATTTCAGGATTAAATTTTTTAGAGAATTCATAAATTTTAGGTCTTTTTTGTAGTTAGTGGTCAGAGCATGATGAGAGGGCAAGATGGGTAAGAGGCAAGGTTTTAAGACAGTGCCAAATTCAGGGTTGTTTGATAGCTAGGGATATATTCAGCATTCTTTGTGCATAAACACAATTAGTCTCTCTCCTTCACAGAAACCAAAGTTAGAAGATAGATTCCCCAGACTTACTTGTTTTAAAATGTGTTTAGTAAATGAAAAGGAGAAATCAGGAGCTTCTGACAGTGAAGTTGGAATGCAGCATGTTATATGGTATTGGTATGATTATTAAGCTTTGTTTATCAGTTCCATGAGATACAAAGTCACATTTTTTAAGTTTCCCCCTTTCACGCAGAGGTGGATGCCAGCTGGTAGTCTTTTTAAGGTCTATTCACTTTACTGTAAAATTCAGGTCTTGGCACTGTAAGTTTATGCTTGGAATTTGTCATCCATAGTGATAAGTTTGTCATGTTACCTGGGATGAATAAATAAATAAATAAATAAAATAACTGCAAGTGTGATTCATGGGATAGATCTGTCAAAATGTCCATCCCAGAGACATGTACTAACAAGAGCTGGTTTTTGTTTTCTGGAAAATCAAGGAATCAGAACTTCCATGGCTGATTGTTGGTTTTTGTGATTGGACTGAGTTGAATGTGTTCACATAAACTGATGCATTCCATTCTCTTCATGTTCTGCACACCTCCCTGTTATTTAAGTATCCTTCAATATGGTGCTGAAATGTATCATCTGAGAACATAATTTTCAAAGTCTCATAAAATAATTATAATTTTCACAAGTTCATCCACCTTCCTCAAAGTGTTTTCTTCAAGGGAACAGAAGCAAAATAGTTATTAGTTAGGTATTCTTAAAAACTGACAAAACAGCTGGTGTTATATTCTGATTCTATGCCAAAAGAACTTCTGCAGCCATTGTGTCAGTGCCTCAGCACAGGCCAGGTGTTTGTTTTACTTTAGAGTCACTTAAAGTGCCATGGCAATGAGTGAAGTGTTCAGTACTACCAATGTTGCTCCTACCATATGAGTTTTGACTGTCACGCTTTTGTTAGTAATATAATTAAAATGATAATATTCATTAGTGCCTCTAATATGTCATGTATTTTTCTAATGTGGCCAATGTCTTCACCATGTGGCCAATGTCTTCATGTTGGTATGAACATTGTGTTACACCAAGTACTCTCTTCACCTTACTTAAATTGATTGCCACATTTGAAGGTTTCATTCTCAGGTACTACAGTGTTTTACCTTCTAAACAGATATATTTGTTAGCTAACTGCCATGTAGAAAAGTTATGCCCAGCTAGCAAAGCTCTTCCTTCCTTCTCTCCACCAAAAGCTGTCCAGAGTTCTGTTTTAAGCAAGTGTTATGGGGGAAATTTTATACGTTCTAACTAGTTTTGTCTTTCCTTAGACAGCACTTCATCAGTGGATAAAAATTGTATTAAACAATTCTTTGGCTCAGTACAGCAACTCCTCTTAAAAGATAAAATGTGGTGAAATGACACACTAATTTAACTGCATTCAATAATGTTGCAGAGTAAGAGATAATCTGTAATGTTTCTAATTGGAAATAA
This sequence comes from Peucedramus taeniatus, assembly GCA_013400575.1. Taxonomy (NCBI): domain Eukaryota; kingdom Metazoa; phylum Chordata; class Aves; order Passeriformes; family Fringillidae; genus Peucedramus; species Peucedramus taeniatus. The sequence goes on along the minus strand of WBNO01023668.1, from coordinate 9,190 downwards.
AGGGAGATTCTGAGTGAGCAGTATATAAATACTATATTTTGGACTGGGTCAAAATAATCAGGTTAACATTCATAAACTTTTCAAAACTTTAATGGAATCCATAATCATTGTTGTCACACAGACAGTACATTTTCATGATGCTTCTTCTGTTAACACGTTACTAGGATGCCATTTTAGTACTGACTCAGAGGGAATTGCTTCACTAGCTGCATCACTGACTGTGTGTAGGAGCAGGGAGCGGGGCACGGTAGGAGCACATCTGTGGATCACAGCAACTGCTGCTGACTGTTTTAGCTCAACCTACACGTACTATGGTGAGGAGGGGAAGGGTTACTTTAGAATAAGTCTCATCTGACCTTCTGATTGAATGTTGTCGCTGCATGTGGGCTTTGAAGTGGTCTGAAGGAAACTGAGGTCCATGAACCTTTACTTCTTGAGAACTGGGCAACCCAGTGGGGTTTATCATCTATTTTCTGAGACACATAGGTGATTTTATCCCGAATGGATCACTCCATCTAATGTGAATGACTCCACCAGTCATCATGTAAAACCTCACAGATGGACATTGGGCTTATTTGCACCTGGAGAGGTTTTTGCACTGGGGAGGTTGATGCTCAAACTGTCTCCTTTTGATGGGTTTGGTCATTGGCTGACCAAAAGCACCAGGAAAGGGAGAGGAACTACAGCAGCCCATTTGCATAAGTCCACTCTAAATATCAAGTTTTCCTGTGTGATTTTTGTCTGAGGAAATAGACAAAAGCATTAACTTTCCTAATGTCAACACTCTTGAAATGGTCATCCAAAAGTCCAGGGCCTGGAAATGTTTGAACTGGCAGGAGTGAATTGATGTCAAGTTTTTAGACAAGCAGCATCTGCATTTTTAAGAAGCTGTCTACCAGTGGTTAAACCTTCATCAGCTTGCACCTCTGCCAAAGCAAGCCAGCAGCCCTTCAACAGCCCTGCTTCTCTATCCTAGTGCTGTGCTGCAGCTGCGGTACTCTGGAGAAGTCCATGTAATTGAACCAAAAATCATATCTATGCTTTTAAGCAGGAAACATTCCTTTCTGCAGATATTTTTAGACCTAAGGAAAAGGCCTAAGTAATTATAAGAAATGGCATGTAGAGTTATTTTGTTTCCCTCCTTGAATGCTCAGGAGCACAGGTCTAGAGCTGTTCTAAAGCTCCAGCAGATGATCTAAATTACTTTCATGGCTTGTAGCATTACATAAAATATTTGTAGTTAAGGAGGGAACTACAATTTACTACTATATTTATAATTTAAAATACCTCACTGGACTTTTTTTTTAAATTTTAATGTAGAAACGTTGATGTTTAGGTACATGATCATTGTACTGCTCTGAATTAATATTTGAAGCCTCTTCTTCATGTATTACCAGTATTTCTCATTTTTGATAGCTTAGTGGGGTATATTTATGGAAATTATCTGCATAAAGAGCACAAAGGTCTATAAGATAAACTCAAAAAATGTAATAAACTTCTCATGAGCTTTTTTTTCCTTCTCAAATTTAATAATAATGAAAGCATCTCTGAAACACATTGTGTCTTCTGGGGAAGATGCAGAAATGCATTCTCAGTTTAGATTTTTGACTAAGTGACTATTTATGGAAAGTTTTTGCTCAAAACATAAAGTGTTTTCAGATTCTGCTTTATGGTTCATTGGTGAATTAAACAATTCAGCTTATTTGACTAGGAATATGGTCAGCCATGTTGTATTTCTCTGCTCATCTTTTTTCACTTTTTGTTATTCTATTAAAATTTCTAAAAGGAGACTAAATTTACCCCAGTCAGATGAAGCAATGTCAAAGCCTTGAGTGGACTTCATCAGTATCTGAATTTCACTGTCTTTTCACATACATTTAGTCTGAAGTTTTATATACATTTTAAAATTGAGGAGGAGGGAGGGAACCAACAAAAAAACCCACACTCATTTGTGAACAGTGAAACCCAAACTTTTGCAGGTGCACTAATTAAGATTATTACATAGGTTCTTAATTATGCAGGAGAAAATAGGGAGGCAAGGTGTAATCCTGAAGGGCTTTGGCTTGCAAGGTATGGTCGTGGTGTAAGGTCAATCTGTTAATGACACAATACACATGCTCATGTGAAGATACAAAGTGTGGGCGCTTAGGTGGCCTATGCTATTAGGGTCTTTCATTTCCTCAAAGATCTGTCAAACTATGTGCACAACAAAGATTTGTAACACTAGAATCCTTTTTAGGACTCCTTGAAGTCATATGTAAGGCTTGACTGGTAACAGATACTGAATAAGGGAGAGCTGACTTGCAGTGAGTGGGACTAAGAAAAGGAAATATTTAATCTTTCAGAAAGCTGTGCATAAGCCTTTCTCTGCTGTTGCATAAAATATGACTGAAGAATGTGTTATGCCAAGATTCCCTGTGGGGACAAAAGAGATTACCATGTTACTCACATTAGTGATGGCTGACATGGAATGTAGTTCAGCACTTCATAGGTGAAGAGTTTCTTGTTTAAATTGAGGCCAGGTATCTTTGCTGTGCATCCCACATCTTGATCTATGCTGACCTTTATGTTAATTGTATTTAAACAAGTGCAACTTCTGAAATAGTTGAAAAGTCTTTCTAAAGGCATCTCTGCAAAATCCAGTGGACCTGGATGACACTTGAAAAAAAATTGGTTAATGAAGGCCAAGGGAAAATTATAGCTAGAATCCCATTTTAAGGTCTTATATTAAATGCATTGGGAAAATCAAATTAGGAAAATCAAGTGAAAATAAATTCTTACTCTGATAGTCAGTTTCCGTTACTCAGAGACAATATTGCTTTTTGGACAGCAACTGGACTGTGGAATGGTAGCGTGACTATGGAATGTTTCCTTAACAGAAAGAGCTGAAAAAAATCTATGTACAACGTTATTAAATAACATGTAATATTTAAGACTCTTAGTTTCAAGGTGCCTTTTCAGTGTTCCCAACTTTGTGCAGAGTGCAAGTCATAGCATGCCTTCATTCACAGAAATGAAGAATCTTTCCTTATTGTGGCACCAAAAAATATTCTTTTAATAACAATATTGCTTATTAATTCCTCCTTTGCCAGCTAGGCAGTGAAAAATCTCTGAACATTAGATTTAATTTACAGGTGCAAGACTAATCACAAGTTGTTTTGGTGCCACTCCTACAGGAGCTTTGGAAAGATATTAGTGTTTATAATCACTCTGCTGTTCTTACAATGATTTATGTATTTTATGACAAATTACTTTTGTCATTTTCTTTGTCGTGCACTCTGGTAACTGGGTAATTGAACCAATTAGAACATAGTAGACTGAGAATACTTATACATTGGTAATCTCAACTAGTGCCTCTTTGTACCTCTTTTCTCACAGAAATGGTCAAGAAATTTAGAAATAGTGGTATTTTGGTTCAATAGTAATTAAAATATAACCAATACAATTATTTTTTTTGGAATTGCAAATAGGGCTTTAAAACTATTGAAGGTAGAGAACAGTACCTGAATATACCATTTCAGGTTTTATATGACCCTTTCTATTCGGTCATGTATAAATATATGCATTAATTTTGGGAGGAGAGAAAATGAAGAGCAGTCATCATCTAAATATTAATATTCTGATGCTGTCCATTACAGATCTGTTGCAGAAGCCACAGAGGTTGATCTCAACATGAGAGTTGGATTGCATACAGGCAGGGTGCTTTGTGGGGTTCTTGGTCTCCGAAAATGGCAATATGATGTCTGGTCAAATGATGTGACATTAGCTAATGTTATGGAAGCTGGAGGACTGCCTGGGTAAGTCTGAAAAAAAAACCCAAAAACGTAGCAGAAAAAAAAAAGTAGAAAAATCTATGGGTGAAGAATTTATTTCCTTTTTTCGAGACATTTGCAGTGTAATTGCTATTGATGAAAAGGACTGTGTTTGGCAAGAGCAATCAATGTATTATGTGATTTATCTTGTGGAATTTTCCAAATGATATTTTGTAAGTAATAGGTTAGATAAGAAGTAAAACATTTTCAAGCAAAATCGGTTTTAGAAGTTGCCAAATATAATAAGTAGGAATGAGACAATATGTAAGAATGCTAGACTTTAATCATTTCATGTTACAAAAGTAAAACCCTGTGGCCGTTCCAGGAATTTTTTACCCTTACACACCTCTATACTTTGAGGGGGGAGGGGGATTCTTTGCTCCTTTTACACGACCAGATTTCCAACACTAGTTGTGTGTTATAGAAAAGACATACCTGTTTATGAACTCAGATATTGAGGACATTTGAAAATTATACAGTACCACATGAACCTGCAGCCAAACCATGGGGCATGTCTTGGAACTTTAAGTACTCATTGCACAGCCTTGGAAACAATTTAAATACACACAGTGAACATTTGCAAAGATGCATGGATGTTCTACGTGTAGCTCACATTTGGACTAGGACCTGCCATGCTCTTTTTGATTTTTGCAAGGTCTTGATTGCTGTACAGAAGGACAAAGGAACCAATTAATTTTTTGTGGTAATGATGAGTGAATTTCTATTTATTGCATACATCTACTTTAGATAATTTTGGCAGTGTATTTTATGTGCTCATTGTCTTAAAGTTACCCAGCGGAAAAAAATCTGAACACATGTTTATAGAGGAAAGCAGTAAAGCAGTAAAATCTTTTCAGATACCTTTTCTGAAGACATCTCAAATATAAGGGGTCTTTCAGGAGAAAAATGTGAAAACTTTTTCAGGACAAGAAAACTCAAAAATAGTATTAAAGATGGGTGTTTTTCCAAAACAAAGTGAGTCAGAAAGCTGCCTACAAAACAGTGGATGAATGATATGAGTCAGAGATGTGAAGAGAAACAGAAAAAGAAGTATCTGCTTTATACACAAGAGAGGTTTGGAGTGTGATGTCATAAGTTTCAGACTGCAGGATGTTTTTCCAAGCAGCCGTTGAGGTAAAAACTTAAGAAAGACACACAATGTAGAAGATCATGTGCAGACACTAACCTTCTACAAAACAGCAAATCTACAAGTGTTTGGATAGTCAACAGTTACCTTTCTGTTCACTCTGCCTAAGTTTAAAAAATGCATGTAAAAGAAACTTTTCTACGTTAAATTTGGCTGAAAGTACAAAACACAAATGTTTTTGGTTTTTTTAGATCAAACCTATGATCTTGCGTGTAAATTGACCTGTTGACCTCATCATGAACTTCTGTACAGGAGTGTATTTTGGTAGCAAGTAGCTCATATTGTATCTTTGCTTTAAACAATACTGTCTAATTTTTCTCTCCAGGAAAGTTCACATTACAAAGACCACCTTAGAGTGCCTAAATGGGGACTACGAGGTAGAACCAGGATATGGTCATGAAAGGAATAGTTTCTTGAAGAAGCACAATATTGAAACATATTTTATTGTGCCATCCCATCGTAGGAAGGTAAGCCTATTCAGTGATACATTTTCGTAATTTAAAAACTGTTCTGTGCTATTCTGAAAGCAGAGACAATGCTAGGTTATTTTGTTTTGTTTTGTTTTTCCCTAAAAGCTCTTCAAACACTGTTGAAGGCCCAGCAGTGCAATGGCAACATTTTGAGTCTGAGCATGTGATGAGGTGGTGACAGTGGTTCTCCAACAGGTGCAACTGTAGTCACACCTTTCCTCTTCAACCGGTTACTGAGTGCATCCTTTTGTTCTGAAAATGTTTCTTGTGACCTCAGTAGGAGACTTGAAAGTCCATAACTGTTGTTTAAACACTTTAAGTTTGGTAAACCTTTTCTACATCACATGAGGCTTATCTTTGAAGTTATCTATCCATGATAACAGGCCAAGAAAAACTTTGTCTTTTATGTCAGCCAGAGAATTTGGAATACAGATTTTTGCACACTTATCTTCTGAAACTCAGTGCAAACAAGTTTAATTCAGGGGTTTTAACCTTTAAGGGGAAAATTATAATACCCAATTCTGAAAGTATTGGTCAGATTTTAAAGTGATGTCTTTATGCACACCGGGTTTTTAAGCAGTCAAAACTCCATATTTGAGGGTTTTTACCATCAAGTGTCTGAGAAAAACATAACCACAAAGAAACAGGTCATCTTGAATATCTCCAATCAGTTTTTTGGTCTTAATTTGATGACTCTGTGAGTCTTTATGAAAATGTTGGGAGTCCAGTCACCAGGGTAATTATATTCTGGGACTGAAAATCTCGTTGTTTTATTCTGGAAAGGCTGCTTCAAGAGTGATTTTATGTACTTCCTCCAAAGCATCTTCTTATTAGAGAGATGGAGCTTTCTCATCCACCGTGAAAATCATGTAATTTCACATTTTGTTCCTCTGGTATATATGATTAAATTTGGTTTTGGATATTATGAAAGAAAACAGATGGAAAACAGTGGGTTAAATTCTGTTTTGGCAATCAGTGAGAGTGGTTTTTGGTAGCTTTCTTGAAATCACGACTAGCATTTTTTAGGAAATCAGTATTTCCTAAATTAATCAATCCCAATAAGGAAGAAAATGCAAGGGAAAGTTTATTCAAGGTAGATGTGTTGCTTATTGCTGCTAGATTGTTTGTCTTGATTTTCTGTTGTTTTCACTCCTTCAGCATTATGTATAATTTTATTTTTATGTTATAACATACCAGGTTTTATGTCATATTGAGGAAATAAATAGAGGAATTTCAGGAAATTGTTCCATAGTTGGTGAGAAAAGACAAGCAGAGACAAAAGGGAATTAATGTGACTTTTACACAGAGAAACAGTGTTGTGTCAATTCTGCTACAAAAACCAGTGACTGACGAACAGAAGCTTGACAATCACATATGGAAGGAAGCTGGGTCAATGCATGTTTAATGTGCAAGAATGAGTGTACTGCTGTGAGAGCACACATTTCATTGTCTTTGCAAGATTGATGAGAAAATACTGGGCGTGATTGCTGAGAAAGGACTACTTGGTTTGTCATCAGCTACATAAACCCAGATGCCATCTTACCCATGGGTGTCACTGATGAGTCTGTGGAAATAGCAGATGCTGCTCTACAGCTTGACTAACAGTAGTGCTCTGGCATGCATCAGTGGTGTGTCAGCCAAGAAAGAAACTCTTCATGAATTTTGCTAGTGTTGACTGGTTTCTTCACTGGGCTCGCAGGTCAATCAGCATGCTGCTTTGCTGTTTGTCACAGTCCATCACAGCCATCCCTAGTCTTTGTATACTTGCACAAGCTACTTAGTAGCATACTTTCCTTCCAAATAAACACCTGCTCTTCCCTCCTAGCCCAATTCATTCATTGCCTCTTTAGAGACATAAAAATAGAAGGCTACCCATGAAGCACAGACAAGACAGAGTTTCACCTGGCTAATTCAGGTATCTTCATGCAGTTTTTATTCTTTATATATCATCTCTGACATTAACATGAGCTGACTCAGGAAGGTATGATACCAAGTGGAATGAAAATCAATGTTATGAGCAACAGATGACCAAGAATATGAATGAATTGAATTGAAGTAAATTGAATTAAATTGAAGTTGAATTTGAAGTAAAAATAAGACTACTTAGAGTTTTGTTAAACATGATTTGTTTAGAAGACACATGCCCCACATTCTTCTATGTTTGGTCAGGAAAATTTTTCAGCACTGTCAATCTAGCCAAGAATGATAATAACAATGTAAGATGACTCATTCATGTACCAGTTACATTTTAAGTATGAAAAAATTATAAATTATTCCCATCTTTTAAATCTTCCATTGAATCAGCTAACTTTTGTGATCTGATCTTCTTGCTGGTTTAATGTGAGAGCGCCGCTAAGCAGCCACTGAAGGCAGAAATTTTTGTTTTGTTACAATTTTTATTTTAGTAGAGAATATATTAGTCTATTATTATCTATTTGTCTGCACAGTCAACAGTTTATTGTCCACCTGGAGACCAGTGAAAAGTGGTGTCCCACAGGCGTCAGTGGTGAGGCCAATACTGTTCAGCATCCTTGTCAATGACATGGAAAGTGCACCCCAGCAAGTTTGCTGATGACACCAAGCTGTGTAGTGAAGTCAACACGCTGGAAGGAAGGGATGCCATCTAGAGGGAACTGGGCTTGAGAGGTGGGGCTGTGTGAACCTCATGAAGCTCAATAAAGCCAGCGACAGGTGGGTCGGGGCAATCTTAGGTACATCTATAGGCTGGTGAGAATGAATGAGAATACCCTATAGATAAGAACTTGGGAGTGATGGTTGATGAAAACTCAACATGAGCTGGCAGTGTGCGCTCACAGTCTAGAAAGCCAACAGTGTCCTGGGCTGCCTCAAAAGGAGAGTAGCTAGCAAGTCTAAGGAGATGATTCTGCCTCTCTACTGTGCTCTGTAAGACACACATGGAGAACTGTTTTGGTACCCCCACCATAAGTACAAGGAACTGTTGGAGCAAGTCTAAAGGAGGACCATAAAGTTGACAAGCAGACTGGAGCACCACCCCCACAAAGACAAGTTGAGAAAATCGGGCTCATCAGCCTGGAGAAGGTTGTGTGAAGACATCACAGCAATTCCCAGTATGTGGAGGGGGCCTACAGGGAAGCCAGAGAGAGACTCTTCAGCAGGAGCTGTAGTGATAGGACAAGGAGTAATGGCTTCCAACTGAAAGAGATTTGGTTAGGTTAGTTCTTAGAAAGAAATTCTTTACTGTGAGGGTGGAACAGTTTGCCCAGAGAATCTGTGCATGTCCCAACCCTGAGAGTGTTCAAGGCCAGTTTGGATGGGGCTTTAAACCTGGTCTAGTGGAAGGTGTCCCTGCCTATGGTAGGGGTTTGGAAGTAGATGATCTTTAAGGTCTCTTCCAACCCAAACCATTTTATGATTCCGTTATTATTGTTATTATTAAGTAATGTTTATGCATAATTGCCTGGATTACTTTCAGCTCCTAAACACACATATAATGAACCTGATTTCCATCAGCAGATTTTTTTTAATTAGAAGAATCTTTTTTGCTTTCATAGTTAAAAACTTATGCAAGTGTGCTTTTTTAATACGTGTTCCCTGATACATACCCTGATAAAGTTACTAGCTTTTTAAAAGCCATCACATTTCTCTTAAGTAAAGTTTAATTATGTCTTCTTGGTATTATACATTGATATTAATACTTAGAGTCATGTGACCAAAATACTGCACTGAGAGGAAATTTTAAAATTTTGATTTATGTAGGTGAAGCAACGCGGAGAATAAAT
>WBNO01023662.1:306017-329691 GCA_013400575.1 Peucedramus taeniatus | reverse complement strand
ATTATCTTTCTTTTGAAGAGAAAAATAATGAAATCATTATCCCTGGAGTATAATGTTTTGGTTTTTTTTTTACATATTTATCACTGGCCTCTGGCAGCAGCTCTAGCCACAGAGAGCAACAAGCACAATTTTCCCAAGCATTGTCCTGGGGAAGACTGTGAGAAGATCAATGAAAAGAATGAGAAAAAATTCTTATCTTCACTTGCTGCACCTGTTGTTTTGAAAACGTGGAATGTGTTATGGAGATTTGTTTACCAAAGGGTGGTTTCTTAATTAGCCAATGGTGATGGTGTTTTAATTAAGAAACCAATTAGGTCAACCTGTATCATAGTTGTCTATAAAGGCAATGGGTTTCTTAATAAGTATAAGATAATAACGTGATTGATCAGCCTTCTGGAATCGTAGAGTCAATGATAACTATTACCTGGCTGGGGACATCATGCTATAACACTGGCCCATGTCAGAATTCTTATTCTGGAAAAAGAAATTTATTTCTTCAACTGAGTAGGTGTTTCCTATGTATCTTTATTTAAATCCCTTGTCAATAAGCTCTGGGATCTTTATGCCATTGTGTTTGAGGAAGCAAGGACCCCATAACATAGATTTAAAGAAAACAGATATTGTAGGATAGCAGTGCAAGACAACACTGATTGATGGTAGGATTGAGTAGAAGCTGTATACCTGCTGGTTTTGTTTTGAAATGTTCTATCCTGCTGGTATCTGCTGTGCTTGAACATGTAAGAGTGTTCAGTTTTTCAACTGTTGATTGAATCCCCTGCTTCTCTAAATGGGAGTATTTCAATTTTGAAATCTAAAGTACTTCTCCATAGCACAGCATTTAATATTAACTTTCTGTATTCAGTGCAGATGGATTTATATGCTGCTTGGCGCTTTTTTTTTTTCCCCCATCACTGGTTTGGCTAAGCAGACAGGTGGAGGTGGATAAGTATATGTGCAGGTTGAATGGATGCCAGGTATAGAAACCATCTGCATGATGTAATCTGCAGAGCTCCACAGTGCTGGTAACAAAACCAGACTCATATCAGCAGTTGCAACCATTGTCTTGGTGTGCTTTTACTGGGCACCATGTGTTTTGTGTATCATCATTCTTGACCATGTGTAGTATCTTCAGATGTTTTATAAGAATGAGTGATGGCAAATCCTGCTTTGCTAAACAAAAGTCCAATTTAGGCTGGGTGGAATTGCAGAATCTTTGTCACTGTTCTGTAATTGTGTTTGTGCAGTGTAAATGACCACCATGAGAGACTGGACACTGGGATATTCCTTAGCAAACAGATGCCTGCAAACATTTTAGATCCATGTGGGCATGTGTAGTGTAGGGTCACTCTCACTGTAACAAGTGTTTTCTAAATGCCACCTCCTGCAGGCTGATGGTACAAATTTGTTCAGAGGAAGTGCGTGGATTTCAGAAGCTTTGAAGATGAAACTGTGGACTGCAAAAGTTTATTGCCTTCAGCTTCCACTGTACTTCTTACAGCCTCAATTCTGCTTTCCCACTATGGTTCTGTGAGCATGTGAAGGGCAAATCTGAAGTATATTTATACATTTCCAAGTAATTCTGTTCTTTATGACTGTGGTTCCCAATATTTCTACACCTTAACCACTACCTGAGTTAAATAATCACCATTTTCTGGGAAAAAATTCCAAAAGTAGGAGTCCTTTGTCCATTAATTCTATCTTGATAGAAGTGCTCTGATAGGAGATAAAACAGGTGAACTGTTCCTTTCTAGAAAGTTGAATCAATCATCTACCTTGCTCAATAATTTGGATTTGAATATCTTTATCATTAATTTCAATCAGCACAATAAAAAATGAAGTATCTTCTCACTAGAAATAGCAGAAATTGATATGCCATGGTTTGAAATTGCACTTGTAGCTAACGAATCCTTCTGTGTCTTTATGATTCTGAGTCTGTCAGAAAACTGTCTTCCCTTTCCAATACCATCACAGTAAAATAGACATGTTTATTAAGCTTAGATATAAATCCCATAATATGCAGTTTGTTAAAAAGGAGAGTCTGGCTGAGGGGAGGCATCCAGTGCATTAGTGGGGTAATGCTGAGCCCTGGTGACACTGGAAGCTGTGTAGACACTGGGCTATGCAAGCTGCAGAATGCTATGAAAAGGAGGATTAAAAGTAAAAAGATGAGTTTGTGACCCAGGATTTCTGACTGCCCAGTGCATCTTGCTGAGAAAAAGGAAGGAACAAGTAGGGGCTTTAGAGTGTTAAATACATCTTGTTTCAGTGTTTAAAGAGGGCTTTCTCACTGACCTTTATGTAGGATATGTACTTTCCTGTTCTTTAAATTAATGCTGTTTATGGTATAAGTCTGAGCAGTTAATGTACAGAGAGGCAACTTTTGTTTGCATCTCTTGGAAGTGGAAACCAATGGGCAGTGCCCTGTCTCTCCACAGCAATCTGTTTAAGAGAGCAAAGTTACATCTCCTGCCTTGAACAATAGTGGTCTCTGGAGAAAAATCTCTTCTTTAGAAACAATTGAATGGCTTTGTGTCACAGAGTGCTCATTGCTTTCTGGAGGCAGATTATAATACTGAATGAATGCCAATATCTTTCTGTGTTTTAATGTGCATAATTGTGCTGGTTCTCTCCATTTAATTGAACCTTTATTTCACACATGTGCTGCTAATTGATAAAACAGCCCCATGTGAGGAAAAATGGCAAGAAACACAAAGTAGAGGAATCCCAGCCATCTCACAGCAAAATCTCTGCTCTTTTGTCATGCACACAATGCATTCCTTTTTCTCTTTCATAACTCCATGTGTTTTATTTGCCTAGAATGGAACTCTTGAATTAGAAGTGAGTGTGTCAGTTCCTGTGTGTTGGGACATTCCTCAGAAACTTCAGCCTTAAAGCCCTGGTCTGTGACAGGAACCAAGTGGCTGAGCATGGATTTCATCACTCAGGTCCATATAGGAATGTTATGATGGATTTCTTGAACAAGTAATTTACTGAAGCAGTGTCTCACCAGAAGAAATAATTTTTCATCTTTTCTCACATATTTATATTTTTGTTATTTTCCATTTGAGGATTAAATTGACCTGTACTTCTGTCTGAGAAGGATTTCTGCAGGGACTGAGAATATGCAATTCTCCTTGTCTCTTCTAACAAGCCTCATGTTCAACAAAACACAAAATTTAATTGTTGATGGCCTGTAGTACATGCTCAGTTTGGAATTTTGGTATTTAGGGATTGTGCCATCAACTGTCAGCAGTCATCAACTGTTCTGAGTATAAACACAGTGTGGGCAACCAAGACGGGAACAAGTTGTTAAAAGTATGAAGACACCCTGAAGTTATCATTTATTGTAGCAATTACAGCATCTGAAGGTTTTTTCAGACAGGCCAGCAGCAGAAATCTCACCATGACCATTCCTCAAGTTTGCTGCTTGTGCTAGTCTGGAATTTGACATGTGAAAAGGTGGCAGCACCATAGTGCCAAGATGAAGTAATTGATAACAAAAACATCCACAAGTTGGGAATGGTGATACCTAGTTTATGCATAGGCTGGATTCCTCTCTTGGGTTGGTACTGCCTGATAATGGGGTTTAGATGCTCAGGGTTGGGATGGCAGCATAAACCAGCAGATACAGTCTGCACTACCTTCTAATTTGTTTCTGGAAGAGGTGTTGATTTTGACTTACAGGTTGTGGTCACAGACATATCAAAGAAAAACAAGAAGCGATCCATTGCCTTCAGCAGGCAACTTAACCCAACATTTACAGTCATGATGACAGCAAACAGTCTCTCTGTATCACACTTAAATTGTATTCCTTGCTGAAAGATGAAGAAATCGCCTTGCATTGCATATCTTAATGTTTTTTTTCTCTACCTTCTCTGATTTAACATAACCTAACTTGGTGATTTTTTTGGTATGATTCTGAAAAACTTGCATTCTTTTCCTGCTGGGACAGTGGCTTTGTTAGTAGTGACTTGAGAAGAAGTGGAAATAAGTTTTGGTAACTTGGGAAAATTCTCCTCTGGACAATAAAACATTAGTTTATATTTTTGAATTTATTTCTCTCAAAATATGGCCCAGCACATAGAGCAGTGAATGAGTAAACACATTAAACAAAACTGGCATAAATCCCAATGCATGTAAATAATTTGTAATAAAGAAATTGCATTATGTCTGGGACTCCACAGCTCAGAAGGGTGCACTCCTCTACTACACATTTCAGAATCCCCATTAGATCACCCAGAAGATGATCTCCTTCTCCATTGCTGTGAAAGCTCTGGGTTATTATTTCTCTTTCATAAGAAACACAGCAATAAAACTCACTAATATGTCCTCCCACAACACCCTGCTGATAAGATGTGTAAATTATAAATGATTCCTTTCAATCACAGTAGATTTGTTTCAGAGAAAGAAGGAAAAATTAAAATGGGAACCTAGGGAACAACTGAATATCGCTTTTGCATATCTTCAGAGAAAATTTTTATTACTAATAATAACCCCCAAATTTTATTCTGGAAGAAACCTACCTCTTCTCATACCATCCTTTCTCAGACCTTGGATATAAGTTGTGTGTTTCTATTAATGGATAGATAGATAGATGGATAGATGGATGGGAGGTTACTGCCTGCCAGTGGAACTGTGAACTCCTCACCACAACTCCTTGAGACACCACTCTTCAGTCTCACACCTGCCTTGATGGCCACTGGTTTGTTGGTCACGGGATTGTGCCAAAGGCTGAGCTTTGACCAGCCACCAAGGTTTCTTGCCTTTTCACAGGAAACAATCAGGTTGCTTCAGTGTGATATCTCTCTGCTGTTCTGTCACCTGGTCCAAGACAAGCCTCCATGCACTCCAGCCACTCCTTTACATATATTTACATATTCCTATGGATGTAAAGAGATAACTCAGTACACGTAAACACAAATGAGCGTGCATTTGAGATGCCATGTCACTTGTCTTTAGCAAAAGACAGAACCTTGGCATGGTTCATTGTAGACCACAAGAAATCCAAGGTGTTCAAACCAAGCAATTTTTTTTCCTGTCCAAATTTTGTCAGTCAAATGCTCTTCTTAAAGGAAACAGAAATCCAAAAGGTGGCAGGATTTTGGAATTGGGCTTTAGTTCACTAAATGAGGTAAACACTGGAGGCAGGTCATATTCTCTTTTCAACCTGCTTGAATGATGCTGTAGGACTTAAGAATGCCCCAAATCCTGACTAGAACCCCTTCAGGCTTGTAGGAGGTTTCTAAATTTTGGAGAACTTTTGGACTGTAATTTGCTGTGCATTTTTCTATCTGCAGCTTTGGACTGAGCATTTTCCATCTCGATCTGCTCATTTTTCACCTCAGAGCCACTCTGTTGTGCTGTTGTTTTACAAGAATCTGAATGTTTTTTTCCTGTGAGGTATTGATTCAGAGAGTCTGGTCTGACAGAGAAATGAATGAGTTTTCTGCTCCAATATATTGACATGCCAAGTTTTGTTTTGTTTATTTTGAAATGGGACTCCCTTTGCTCCATTACTAAATGATGCAAAGAAAACTACCAGAAGCATAAGGAAAACTGTGTACTTTTACACTTTATTTGCTTCCATAGTACCAAAATGGGACCAAAAAAATCTCATGGTATAGAAAAATAGAAAGTCTTAATTAACCACAGCTGCAGTTTTAAATTGATTGATTGATTGATTAATTTACTGTGGCCCCCTTAGCAAAAAGATGCATGTGCATGTATTTTTATTGATATACTAGCTTCATTTTGTGCATTACAGACTTTAAATAGATACAACTTTGTTATTATCTTCACTTTGGAGAGGCAATGGGGGTAGCTTAGATGTAACAGAGACTGAGAAAATGTGGAAAAACATTTTTCCTTTATTGCTAAAGAGGGAATCATTATCATTATCTGATTTCTTCTACATCACTCTCAAAAATGCATATTTAGGGTTTTTCTATAGGTGCCAGCTGTAACAAAATACTCTTGAAATTGAGAGATAGTAATCTAAATACATTTTTTTCTTTTTAAAATCTCTTGTTCAAATTAACAGTAAAAGGAATAAACAGTGTTGTTTCTTCAGCTTTGAAAATTACCATTAAATCTGTCAAGAGGATTACTACAACTACAAAGCTATTCCTTGCAAAATGAGTTTGTATAGCAAATGTTGCCATTGCAGAATTGGAGGCCTTTTATATCATCAAAGTGATAACATTACAATTGTCAAATTGAGATCATCTTTCCATTAAATTTGGATTATGTATGTTGAATATATGCTTCACATTTTGAAAGTGTGTTTGTAAATGTGTTCCTACACTATTGCTAATCTTTGAGTGGATTATTTCTAGAAGGACCTGAAGGGCTGGAAAAAGGAAACAAAGGGTGGAAAAAGATTTTATAACTCAACAGGCTAGCTTCCAGATTTATGGACAGATCTTAAAAATAACTTTTTCTTCATGTTGGAATTTCCTCCCACAGTAGAAATGAGCCTATGCTATCATATTATAAACAGGAGTCAAAATTTGAAATTATGACCAGGCATCTTACGAAAATGGACATAGAATCTGGTCTGAATTCAGAGCAAAGAAGGGATGTTCAGGCCCATATCTAATTTAGAAAAAGGAGGTAGACCATTTTTATCAAGCTCTTGGACTGAAACTTTGAAATTTTGTGGGTTTAGAACCTGGTTGTAGCATTTGTTTCTTATATGGTAGCAGATACACATGAAAAAATTACCCATGTTATGTGGTAACAGAAGTCCATACTTTGGTCCAAGAGTTGATAATGGCATGGTTGCTTAAATGCTGTTCTATTAGGTCTAAATTCTGTACACACTGATATTTACATTGTTTCATTCCTCTCAAAGTGCTAAAAAAAGATTATCTTTGAATTTTAAAATTGAAATCAGCTTGTCTTTTTAGATTAAAATTCTTAGCATGTAAATTATTTTTGTAGTAAACAAATACTACAACTAGCAAATGGTGAATCATGCCAAAATGTCAAAAACTGAGATTATAACAGAGTTTTAGATTAATTTTCTTTTCTGAACAGTGACAGCAGAGTAGATCTATTTTGCTTTTAAAGATGTGCCAATAAAATGATGTGTTTGAGTATGATTGTTCTAAAGCCTACAAGGTTGTCAGTCTTTCTGTTCCCCAGTAAAAGCAAACACATACCCCACCTTTCCTTCAGGATACATGGTGACAGTGTGTCCAGAGCACAGTGGGGATGTACTGCAGATGATGAGCTAAACAAGGACCCAGTGTCCTATGCTCTGCTAGGCTGAATGGTGGATATTTGGCCACAGTGCCTGTATATTATCAGCTTAGTGACATATTTCAGGCTGAATCTGACCCAAGTCCCATGAGCTGTAGATAGAATTGCTTTGCACACACTGAGCTTTCTGAGGAGGATGCTGCATCAGATGTGAAACTGTCTGCAGTGATATACATAAAACTGGATATATGGCTGTGTTAATCCTGGCTTCTCCTTGCTGTGTTGGGCCACACTGAGCCGGTCCCAGTCAGGGTCTGCCAGAGCTCTGAATGGGTCTCGTGGCTGCAGCCTTTGCAGAGCTATCCATAGCTGCTTCCCTCAGCTACGGATAACCGTGTTCCATGGTAATCCTGAGCACTTGAGCACATGTTTAATATCACACATGCCTCTGTTTCTGTGTCTCTGTAGTAAAATACAGGTCTCAAGGTAGCATTTACCCTCTCTCAAGAACCAGAACAGGAAGGAGTGTGTTCATAGCATTACTGAGCTGGGGATATAAAAATTAATGGAAACCAGTTCAAATACATTAAAGCTTTTGTGCAACGCTCTTTTCTTGAGATATTGTGTTATGATGTTGGTTAAGGATGCCTGTATATTTGTATCTTTTGTGCACTTGCTTCACCAAATTAGGAGTTAATTTGTAGTAAACTTTTAAAGAGAAATGAAGTATTATCATTGAAATGTAACAATTCCACATAGGTTTGGCATGTAAGTAGGGAACTTTGACAAGTAGTAAATGGTGTTCTGGTTCTATTCCACCCATTATTAGCAACCAGGAAACCAGAGAACAGAAAAGGATCAGATTCTACTCTGGAATGTATTACAGCTTGTCTTCTCAATGGGAATTAAGTATTTGTATCTCAGGGAGAAACTTGGCCTTACAGCACAGTTTTTCAGACCTGGCTGTATGACCAACCTCCTGAGACAAAAACATAAACTATACTGTGTCTGCTGTGAGACTACACTTCTTGGGAAAAAACAAACCAAAACATGCTTCTCACTCTTTTTCTCATCTGTGAAGTCATCTGTTCTTCAACTTAGTAAAAAAGGGATTTGAGACACTTCTTTGTCTTTTCTGTTTCTATTGCTTTTTCATTTCCATAGTGGTAAGATTCTGCTGTATTATTCTGAAACATAAAACTGTACTTCTTTTAGCTCTTGAAAGTTCCTGAATATTTGCTTTCTATATCTGCCAAGCCTTGTTTTGGTATCCCAGAAATGTTAGCGGGGCTTGCACACTCAAAAGGCTGTTAAAAGGAACCTAACAGACCATTCTTCCTTCCTTAAAAATAATGGGTTTAGATATATCATGCACACCAGTTACCCTGATTGAAAGAACTTGTAGGCAGGGAGCTCATTACCATTGCAAAGCCATTGTATGAGGAGACCATTCTTTAATATGTAGAAGTTTTTCTGAAAAGAGGTGAGTGAAAGTTTCTGCCTGATACTTTTTTTTCTGGTGGTGGCTCTACATTCTTTGGGTTGTGGGTTTGACTCTGTTAGGTTTGTTGTTGACTAACAGCATTTAGCTGTGGCTAGAAAAGTAGCTGGAATAAGTGAGTCACAGTCAAGGTGATTGCTTCAGGATGCCCTCTACTAAAATCATAGCTCTAAATTCATGAAGCCTTTTCTTGCAATAAGTAGAAGTGACTATTTGCAGCACTGAAGTACTTTCTTGATCTCAAATCCTGCAATACTTTGTTAGAATATGTCTTGAGTCATAGTACTGTGGGTAAAGAGAAAAGGTAATTGGTTTTAAGTGTAATAAGCCTGTGAGGTATTATAAAAAAATCTACTGCCAAGGAAAGAGAGCTGAAGCTTGTTAGTTACCATGGGCAATGTAGGCCCTACTCTTGGTTTTGGCGGTAAAAGCCTGTTGAAATTCTGTTGCTGAAAAGTTCCACTTATGTAAAACCCTGGAGCAGTATAGGAATTACTTTCTTCTGTTGAAATGTAAATTAAGAACACATATTGAGCTTTTCAGTCATATCATTTTGGCTTTGAGGTTAAATTCAGCAAATTAGTTATGCAGAGTCAAGCACTTAAATCATGCACTTAAAGACAAGATTATTCAGTCAGCAATGGGATAGCTGAAGAAAATCACTGCAGAAGTCCATTGTATAATAAAGGCTGAAAGCAGAGATGCAGAGTCTGAAGAACTTTGAATTTGCTTGTACTGCAACAAGAAGGAGCCTTCAGAAAGGGCCTCCTGAGGACTTATTTCCCAAGTATTTGGAAGTTGCTGACTGAGGTAACAGCTGAATGATCAGATAATCACTCAGATAATCATCTGGCATTAGTTATTGAGCTCCCACACATGTTCTGTTAAATAAGCCCCTACTTCTGCCTGATCAGTGGTGGTTTGATTGTTATGAAGTTATATGGAAACATAATTGCTGTAAAAAGTGAGATTTACCTTATCTAACTCTATCTGACCAGTCTCAGGCTGGGACATGTGGTTCTCTGAAGGTGGTTAGGTCCTTGTTGTAAAGTGAAGGAAGGATGACTTCCTTGTGCACAGGCTTTCAGACACCCCAGCTTGGGCAGACGACTCTTAGCTGCCACTCTCCTTCACTGTTCTACAGAAAATGTTCAAGTCACCTCCTTACACATACCAGTTACCTCTAACTTTCTGATGGAATCAAATCATCATGATCCAGATCATTAGAAAATGAAGTAGTCTCATCTGGCTCTTTGGGCAATGTCTGTCCAAAATCCACAGAAGAAAGCAGGCTTCTAACATATTTCTAAATATACCTTAACTGGTAAAATGCAACAAACTTATACTGATGAAGAACTACTGTCTACCTAAAGAACAGCAGTTTTCCAGGCACCAGACACTTTCACCTAATTTGTGATAGAGTTATTTAGGATTTTTAGTAGCTCAAAATACAGCTTTTAACTTATGCAATCTTAAAACAGGTGGCAAATGAAGTGACTCCACTCAAAATAGTCCTTAGGGATCATGTCAAACATGGTATTTTCTTATTTCTCTGAAAGAAATGGCTTTACTAGCATCACTATTTTCAGTCATGTGTAAATGGTTGTAGGTGTGTGTGGGAGGATGGAGTATAGAGATAGTACTGAAGGCAGTCTCCCCCCTAAGGAGTTGCAGCTGTACCAATTGCCAAGACAGACCACAGCTATGTCAAATTAAGGTCTGCCCTTTATAGGTCATGGCTATAGCCAATAATAGCCAATAAGGATGGGTGTTATAAGAGTGGGTTAGCTGCTTGAGAAGGGAGGTGGGGTTGGTGGATGTGCTGTAAGGAAGCAGGGTCAGGTGGTTGTGAGAGGAGCAGTAAGGGCTAGGATGTGCTATGAGGAACAGTAAGGGTTTATGTGGCCGTGCCAGGGACAGAAAGGAGTCAGCTGGCCATGAAGAAAGAAAGAAGGAGTCAGCATGATGAGGAGCTGCCCATGAGTGATTATTGACAAGGTATGAAAGCTTTACAAGATGATAATGACAGGTGTGTTTTGATTTGATTATAGTAAAATATGCAAAAATTCTTTATTTTTCATGTACCTGATATTTAATGTAGTTTTCATGTCACCCATATGAACTGCTGTGGAGGCCATTTATTTTTTTTTTTACACTGTTGTGGACCTAAAAGAGATACCTTAAGATAGGGGGACACACATGACATATATTTGCTTGAACATTGATTAGGGAACGAGGTGTAGCAGCCTTTGCAGTAAAAGGAGCTGGTGATGGAAAACTCAGAGGGAACTGCTGGATCTGGGCTGGGCTGTGGAAGTGTAAACCCAGTTATTTGAACTGTAGTGTTATATGGTAACATAACTAAAGAAATTATTGTCTTGTCAGTGTAATGGTCTTTGGTGGCTGCAAGAACAAGTCTTGGTTTTAACATTTCCTCACTTCTCACTGATTAACTAAGGAATAATATTAATATTTCTACCAAAGCTTTCACATGTAATTCATATGCTGCTGAAAGTACTTCGACACTGTAACTTTATGAGCAAGAATATATGATATTCTGATATATGTGATCATGCAACAAATATCTGAGGATATTTGTGAAGTGTTTTCCAGATAAGAAGCCCTCCTGGCTGTACAGAGCCAATCATTCTTTACTGCTGGCTGTTTGACAGGTGAAGCATTGGGAAATTTTAACAACAAATAGACTTCTTAGGAACCAAGAAGTACCCAGAACCTTAGGATGACCTTCATTTGTATGCCTTCAGCTCATTATTTCAGCAGCAATATTTTGATAAAGATTGGATGTAAACATACCCTGTCTCTTAATGTAAATGCAGGAAAATTTATAAAATATCTGAAATAATATGATTCTCAAGAGCAAACACAGACATGAGTATATAACACATTAATGGACAGTGAGGGAGTCCAGGTTAGCTTGCAAGTAAAAGCTTGTGAAAGGGGAGCAGGCAAATCAAAAAAGTAAAAGAAGGAGCACAAAACATCCAAAAGACTGTGCAAAAGGAATTTTGTCTAGGAGCAGGATAAAGAATAGAAAGAACATTTGAACTGAGTACTCTCAGGAAAAGGTGCTTGAAACAATCAGCAAACCTTGATTTTTCCTGAGCTTGGAAAACCAGAACTTTTGAGATTATTTGAAAATACTTTTATAGAATTGCATGGCAGCAACATCTGTACATGTACATTCTACCTACCTGACCCTGAATACTTTTTTTGGCTAATTGTCCTTGCCTGAAAACACCTTGGGCAGTGGGAAATTGTCAGTTGAATTTACCAGAGAAAAATAATTCGAACTACAACATTTAAAAGACTTTTACTGAGTGTGCAGAATTACATCCAAAGAAACATGTTATCACAGTCATATCAAATGCTTTGAGAAGATGTCAGTAGTGCTGAGCATTTTTAACAAAGAAAATATGATGCTATGCATTGTAGAAAAAATAGTGTGGCTATAATCATAAAAAGTGACTGTACAGCATGGAGAGTATGTCTCCCTTACTGAATTTGGGACTGTGCTTCATTTGTGAACCATATCAATCTCTGAGATGTATCTTTGATCCAGCTTAGCATTTTAGCAAAGAAAATGTTGATAATATATTTTTGTCCAGCTTATAAAACAACTAGTAATATTTTAGAATTAGTAGACTGGAAAATAAGTCTTAGCTTTGCAGCTTTCTCACTGGTGTGTAATATATGTAAAGATCTGCACATCTCTTCTGAAGTTAAATACTTTCACCCTTCCCTTTCCCATTTGCCTTTCCCACTTGCTTGCTGAGCTAGTGTGTATACGGGTATTATCAAGAATTATGCATTTTAGGGCTTGTTTCCATCTGAGTGCAGCAGTCTGATTTCAGATAGGTCACTCAAATGACCTCATAAGACCAAACAGCTTTTCTGTTTTACAGCTATAGACACCCGATGAACTATTGGAGACAAGTGCACTTAACAACACGTGTCCTCTTACTGTGTAACTGTGAGAAAGCAGGCACATTGTGAAATAACTGAGTGAGATGAGTGAGACATTATGAATCTTTCTTATTATGGTAGTGCCCATCAAGATGGGGACTGAATACTGTGCAAATACGTAAAACTGAATACTTTGAGTTTCTTGTTTATTGGACCAGCTGACTGTCATCAGATCTGGAAAGATGAATTTTATACTTTTTAAGGATTTTTCCTAACACAAAGGTCCTTAAAGACAGAGGAATGACTCCTTTGTAAATTTAGTTGATTTTGATTCAAGTTTATAATGAAACTGTAGCTTTGCTGTTCATGCTCTGAGTAGAGAACTGCACATGTGAAGAATGTGAATTGTCTTCTCCAGTGACTGTCTTCTCCCAGCCACCTCCACACTGCCCCTCTTTGGCTTTCAGCACTGCAGAAAGCAGCTCACAGCTCATGGGACTGGAAGACAGAGATGTGACAATTTAGGAACTTACAAATACTGACCTCTGTGACACTCAAACCATCTCCTACTTAGTTATTCTTGTTAGATACCTTGGCTCATTCAGAGCTGTGCTCAGAGGCAAGGATACCAATAACCCCATGAGATGCTATGACATTATCACTGGAATCCAGAGAAGAGTTCCTGGCATAAAGTGGACAAGCTAAATCTAAAAATGGTCCTGGAATTGTGCACGTAGAAAGATCACTGATAGTTTAGCTAGAAAAATGTAATGTAATTTAATTTCCCCACAGCAATCTGTGAATGTCTTATCTGTCCTTTATACTGTTGCCTAACCATGTCTGGATCCTGGAGAGGGATGAGAATGCACTGGGAAATATTTTACACGTGGGAATAAATGGCATATATTTCAGCTCTGTGTTCATGTATGTATGGTCATGTATCTCTTGCAGGTGTAAGGTTAGGAGTTGTCAGTTACTCACAGACACATTCTTATCTTTTATCACTGTGCACATCATCTTGAAATTTAAAGCCTGGAAAGAATGCATTTTGGAACAGCAAATACCTTCCAGCTCCAGGTGCAGAGTAGTGTGTCCAGGAATGCTCAAAGCTAAGTGCTTTTGAAACTGCAGTTTTGTTGCCTTGGAAAAAAAGAACTGACCGTTGTTTAAGGAAGTTGAGAAGAAGTTGCCTTTGGTTCTTACTCTGCTGAAAGATGTGCTGTAACTCTGGATATGTCACTGGGAACCCATGTCCTGTGTACAGGATGAGAAAGAGAAGGAAAGTCATATAGTGGATTTGTATGGTTTCACTCAGTACTGGACCTGGATAATATTTTAAATTTTTCACAATTTAAAAAAATGCTATGATTGGCACTGCTCAAGGCTGTTTCCTCAGCTGTCTGTAGTTCCAGAATCTGCCAGAAATGCTGTAGGTGTGCTAAAGAATCAGACTGAGAGGAATTACACATTCACAACACTCAGATGATGTTAGAGGGTTTATTTTTTCCGAGTATCCAGCCAGTGTCCTTGAAATTATCTTGGGTACCATCTTAGCCTAGGAGCAGTGCTGTGGAATAAATGAAGTAAGGGTCATTTGGTATTTAGCTCTTTTTTTTTTTTTTTCCATCCTTCAAAGAAGCCAGTAGTGATACTTATTTGTATTTTTTAAATCTCATTTTCCTGAAACAAACTACATTCACAGTGATTTTATCTGAGGGTGCTCTTTCCTATTCTTCTCTTACAGTCATGACATTGATATGTAGAGATAAAAACTGAAATGTTCTGACATTTACAATGGCCTTTTTCATTTAGTTCTCTCCTTGAGTTCCATTCTGAATTTGCTTTGCAGTCGTGGTGACTTTGTAGGTCTCAAGGGATCCTCTTTTACATAATTTCTGTGTTCAATTGCTGTCAGGGCTGAAAATTTTGCAGAGAGAGAGTTGGAATCATAGCAGCTATAGTTGAAACATCAGGACTATTTAGAAATTATATATGTTAAAACTAGAGTTTTATCTGTTGAAACCAGAAATATTCAGTGGTCCTTGTTCCATACTTCTTTGTAGAGTACTGCTGAAACCCACAGTATCTCCATCATAGTTCTTAAACATCTTAGGTTTCTAAGGAAATTTCTACCCCTACACCTACTCTCCTCAGAGAATTTAGATATATGTTTGGAAAGGGTCTGTAATTTACCAGATCTAATTAGCATAGTACAGTAGAACTTATAAATAAATAACATTCCTTTACAAAGCTTTTTTGTCTCAGGAGAACTGCATATTGTTCTATTAACAACATTTCCCCTTCTGACATATTTTTGTGGAAAAAAGAAAGAGCATGGTTTAAGTTTTCTGGCTTTCCTATGGTAAATCCCTGAGATGATGGATCATTTTCTGCTGTAGGAGATGGCACTGGCAACACTGCTAATCAAAAGTAGAATATCATAGAAATTAACACCAACTCAAATTCACCTCTGAAAAGAGCATCAGTTGGTTAGCAATAATAAATGTGGCTTGCTCTGTCAGTTGTAACATCATCTGGAATATTGCACATCCATCAGGTACTTTTTCATGACCTTGGCAGAGAGAGTAATAAATGGAAATGAGGAGTCTGTGTGCTTCTATCCAGTAATGATTTCATGTACCTACATGCAATGCTGAAATGCTGATGGCTTAAATCCTACAGCAGCCACAGCAGGTCAGAGCAAACCCTGCAACCTATTTTCTGAGCTTTATTGCTAATTTTTCAGACTGCTGGTAGCTCTTACTACATGGAAATTGCTGATAATCTATTTTTGGTATGATTAATCTTTGGGTTTTATTTCAGACTCCTTTTTGCAGGAGTCCCATAATTTGTCTGCTCTCAGTATGTCCTCAGGAATTCCTAAATTAAGGAGCCCACAGTTTATATGAGTCTGTCTGCTACATTGTCAGATGTTACCTTTTTGCCCATTAATGTTTTTTGAAGCTCTTGATTTCTAGCCAAATATCTGACAGTAAAATCAGTATAATGCTTCTATCCCATTTCTGAAAATTATTTAATTAGACTCCTTAGGGTCCTGAAAAAAAGTCTCTTATCTTTCGTCAGTTTAATTTCAGCTGTGTCCATTTTTATCAGTGCTATGTGAAAGAATGCTCTTGTTCTATTGCTTGTTTAGTTTACCTCTTTCTTAATTTTTGATTGCTCTTTACACACTTCAGAATTTATCTTAAAACCAGTAATCTGGAAATTAGAAAACAAGATCTAAAAAACTTATTTATCTTAATCTTGCATCTTGTCAAAGCATAAACTACAACTATTACCATGAGTTAAGCTTATGTCTGAAGCAATTTTGAGAGGGAAATTGTGCAAGAATCAAAAAGAATGGGAAGCGGGAGAGAAGCAGCTCCTGAGTGTTAGCACTTGCTGTCATCTGCATGGATGTGCAATTCAGCTTTCAGAAAAGTAATTTTTCTTTCTTTTATTTGTACAGCTCCTTACAGTTTAAATGAAATGGTGATTTGCTGAAAATTGATACTGATAAAAACATAATAATGGTTTTGAAGGTCTATGAAAGGCAAGTTAATGAAGTTGTGCTGTTTAGTTTCTTCATTCTGGTCACTCTGTAATCAAAAATAAAACGCTTATCTCTAGCTCTGCCTTATCTAGGAAATGTGTGCATTATTGCATTCAAATACGGTCATTTGCTGATCAGATACACCCCTTATCACAGCTGCAGTTATTTATCATGCATATTAGAATTATGAATCAAGGAACATACAGATAACTCCAGTATAACTAGTTACTCCTGCAACTTCCTTTCTTATATAAGAAAAGAAAGCCAGTATTGACAGATATGCATGTTGTGCCCTTTTGGTGTGGTAGTGGACGCATTTCTCTTGTTGGGAGTAGTAACAGGCCATAGATACATATGGAAGTGAAAGAAATAACACAAGTGGAAATGTGTTTAGAGGATTCTAGTGGTAGAGGTTTGTTTGCCCGTCTTTAAATGGGTTCATCCACAGCAATGCAAAGATTAGCAGCCCCCAAAAGTGATCTTTAAAAATACCCTGTGTCTAACTAAGAGGGACATAGAGATGAAACAAATTCATCTGAGAGGAAAAGAAACTAATGGGCCTTGAAGTAACTGAAAATTCAGTGACTAAACGAAACGTAGTAAGGAATAGAAGCATAGAATCAATTTGCTATGTTTGATTACACTGTAAAAAAAATTGCAGTCCTCACACTAGTGGGTTGAAGCAATTCCCAGCTTTCATTTTGCTTTGCTATTAAAAGACTTCCTTTGTATCTCAGGTCTCACCCCATTTTCTATGATGAAACAATGCAATTAACCAATTAATAACTCTGCCAAAATGTGACTTTCTTCCAGTGAGGAGCTTTGTATGTGGCTTTTCGAAAGTGAGAACTCTCAAGAGTTCTCAAAGTGCATTCAATTGCCTCAACTGCTTTGAATAGGTGAAGTAAGTCAACAAATTAATTTCCAGATGGTAGTTAAATAATAAGGTCAGAAAACACAACATCTCCCACACTTATGAGTGGTGTAAACTGGACTGAGAAGGACCCCGGAGATCCTTATGGAGTTCTGAGTATTGCTGAAATGCAATGCTGGCAGCTGCACTGCTGTGGAAGCACAACAGAGCAGCGTCTGCTGGCCAACACCTCAAATTAAAGAACAGCCAATCTCATAGGAGAGCTGCTTTGCTCTGTTTTTTCTGTGCTTCCATGGCAGCAGAACCTCAGCTACAGCCCTCCTCTCAGGCTGACATAAAGCAAAATGCATTCATGCTTCTTGGCTCGCTAAGAGCCTGCTCTGAGTGTATCTTCACTCTGTGCACACCTTCAGCCTCCCACTGCATGAGCTCCCAGGCAGCATCCCACTGTCTCCGTGTAAAGAGTGATGCTCTGAATGCCAGACACTGGGTCTGTCCCCACTCTGATCTTCCTCATTGCCTGCTCTTCCCTATTTTCCTTTTGCTAAGAGCAGACAGTTTTGTCAGAAGCTCAGTTTTCTTCCTCCACTCCTGAATCCACCACATTCCCCCTGCCAGGGGTCCTGTGCTCAGTCTGTGTCCCCCAGGATTCCTGCTCAGAGGCAGGAGCAGCATGCATGATTTGCCCTTTGCCTCTTCCCTGTGTAAGTTTCAATCCCTCAGTGGAGGGGCTGAGCAGGGCTCTTGTGTTATGGCCAGCTTCTAGTGGAAGCAGTCATTTGCTTGGAAGGTAACTGCTGGAAGTGACAAAAAAACCTTTCATGTTTCTCCCAGATAATTTTACTCCTGGCTAGAAGACTACTATTGCCTGAGATTCTAGAATTCATAAATGCCTCAGGAAAAATTATACCAAGAATCTCAGGTGGTAAATCCTAAATCCTCTTGAGTTCAGCCTCAATTTTTAGAAGTCATGCACTCCTTCCAGAATTGTGGGAAGAGAAGAATTCAGCTTTAGTGAAGATTTTAGGGATATCATGTGAATGCATGATGGCCTCTCATGTGTCTTGGCTGGTGCCCTCAGCCCTCATCTTTGAGGTGGCCATGGGATGGACTCCCTTATTAGTGGGAATCATCAGGACATTGATGCTTTCATGTTCTTTCCATGATGTAAATTTCTCTGAAAGATGTAAATTTCACTCAAAAATAAAATAAAAAAAAGACCAAAAATCAGGAAAATGAGGAAGTTTCCAGGAGTGGTTGGGTGGTCTCTGTTTCCTTTCTACTCCTGATGTCACAAAAAGTTGAATGAGTTTGTTCAAGTACCCATGAGACATTTTTAATTCATTACTAGTGTATCTCTCACTTTATGTGCTTTCACCCTACACACTACCTGAATACATTTTGGAATATACTATTGTGACCATATTCTTAAGGAAACTATCCTTAATTTAAAATCTTTCCCATAATGTTCCTCCCAGACCGTTTCCATGGAACTGAGGTGCAATGCAAAGGATCAAAACATGCCGAAAGTAACCTCACAGATGCTGCGAAAGCAGGAGAAAAAATCGAGGAGGAAGGCAGAAATTTGAGGAAAAGATATGAGAGACTTGGAATGGATACTTCAGGAGAAAAAAAAAAAATCACTGCTAGAGTGATTAAATCAAAAGGCATGGAACGCCATGAAGTGCAGGGACAAGGACCAAAGCTTGCCAAAACTGATCCCTGGGGAAATCTTGGAAACAGAAAAGAAGGGCTTACAAACAGTCTGGAAAGGAGATGCAATCCAAGGAAATGCAATTGAAAAAAAATTAAAAAAAGAAAAGAAAATCGGGAAATTCAGGGACCACAAGCAAATGGTCAGGAAGCAAGTGAGGTGCAGTGCAAAGGACCAAGACATACCAAATGTGACCTCATAGATGCTGCAAAAGCAAAAAGAAAAACTGGAGGAGGAAGGCAGAACTTTGAAGGGAAGATATGAGAAGTATGACATGGATACCTTGGGGAAAAAAAAAAATCATTGTTAGAGTGAAAGCCATCAAAAGGCATGGGATGCCATGAAGTGCAGGGATATGCACCAAAGCTTGCCCAATTGATTCCCACTGAATTCGCAAGATTTCGTTTCCCTCCCCAAAAAGAAATGTAATTTCCTTTTGGAGAGGGAAATGAAATCTTGTGAACCAGATCAAGAAAGGCTTATAAACACTCAGGAAAAGAAGATATGATCCAATGAAATGCAATTGAAAAAAAAACAAAACAAAACAAAAACCAAAATTAGGAAATGGACTGACTGACCAGGAAATGGTCTGGGAGGAAGTGAGGTGCAGTGCAAAGGACCAAAACATGCCCAAACTAAGCTCACAGATGCTGCGATAGCAGGGTCAAAAATCAAGGAGGAAAGCCGAACTTTCAGCGATTCAATTTTTGATGCATTGCCTAACATATTTATACAATTAAGTTTCCTATTAAACATGAAAAGCCAAAAAACATTCCTGTTGATATACTACTATCCTACTCCATGTCTGTCTTTTCCTTGAGTAAGAAGCTGCCTTTTGGGATGTCAGCAGCATTTTTGAGTGTCAAGAGGAGTCTGGGACTCTTCCGGTTGAATTCTCTTCGAGAAGCACCATCAACATTCCTTGTGTTTCCTTGTGAAGGTCCAGCATTGCAGATTCTGAAGGGGCTGCTGAGAATTTTTTGTTTTAAATACTGCAAAGTAACAGCTTGGGGATACAGTAGGAAGGGGATCTGGACTAGCAGTGTGATTAACCTGTTCTAAAGCAGCTGTTATACATTTTCTACAAATCACAACTGCTTCCAGATAGGGAAGTATTTGTTCAATTACTACTACACATAGCTGGTTCTGCTCTGCTTTTGATGGCATCTGTTATGGCCATCTGATAAAGTTTTTACATTTTAAATATGCTAATTTTCATATCATGTTCCATGAGTTCTTATATTTTTTCTGGTTTTTGGTCTCGAGGATGAGAATTTTGGGATAGGCTACATTTTTTAATGTGAGGATTAAGCTTTCAGAGCTCTAAAACATGACAATTGTAAAGGGTAATGAATATTTAGTGTGATTTTTATCCTAGTCTCCACAGGCAACATGACTTAAGCATCCTAAAGCGGAGTTTTTCATAATTAGAATAATCAGATTGAAGCAGAGATTTTTTTTTTTTTTACAGCAAGCAAAAACATTCATCATAGATTAATCAGCTACAGTATCAGTTTTTTAATGTCTAAAAATTGCAATTTTCACTTTTTGACACTGAAAATTTTTGCCTATGGTTTGAACATGACATCAGCTTAGATGAAATACAGCTTCAGTGTATGGGTTGAAATCATGGGGGAAATAGAATTATCCTGGTTTTATTTGCTTTTATTATCTTGTCCTCAAATATAGAGAATTTTCCCTTATATATTCAATGTTATTTCACTTCATATATCACATCACTGTTTCCAAAGATAATATATTTTTCATGGCTTTTTAGGGCTCTTTTTCAGGCACTTCATGAAAGTCAAAGATATGATCTTTGCACTGAAGAGTATGAGGGAATATGAGGGTTTGTGTTAACAGATAAGCTGTACTTTAATTTAAATCATCCTTGACAACATCAAACATCCAGGTGCAACATAATCTGATATGGCAAATTGAAATTGATGTATGAATAGAGGTGTCATATATTCAGGTTTTCCTAATTTGCTTTTTTTTCCTTACTCAGAAACTTTTAAAGCTTTTTTTGAAGTCGGCATGTGTGCTGTGAGTCCATTTATCCATTGACACAGAACTGCCTGGTCAGAGGGATCTTGCACAGACTGCAAACTCAGCAGTTTTAAAGCGGAACCATTTTTATTGTAATGGTGCAACTGTACAGGCAGAGGAAGCTGCAAGGGACAGATGTAAGCTGAGAGCAAGTTATCTGTAAAACACTGGCTGCTGTCTGTGTTCTTGACCCCACACAGCAAACACAGAGCTGCTTTTCTGTGCTGACCATATTTATGCAGGCCCTATTTATGGTATTTCACAGGCTACTGAAGTGTCTAGGTGCCCTGTAAGAACCTCTCCCCAGCCATGCAGTGCTGCTTTGCAGACTGTCACCAGCTTGCCCGGGGGAAGTTTAGACCTGAGGATAAACTGCAGCCTCCTAACATTATTACGTTCACTCTTCTCAGACATGTTTGCAGACCAATTTCCTGATTTCACAGACCACATGTTGAAACCCTCTGCCATAACTTAACTTGCCTAAGCTTTATTGAACCTTCCTGAATATTTCCAGAGCTATTCCCCTTTCCCCACAAACACAGGAGATGCCATAGGACATAACAGCATACGCATTTCTGTACCCAGTGCCAATGCTGCTTAGTGCTGAGAACCAGGGCAACTTCCTCTGTCTTGCATTGGTTGTAACTTTCTCTTTTGGCCCTTTCCATTCCTTTCCAGTTCCCTGGTAAGGGAGAAGCCTTTGACTTGCTTGTGAGGGATCATTTGCATTTCAGAAAGTTTAAAATAATTACCTATGGGAATCTTCTTACATTTGTTTATGGCACTGAGGTCTGAAAGTCCGAGCAGCAGCCAACCACTTGCCACATGAAAAATACATTTTAAGAAGGCAATAGGATGAACACTACTCCCTTGCAACTTTCTTTTCTGCTACTTTCCGTTCTTTTTCCGTTCCTTGGTAACTTGTCCATTAGACATTCTCTTCTCCTGCTCTTGCTCAAACCAAGCTTGTTAGCATAGAGAAGTCAGTGCACAGTAAATGAAGCTGTGAACTTAATTACTGTCTAGACATCTTATGCTACTCCTGCTTGAACACCTACAGAGTGTTGTATGAAGCAACTCACCTTAGAACATATGAAGAGCTGCTCCAAGACTACAATGGATAACATCCACACACTTCTTCATCTGTATTTTAATTTTATTGTGTGGATAAGCAAAAAAAAAAATACTTCTCTAAGAATTTGTGAGCTTAACAAAAATTAAACATCCAGGTCATGACTAGGAAATTCAGCCTTTCTGCTGTTTTCAACATGATCTCTAGCTGTACTATGCTACAGGTAAAAACCAGTTCACTGGTGGAGTTAGCTGCATACACGTTGTGGGAGCATTTCTCAAAGGTGCAGGTCCTCTAAAAATCTGAATGCAGCACCAGCAACAATCAATGTACAGCAGCTCTCAGAGAGACACCTTTGGCTGTTCTTTGGGCTTTTATGCTGGAGCTATCAGTTGTATGTATAAGTTTGTATGATATACTGTAATTCTATACTCAGTTAATGAGAGCTGGCCTATCCCCACACAATTGTAGGTTGTCATTTCTTGTTCTAGTATCTTCCATAAAGGGAATTTGAATTCAAATGGGTCTGAAGATGGAAGGCACTTGAAAAACTTAGTATGGTTTCAGAACATAGAGCTGCAACTTGAAATATTTTTTAAGGTGCATTGTGTGGGTTTTGTTTTTTTGTGGTTTTGCTGATGTGACTCATATTTGCCTGACCTCCTGCTTATGCACAGAGATCTCAGATTGTGACATGTCTGAAGAAAATTCAGCTTCTGCTTTATTAAACTCATCCAAATCAGATTTAGGGATGACAAGGTTATCACCATGGTTGTGTGACAAGATTTTGACTTAAAAAAAAAAAAGTCTTCCTTTATTTTACTGTCATTTCTAATACTACAACTCAGTTTCTCTCCCTAATAAAATACCTATGACTGTATCTGTTCTACAGTAGCTACCCTGACTTTAATCTGATGCCTAAGGAAAAAAAAAAACAAACCTGAAAGAGAAAAAAGTGTACAAATTTGAATTTAAATAGTACAGAGAATCTGAATATAAAACTGATTGCTGGTTTTTATAAGTGCCATTAATCATTATGCCACTGGGTGTGCCTTAAACTATTTGAGTTTATTAAATTCTCTTTGAATACTTCTCAAGTCTCTAATAAAATGTTTCTGAAAAATCCTCTTTGTTGCATGGTGCATAAACATTAGACTTCTCAGCCTGCAGGCATTAGTAGCATTACTAACACCAAGCCTGGATGAGAGAAAAGGAATTGATTAACTTGCCATAGATTTGGGCGAAGAGTAAGAGGCTGGATGTACTTATCTTGTGCAAGTCTTTCAGCATTCTGATGCTCAGGCTGTGGTTGTGTGAATCGAGGTCGCCATCCCATGGCTGCTCACAGGTTAGTTTCAACGGGAATTCCAGCACACAGCAGCTGCTCCCCGCACCATCACTCTTTCAAGGGTGTTTTTACTGAACCAAAAGGTAGCTCTTTGTCCTCACAATATTTTATTTTCTTTCAGGGAGGGAAACGAGATTTTGCGAATTCAGTGGGAATGGATTGGGCAAGCTTTGAGGCATATCCTTGTTCTTCATGGCATCCCATGCCTTTTGATGGCTTTCACTCTAACAGCAATTCATTTTTCTTTTTTTTTTTTCCCCGAGGTATCCATGCAACGCCTCTCATATGTTCCCCTCAGATTTCTGCCTTACTCTTGCAATTTTTCCTTTTGCTTTCGCAGCATCTCTGAGCTTAGTTTTGGCATGTTTTGGTCCTTTGCACTGCACCTCACTTGCTTCCTGACCATTTGCTTGTGGTCCCTGAATTTCCCCGTTTT
>WBNO01023662.1:290701-305929 GCA_013400575.1 Peucedramus taeniatus | reverse complement strand
CCTTCTTTTCTGTTTCCAAGATTTCCCCAGGGATCAGTTTTGGCAAGCTTTGGTCCTTGTCCCTGCACTTCATGGCATCCCATGACTTTTGATGGAATCACTCTAACAATGATTTTTTTTTTTCTCTTGAGGTGTCCATGCTACATTTCTCATATCTTTTCCTCAAATTTCTGCCTTTCTCCTCCATTTTTTCCTTTTGCTTTCGCAGCATTAGTGAGCTTCGTTTTGGCATGTGTGGTCCTTTGCACCGTTCTTTAAATATCCTGTGTTGCCATTCTGTATGCTGTGTCAAACTTCCCAGCTGCCACAAATCTGCAAATTTAGTTGCCTACAACAGGTAACTTTCATAGCTGTGAAAAGCGTAAGAGAGCACAGGGAAATGATTAAAAACAGAAGTACGGCATAGAGAGATTAAAAGGAACTTGTAATACTTGTATTCTAGACCCTCAGGTTAAAAAACTGATAAATATTTTTCCATCCTGAAAAAAGTATTTTGGATACTGCTGCTTGTCGAGCTAACTGCAGCAGCCGAGCTATCGCAGGATCATAGAATGGTTTGGGTTGGTATGGACCTGAAAGATCCTCTTGTTACTACCTCTCCCCACCATGAGCAGGGATGCCTTCCACTTTTACTCAGGACACCATCCGACCTAGCCTAGAACACTTCCAAGGATGGGGCATCCACAGCTTCTCCGAGTAACCTGTTCCAGTGCCTCATCATCTGCAGAGTAAAGATTTTTTTTCTAATATCTAATCTAACCCTGGTGTCTTTCTAGAACCTTACTGTTACTTGGTAAAGAGGCAAACCATGAGGCTGCAGTAATTCCATGTTTGCACAGTACTGCAGCACACTGTAGCTTCTCAGAAGAGATGGTCTAATACCTAATATTGTTTAGGGACCCATGATAGCTTATTCTCCATAGATGCTTTTACAGATGCTTTCTAAGATAAGTTGACATCAACTGCTCATTCTCCAAAGAACACTTCCAAGGTGGCTTCAGAGCTCTCTTAACTTGAGAACACAGTTTCTGTTTTCAATAGAAATCCTCAAAGTAAATCCCAACAATTGGAGGAAAAGACTGAGCAGTTTTCTGTTTATAGAAGTCAAGTAGCTGTTTGAGACTGCTTGTTGGTATGTGTCCCACTAGAAATGGTTACTGCTACAGCAAATTTTTGAAGAGAGCATTTATGTAGTTATCTAATACAGGTTTCTGCTGAATATGTAATTTTCCTTCACTGCATTCTGCTTGACACTAATGAAATCTGAAGACATAGCCATATGTGAAATTTAGGAGGGGTGGTCTGCAGAGGAACAATCTATAAATGTAAGGAAATCAGCTGAACATATAAAGTCAATACATCTAAATTACTGTATCTGACACTGCTCTTTAGAAAATCTCATCCTTGAGTAGAGATATTACAGTTTACAGCAGACTAAGCTAAATAGTAAAAATAATTTATAACAGTATGTAATAGGCTATAATTTAGGAATTGTGAAAAACATCCTCTTGTGATTCTGGTTACACTTAACTGAAAAATTCCTTTCTGCAACTATTTACTGCCATTAGCAGTCAAAGGTTACTGCCTTTATCCATTCAACTGGTGCAGGTTCAGTGAGCACTCTCTGACCTGCTTCAATTAAATTTAGGCAAACCACATTTGAGCTTTTTTTTAAAGTGATGTAATTTGCATCAAAGCTTTGAAAAAGCCCTTTAGTGGCTCAACTGGTAGAATAACATTTATATGATACAGCCTTAATCAGCTGAAGGAATGTGGCAGAATAAATTTAGAGACAATGTAAATGAAGGTGATTTTTTTCATCCTGGGCAATTCTTGGGTTTTTATTGGCAAAGCTTGGGTTGGGCCAGAATCAACTCCAACTTGTCTTTACCACTTACCAAAATCCTTGAATTAGATCTTGTTTGGATCTTCTTGGAAAGAAGCACTATTGCAGTACTATATTATTTTACAGATTAACTGTGCTCTTAGAATTTTTTCTCCAGAATGTGGTGCCAGTCTGCTTCACTGCTTCATAGATTAGGATAATTAGCAGCACTTTTATTGCAGTTTAATTCACTGATTGCTAACAGCAGAAATTATACAGTAGATTTATTGATGCATGATCATTCTTCAGCTAGACTGTGACCTTGCTTAAATCTGGTTATATTTCTAGTACCTACACCCAGCCATCCCTTCTGCTGGGATCTCTTCTGCTTTAGTCAAACAGACTAAAAATATATTCTCTTCCCTGAGACATATTGTGTGTCTAAGAAAAGAGGCAGGTACAGGCAGACCAGAACACTAATTGCATTTATTAACAGTCACATTATATCTTCTAGCATAGCCAAATACGGCCACATGATGGAACCTCTAAATGTACAAAACTGTTTTTATTTATATACTTTGTAAAAGGAGAGAAAAAACTATCAAGTATCATTTCCTCACTAAAAAAAAGATGGAAGAAAAACTTTTAATTATTCTACTATTAATGTATATAATTTTCATAAGGAGAGAACATAGATAGTTTGAAATCACTGGTTTGTTATATTAAGATAGCAATATAGCCAGTAGGTGGCAATACATATTTAATTTAGTAAAGGAAGGCAACTCTCCAGCTCTAGTTATGGCACTATGCTGGCTTTGAGCCTTACCAAGTAACTCAGTCCTCAAGAGTCTTGCCAAGTGTTTTGTACTTCAACTTTGTAATTGAAGTCCCTCCTGTGCAGGCAGGAAATTATTTGCCAGAGTTTAGTCAGACCTAAATTTAAGTTCTAGTCTCCTATTCTTCCATGTATTCTATGTTTCATTAGGAAATTCTGAATATTTTTCCTTCTATTACATAGAAATTTCGGATGTATTCTAAAGCTACTGTGAGCAAATATTTCCCAAGGCCTCTTTTCCTATTAGCATGTATTTCCTATAGCATGCCTTTGTACCTGTTTTGAGAGAGACTAGAAAGCTGTAGCTATGCATTTGTCTGCACACTGGGATTACAGATACAATATCATCTACGAGATAAAATGACCTTTTTTTTCCATGGGTGATACAGAGTGCTATTTTCTATAGGATATGAAGAAGGAAGGACTTGTATATAGTCCTTAATACTGGTAAGAGTATAATAGCTGAAATGGTCAAGAGGGCTTAGTATAGAGCCATGAAGAGTTTTCTCAGATTAATGAGACATTGCTCTTATAAAGCTTCATGTCCAGATTATTTGGTAACACTGCTGTCAGTACTGCTCAGACGTGTATGTAAAAAACCCAAAAGGTCTGGTCCTTGAGCTGTCAATTGATTAGCTTTGTTTTCTGAAAACAGATGTCAGGTGGCTCTGCTGTTCAGACCAACTGTTCAGCATATCTTCAGCCAGAAATTTCATATGAGGTGAGAATGAAAGAGAAGGACCAGAGAGAAGAGGGTAAACAAGAGGCAGATGGTCCATGTGTGAAACTTGCAATGCCAAACAGTGGATTAAGATGCTCTTTTAAGAAGCTACTTCACAACCTGAAAGCAACTGAGAAAAGTTACATTTCCACTAGCTACAGAATGAGCAAATTTAGTCTTGCTCTTCATCAGAACATCTCCCATGTGTTGAACTGCTGTAGGAGCTGCTTGCCTAAAAAGTGACCTAACAGCAGTTGATTACTGCTCTGTAAGTAGAGGGAAGCATAAAAGTGCCATCTCCCCACATGGCTTTATCAAGCCAGTTGCCATATGATCATCTCTGGGTCAGAGCTAAGAAGCAGGAGACCTCTAAGAAAACCCTTTGGGCAGTGAACCATTTGCCCAGTGGCAACACTTCCTCAAAGCTGCTTCTTCAGTCAGTGCTGCTGCCAGGATGCTGTGGGACGTCCCCTCAGACTCCAGTGCTCTGGTGGGCTGTGCTGCACACAGTGAGGCAGCTCAGCTGGAGCTTTGGTATGGAAAAGCTGATAGGTCTGTCAACAGTTTATGGGATCAGGAGGGAAGTCACAAAGGAGATAGAGTTGTAGGAGTCTTCTATAGACTGCCAAGTCATAAAGACAGGGTGAACAAAGCTTTTATTAAAAACCTGGAAGAAGTTACCTCATCACAGGCCCTGGTTCTCATGTTGGGTCTTGAACCACTTTGAATCTGTTGAATGAACACCATGCAGGGTGCAGGCAAGTTTATGTCATTGCACCAGTGACAGCAGAATGTCTGCTGCACCTGCAGGGACAATAGTGAAAAGCTGAAGGGTGTTAGTGTCCCAGGAGCTAAGCTCTTCTCGTAGATGGTGAGAGAAATGAGAAGCTGGCCCCATCTGGCATGAGGGGAAAATTACAGTGGGAACAGAAAAAAAACATCCAAAAAGTCAGAAACCATCAGAGTTCTTGATAAGAGATGGGTTCCCTTTCGATGTGCTATTTGTAACACCAAGTGTGCAAAGAGGTGGTGGTTAGAAACAACCCAGGGCTTCTCTTGTGAAAACTAAAAGTGGTTCATATCTCAAAAGAAGGGTTTCGTGGGAATATACCAATATTTTTGGCCAGTTTAGTCAGGAAGGATTTCTTTGTTCCATGCTGGAATATCCAGGTCTCTTACAGGCACATGAGATGGTGAAGAGCACATTTACTTGGTGTGAGTTCCACATTCAACACTTGCTGTGACACCGCTTGCAAAGGGCATTAGAAGTTACTTTGACCACAAAGACTATTATTTCAGGGGGAAGGGGGAGGGAGGAGAAGGGGGGGATGACAAAAGTTAGGGATTAGTGTGTCAGATTTCTTTTACTGCCCTTATTGGAGCTTTTTATGTTTAAATAATTTAAATATTCGTTGAGCAAAGAGTTGAACATGGCTCTGCTGTATTGTATGTGAAGGATCTAAACATGGGGCTGCAAAGACTTTTGG
Organism: Peucedramus taeniatus; assembly: GCA_013400575.1. Taxonomy (NCBI): domain Eukaryota; kingdom Metazoa; phylum Chordata; class Aves; order Passeriformes; family Fringillidae; genus Peucedramus; species Peucedramus taeniatus. Next base: position 301,061 of record WBNO01023662.1, on the reverse strand, counting down.
AAGAATGTACAAAAGACAGCATCCAAATTTTTTTTCAGGACTAATCACTGACTTCTTGTATCCTTGCTGTACACCACAAGCACAAAGCTTGTGTCTATTACAAAATTTATCATTGATTGTCTTAATTTTATTGAATTGAAAACTTTGAGAATTTCTTGTTGAGAAAAATAATCTCAAATATAATCACAAAATGAGGATTTTCTTCCCAAGGTGGTTTCTTTTTTAGAAAAAATAATCCCTCTTCCTGAGCTGTGCTGCCAGAACCCTTTCTTTGCATGAAAAGAAATTACAATTGCCATTTAAGCATCACAAATGTCAGGGATGGCTGGCAGTGCAGAATCATCGCTACTTGTTGAGTAAACGTGTCCAAGCAGAGAATAAATAAATCCTCATCTGAGGATTTGGGGCAAGGTAGTAGAGAACTGTGTTAGGGTATTGTTACCATCCTAAATATATTTGGTACCAAGCTATAGCAAAATGAACTAGCACAAGTGACACAATTACTTTTTCCTTCACAGTGTGGGTAAGAGTGGGCATATGTGAGGTGTTCATGTGTAGGGACAGAGCAAATGCAGTTATATAACAGGAAGGCACAGCAGGTAAGAGCTTTTATTCTTCTTTCCACTACAGACTTCATTGTGAGCTGTCAACCTCAGCACAAATTCAGCTGGTGGAGAAAAGACCCCTCTATATCTCATTTCCAAAGGCTTTTACTGTGTTCCAGTACTTGATAGTACTGGAATATATGTAAATATTGGTATCTCCTGTCACTCAAGTGAACTCCCTTTTATTGTGTCCCTGAATGAACACATTATTTGGGAGTTTACTGTGACTGGTGTCCCCAGCAGTATGACAGTGAACTCCAGGCCTGACCTTAACGCAGTGGCCGGATTGTGTTGTACAAGTTCCTGCTGTATCATTAGGAGTTTGCATGCTTGAATTCACACTTTGCAAAGCTCTGGAGAAGTGACAGCTTACACAAGATTGCAGGGGATGAAAGAAGACCTTTATTAAGTGCATGGCATGCTGTCTAACCAGGATGAATGTCTGTGTAGGCTGGTGACCTAAAGGTAACAGTCCTGATTGTGTCTTGGGCATTTTTTTACTGCTGTTGTTCATTCAGGCTTTGNTTTTTTTTTTTTTTTTTTTGGGAGTTCACATTTTTAGTGGTCCTGAGGAATGCAAAAATGCCTCTCTTTAAGGCATTTTTTTACTGCTGTTGTTCATTCAGGCTTTGCCTCTGAAAGCAAAAGGTGTTTGCTTTTCAAATAAACCTCTTTGTAGGTTTTCTATGGTAGTAGTTGACTGATGGTGCATTTTTGCCCCCTTGTCACACTAATGCTCAAATAATTTCATTTTGAGCTATTTGTGCTACAAAGAAAAAAAAAAAAACCAAAAAAGGGTTCTCAATGCTGTGTCTATTTTGCTAAATAAAACAGGACCTGCTTTACAGCAGATTTTTAGCAAAGATTTTGTTCCTTTAAAATTCCAGATAGTCCAAAAGGTATGTCCCATTTAAAAAAGTTTTCTTATACTGTAGACTTTAGAATTAAAATTTAAAGGGAATATTTTGTGGGTTAAAAGGAAAAGTAAGATGTGTAAAGACTGTAGCAGATGTGTTCTTATGCTTAAAGTGAAGATTTAAAAAAATTCTTTCAGCAAGTGCAGTCAGGAAAAAAATTCATCACTTCATACACATACATTGTGGGCACTGAGTCAGAAACAGGGAGTAATGACATCAATATATTAGTCTTAAAAAATGTTTGGTATGAACACACTTTCCTTTCTCTATGCCTCACAGATCCCGAAAATGCAATTCTATTTTGGATTTTAATTTCTACCAATGAACTGCCTCCTCTCAGTACAATCTAATAATTCAAGCCATAAGGTACTGCCATGCTGAAAGAGAGGATCAGGTTAGACTCATTAAAGGCCCTAGGCTGAGATGTAGCACCCTCTCCAAACCCCTCTGGTCACTTATCTTCACCTCTTGCTGCTGGAAAGCTGTTGAGAGCATGCACACCAAGCCTGTTTTCACTGGAGACACAGGAGGTCAATTAATTGTCCAAATTCCCCAGTCAGCCAAGTGCTTTCTGAGTGATTCCAACCAAGTCATGCTCAGACCCTCTAACACACAGAAGAATTTCTGCCATGTAGGAGTTGGGCAGCTCACTGTGTTTGAGATTCAGAGCTGTAAAATCTCTGTGCTTCTGGTCTCTCCCCATACAACTGGAATTTAAAAACAAAACAAGCAAACAAAACCAAAGTCTTTCCCATTTCATATAAAAGCCAAAAAAAATTAATCTGAGACCCTCACATATTGTAGTGATTGAAATCTGAAGCCATCTTAAAAAGAAACACCCAAGAAAAGAGAGTATCTCTGTGGAAAACAAATATAAGGACAAGATCTTTTTTATTAGCAAAGATCCTCTCCCACTGGAAACCTAGTTATTAAAATACATGGATAAGAGTGGACTGACCCAAGCAAGGGCAAATGGTTGCTATCATCTCATACACATGCTCAAAGCTCCTTTTCCAGCTCAGCTCTTGCATTAGCAGAGCAGTAAACACTACCATTCCTATGGAAGAAAACTGATGTGTAGGTTAAGGTTTCTTCACCCAGATTTATTACTTGGGTTACTTTCCTAGGGTAACTGGCTCATATAAGAATAGAGTATAAATGTGTAAAAGAAATAGAAAATCTTTAGTAGCATATGGGAAGTTGGTGTGAGGCTATTTCCCTCACAAACCCAAAGGGAGAAAAGCTCCATAACCTCTATGCAATAGATTTCTTCTTGTATGTATAAAGGAATTCCAGTTTCTTCTCTGTTAGCTGCTTAGTGAGTTTATTCACTGGTCAGATAGGATTGATTATGCCTTGGCATTAATTGTCCTGACTCACATTTATGGATTTATTTGTTTTGAAACGTACTTTTACTCACTTCTTGGCTTCCAGTCCACACTCTATCCTAAACAGAAGAAATCTGAGTTGCACACTACTAATGTATTGCAAGTTACAGCAGTTCTAATACAGGTTTTGCAATGCCCACAAATCTGGAGGTGGTACAAGAAGGTAAATCCTAGAATTACAGAATAGTTTGGGTTCCAAGGGACCTTTAAAGGTTATCCAGTCTAACACCCCTGCAATGAGCAGGAACATTTACAAGATGATGTTGGTCAATACCTTATTCTAGCAGAATGAAGAAGAAATCATCCATCATTAAAGGAGCAAGAAGAATATATTGTTTACAAGCACCTAAATGGATGCCTGGAGACTTAGTTCCCAGGTCTGTGTGCTGAGCACCAGTCACACTTCCCACAGTGCTCTTACAGGCAGCAGAGACACCCAGGAACCTCTAAGTCTCATTAATTCTGTAATGTTAACCTCCAGATGTTGCAACTGGGAGCAAAATCCATCACATTAAACATGTCCCAGTTATTTAGCCGTCTAATTTAATACAAAAAGGTTTTCTTCTATCAAACCAATAAATGTGGTCATTACCATGGTCATTACCATGGTCCTTGAGCATAGGATGCTGCAGTCATACAGCAGTCATTGGTCATGGACAGTCCAGCCGAGCTCATACTGACCCCTGCTTTCCATGTATGCTTCCCTGGAAGAAGGAGAAATCCTCTCAGAAGAGGTATGTTGTATGCATTTGCAGTGTGTTGCACAGACATTGTCTGCTGTCTTAAGTTGTGTTAACGCTTCTAAATAAAAGAAAATAACAGGCTCAAGTGTTTCTTCACTGGCAGTCTCCTTCCCCTACCTGCCTCCCTGGCTATGATGATATCCCGGATGAAGCTGCTCATAAGCAGCTTGGATCTGAGCATGTCCATACTGTTGATCATAAAACTAAGGTTCAAAAATCCCCCCCAAACATAGCTAGATGACAAATATCCCTGTTGTACTTTCTTTCTTTTGCTTATGTTTAAACCAGACTTTTGGAAATGTGATACATCTTTAAGCAGTGGCTCAGGATATGTAATTTTCACACAAAAATAACCTAACAGTATCATACAGAACCTACTCAAATCAACAGAAGCTTCACTAAAGTACAGTGCCTGGCTTGTTACATATTTTGGTTGCTTCTGCCTCTCAACCAGGAAATATGAATGTGTCTCTGCTGAAAAAGTGTTTGGTGTTCAATAAACCTTTCAGTTCAAGAAATCCATCTGTCTTTATTTCATCCATCTTTGCCACTGAAAGAGAGAATTAAGTTTCAGTTTTCAAAAATCTAATTATGTGGCTTGAAAAAAATGTATCTGATTAATTTGAAGATTTCCATTAGTGATATAAAGAACACAGTTGGGTTTTAATTACTGTTTTAGCACAACCGAGATGATCTAACAAAGCTGATTATTTTGGTGTTTGCCATGGCTTGTTTCTTTAAAATAAAAGCAAAAGTATCTTTTAAATTTGTATTAGCATATTATTTTAATTACAAACCACTTCAATAATTTCTTTAATAAACTTTATTATAACTAGTTAAAATTAATTCCTAATTACCACCCATAACATCTGGATATTGCAGTAGTGCACATGCTCTATAAAAACATACACTTAGATCAATCATATCCTGAAACTTCACATGGATGGAACTGATATTCCACCACAAAAGAGAAGAAAGCAGATGTCAACCTAGCAAAAATGTGCACTAGGTGTGATGTCAAAAGAACACTGCCATACTGGGAATTCTGACCATGGCTTTGATCCCTGAAAACGGCATTAAGAAAATGCCATAAACAAAAAAGGATGAACAGAAATGTTGTTCTGCAGTTTTCTAGGAAAACTGAAGCACAGAGGCCGAAATATATCAGACAGCATTACAGCAGACCCAGTAAGGAAACACAAGCATTTTGCTCTGTGAATTTACTGTTCCATTTATCCAAAGGTTTTTGGTCAGGTCCTTCTGCAGTGTTGAAGACTGATAAAGGCTATGTGAACATTAAATCCCCACTTGCAGCCTTATGCATACCCCAAAGGCCCGTGACATCCCTGTACTTGCTTTTGGGCCCCCCCCAGAGCTCCTGGAGCTCAGAGGGGAGCTAGACACCTGCCTGTGGGTTGAAAGGCAAATCATGGCTGAGATGGGGTTTAAGAAACAGTTTCTGGCTGCCCCTCATCAATGCATGTTCTGGCTGAGACTGGAGCCCATCTGTGCAGGCGTCCCCTCCATTTCTGTCCTGGCAGCAGGCAGCGGTCTCTCCTTTAGAGCTGAGCCTCTGAGGAACACGGGAGGATGGATGCAATGTGTCATCACAGGTGTGTGAGGCACCTCGTGGGCCGTAGCCATGCAGATGAGATTAATACAAAAAGGAAAATGGGAAAATGAAGAATCCACAGTGAATGCCTGGTTTAACAGCCATGAAGTGTTTATTTTTCAAATACTGTTTCCTGCATTCATAATGCCACTCTGCAATGATGTTTTCTCTTTCATTCTCTTCAAAAATGTTACTTTTAAAACTTCCCTCCGCCTTTGGGTTCAAAACTTTGCTTAAAATAAGCATGGATTCTTCTGCTTTCTATCAGGATGAGAAAACAATGACATGAACTGTTTCATGATAATCTGCTCATATGATCTTTCCAATGTGGCCTGTAACAAAGGAGCAGTGGAAATTTTATGAGAAAGCCCATAAACTTTTCAACTTCAGTCAAGCCTCTCATTCTGTGTATTTTATTTGTATCAACCTTCTTCCCACTCAGCTTCTCAATGATCCCCACAAGTCAACACTTGCTTGAAAATATCACCCTCAGAGAACAGTCTGTTTCCAAATGACCATTGTTCATTTTCATTTTCTCCTTAGATCTTATCTCACATACATTTGTTCTGAGAGCCACCAGCAATAATAATCGCCTCCTCTCCAAGAACACATGAGTAAATAGCTCTAGGGTGTTGCTGTTCTTTATGTAAGTGGGAGTTAGACTGGGATGAAACAGAGAAGGGTACTGCTTAAACAGAGACTGATAGATTGTTTTGGTGAATCCATAGCACTTCATAGCTGAGCGCTATTGTCTGTGTAATCTAAGGGACTGTTTCATTTGTGTCCTTGTCATACATTGGTGCACAGAAAATTTCTCCCCTGCTTCTGCTCACAGCTGCATGTGTGTGTAATTTATCTTCATCATGCCTAGGCATAAAGCCAGGGAGGGGCATGGGAAAAGCTGTCCTTCTGATTTTTTCATTTTCCCGTGTCAAGAGGTTCCTGTGTTTGCTCAGCTGGGGAGAATTGCTGCAGGCTTCCTAGGCCTCCTGCTGAAGTGGCAGCAGGATGTAATGCTCAGCCCAAGGGCTCTTCCCAGTGGGAAGGCTATACAGCTCCTGCTTTCAGACAGTGAGGATGCTTTGTAAGTAGCAAACAAGAACTGAATATTCTGAGGTGAGAATCTAAGCTCAGGCTCTTTTTGAGATACATCTTTATTTGCAAAGAACAGGGGTGTTTCCCAGCATCTTGGTGCTCATTGTTCAGGGCTTCTCTGTGACTCCAGAGGAAGCGTCTGGGAAGGAAAAGTAGCTTTCCAGATGGCTTGGGATGTGAAGTTCAGGCTGGATTCCCTGTTGTTTCTGCATCCTCCTGGAAGGGGCAGCTTGCCTTCACTTAAAGCTACGCAAATCTTCTGGATAAAATTCAGCATTGCTGATTCCACGGAGCGTGTTCAGGTGACAGAAGCAGCCTGCTGTCCTTACCTGCTGTCCTCCTTCCTCAGTGGGATGCACACATGATGGGTTACACAAAAAACGGCAGGAGACACATTGTCTTCCTTTAAGAAAAGCCTATTGTATTCCTTTAAGAAAAGCCACCCCCTCAGAGGCACTTTCCAGCAGCAGCCCGTGGTGCAGAAACTCGGGATCACGGACACGGGTAACGAGAGCCGCCGCGCCCCGCTCGCTCCCGGCCGGAACCACCGCGCCCCGCCCTGCGCCCAGAGCTGCAAAGCCCTGCTGAGACAACAGGAAACGGGGGCGGGGGGAACCCGAACCAGAGGTCGCAATTGCCTCGGGAAGCGACTTTTCCTCGAGAGAGACTGGGGGCCGGGCTGGGGGCGGGCAGGGGGCCGGGCCGAGGGGCTGGGCCGAGAGGCTGGGCCGGGCTGAGGNCCGGGGGTCCCGCCCCGCCCCGGGCTGGGTGCGACCCCGCGGCCCCCCCGCTCGGAGCGGGCACGGGGCCGGGGAGGCACCTCCGGGAGCCTTTGACAAAGGGAACCCGCCCCTGCGCACGGGGCGGCGGCGGTGTGGGTGTTCGGCAGGGAGGGATGCTCGGCTGCGGGCAGGCGCCGTCTGTACGAGCCGGGATGCGACGTGCTCCGCGGCTCCGCCGGCTTGGACTTGGAGGGCGGGAAAGGAGCTGGTGCCTGTGGGGTAATGGGAACCGACCGCCTCACCGGCTCGTCGCGGAGCAGCAGCTGGCGCGCGTCCGGGGACATTTTGGGAGGAGCGCTCCCGGCTCAGGCGGTGCTTCAGGCCCGTGCGGAGCCGTGCGGGAGCGGCTGTGCCCGCGCACTGCGGGACGCGCCCGTGCGGGGCGGGAGGCAGAGCCCGCGCTCAAAGAAAATCACAACCGTGCAATGAAAAGCCCTTTAGGCAGTGAATGGCCTCCCTTTTATGTATCAGTAGCACGGAGAATCCAGCAGACAGCCCCCGAAGAGCCCCGGCTCTTGTCGCTGAGGTGGGGTGTGCCCGCTCGGGCAGCTCTCGCTCCAGCGCCTGCATTCAGCGCTCTCGCCCCGGTCTGGAAGCGGCTCCTGAGCCGCGCACGGCGAGGAGCGCTCGGCAGCCATCGCTGCCTGCCGCCCTACCGCCTCTCGGCGTGGCCATTGTCAGCCTGCCAAAAAGCAGCCAGCCGCAAGCTTCGCAAGCCGCCTTCTTTCGCCGAGTGCGAGATTTCCATCGTGTCACTGTGTTAAGCATGGCAAGAGAAGGAACAATTTTTAATGCGAATTCCTTCATACTTTTGTTTACATCTTTGGCCAGAGCCCCCGAAAGCAAATAGTTTGCGTGTTTTACAAGGTGGCAGAGTAGGTTTTTTTAACTTATGACTTTTTTATCGATATATTTACACTCTGCCCTTGAATATCATTTGTTAAGATTACCAAGCACTTCTATATTTTCCGTATACTAGTATTTTTTCCGATTACCTAAGATCAACAGCCTCGTTAGTAGCTGGGTTAATCCCCCAAACCTCTGAATATCTGAAGCGGAGAAATTTTAGAGATAGATGTGAACATCTGCTCGATGTAGCAGAGAAAACCAGAGTGCTCACAGCATTTGGGAGGAACCAGGGAATGCACTGCCCCTCTTTACTATGACTCACTAGCATACAGCTTTTTGATCTCTGTAATACAGGTGAAGAAGCTACTCAGCTACTGTACAGATCTACAGTATTTGTCCATGAGGACAAATACCCAATAACAGGGAGAAAATGTCTAAAAATTTTTTAACAATTCTATGTACTAGAATTTGAGGAAAATGTGTAAGCTGCTCTCTGAACCATGTTTCTTTTGAGTGTGGCTGAATGGTACTGAGATATATAAATTGGCTGCAGCAGGTCAGAAAACATTTTTTTCTGTAGTCTGCTGAAGGAGCATTGTGTGCTTTTTTGCACTCTTTTTTCTTGGCATTTAATATACTTCCATTTCAATGGCATCTCACGGTCTTATAAAGATTATGCTATTATTTGTGTTCAAGGTGTACAGTCTTAAGTTTCTAAGGGCACAGATCTGGTACAGGACTAAAGAAAGGTGACCTCTAAGATCCCTGTTTTTGGGCCTGGGATTTTTCAATGTGAGTTGGATACCTAAATTGCAAGTATAGGTAATAGGGGAGGTGGTTGGAGATGGTACTCTGCACAGAACTGCACAGTAAGTGGAAAGGAGCCTGAATTTTAGCTGGTAGAAACTATGAAGCACAGGTACCTTTTGCCAGCGCATGTCCTGCAGGATGCTCAGACTAAAAGGACTCAGAAGAGACTTAAAGTCATCCCACTAGATGCAGGTGATAAAAGCATGCATTTATTTTCAAAGCAGTCACTGGTAATAGTGTTTTTATGTAACAGTTCTCTACTTGCTTGAGAGAACTTGCCTGAAAAGTGGGAGAGCTGGGGCTGGTGAGGAATGCCCAGGCTGCCATTGGGACACTGCTGAGGCTGTCCTACTGTGAAAAAAAAAAGCAGCTGAAGATTTGGAGATGAGGAATGCATGGGAACAGACTTAATAGTTCAGGCCCTGCAATCCATTGGTGAGAACACTTAGCAAGGAATGGGGAGTGCAGTTTCAGTCCCAAGTATCTGTGCACATCTGTCATTTGATGCCTCACTGAATGCACAATGGTTATTAAATCTATCATAATTAAGATCTACTACTCCAGCTTGTCCATGGTTTTCCCATTATTTTATTTTGTATTTCATGAGACAGAATTGTGTCTATGGTGCCTTGCTTGAGAAAATGCTGTGGATGTGTGTTGGTGTTCTCTGAGCATGCTGGTGAGCTTGGGTCCCTGGGAAGGTAAGCAGCAGGAGCCTCGTTTGTAAATCCCCAAAGGGTGGTCAGCACTGAAAAGCACAGCTTAGACAGGACATGCACAGAACTACAAAATGAGGCTGGCAAGTATAGAAATAAGATGCTTTCTATACTAGTTGTGATTTTTTTAGATTTTGATATAAATTCAGTCTAAATTTTACAGTAATCTGTTGAGTTCACAAAGCCTCAGAAGCGTTCAGAGCCAATTTTCTGACTGTCCTTGCACGTATATTTTTTTACCAGCATTTGTATTTCCTTTTCTTTGTTCCCTTATGTAGTTTCTCATGTGGGTGTGAGAACTATGTGATGTGTTCCCCTGCCATATGGAGCAAAAGTCTTGAAATTATCTGTCTTCTGTATTAAATGTCAGCTGAAAAACATCATTTGCTGTGTTTTCTGACTCCTTCAGAGACAGTGTTGCTTCTAATCAGCTTTATGACAACATCAGTTTTGTAATGGGGGTTACAATTTTCCTCAGAGATAACAGGAAACAAAGTCTGCAGGAATTATCATTCACATGACTGTTTTGGTCTGATTGTGCCTGAATGTGATGAGAGTGCTCAGTCAAGCCTGGTTCAGAGCTACACCCAGTCCCTCAAACAGCTCTGAAAGGAGCATTGCACCAAGAAAAGTGCTCTGCTTTGATACCGAGTGGGTGGTGGCTCCAGAGAGACAATGCTGCAGAGAAGTAGTGGCCTTGTAGCTGTCTCATTCGGTGTCCAGTTCCAAGACATCTGTTAATTTAACATTGGCTGTGAGAACTGTCAGAGCAAATGGCTTGGAAACGAGGTGCCGTAGGGAGAAAAACATGATGCCATATAACACTGGTCATTCAAAAAAAAA